>CM023360.1:7699054-7711510 GCA_013282895.1 Eriosoma lanigerum
AATTATATTATATAATTTTACTATTTATAATTTTTTTTAAAGCGCACTTTGTTTTGTCAACCATAATACTATAAAATCCACACTCTTTGATTTTATCATAGATTATTTTATTAATATGCCTCGCACAAAGGTTTATAATAGTATTCTATACAGACCAAATTGTATAATTTGTCTTTGAATCAAAATGACAAGCAAAATTATCATTAAATTTCTTCATCGACATACAAGCTTCTTTAAAATTTCCTTAAAAAGTTAATGAATTAACACAATATCTGTGTTCGGGATCGGGTTACTAAATGTTTAAAAACTTACAAAATTTTCTCATTTAAACATAAGTAACTTTATTCAAGTGGACTGTATAACAATTAATTTTTGTGTGGATCAAACGCGGAGTTGCTCACATGACTGTTTAAACACAACTGCTTTTAAGTACAAATTTTATCGTCATATGGGTTTCGTGTAAACAATAAATAGTAATAAATCATCAATTAAGTAATAAATCGTACTTTCCGCGATTGATACGGAACAATCTGTATATCAGTTCATCACTAATATAAAAATAAACAGGACGAACGCTTCAGCATTTGCATATAAATCTAATAATTTATAATAAATTATATAAAGACATTGTAAATTATAAAAAAAGACAAAAATTGTTAAATCAATATTTTGCAGATTAAACTACAAAATATTACCTACAATAGTATAGTATATTACAGTATTATTATATACTAATATATAACTACAGGAGTAGATGATCAATTTAAAAAATTATTTTTATTATATTTGAATTCTTTACGCATTGATTGATTTTTATTTATGCTCAATTTTTGGGGGGCTATGATTAAATTAAGGGGGGCTAAGCCCCCCCCCTAGCGACTCTTATTTGCACCTATGGGTATGACAATAACCAATAAATATTAAAGATATCAGATTATAATTTATAAAGTATGATAGTGAATATTGAGTTTACCCATTTAACTTACTTAGATAATATAGTAATAATATTTTTATCGACGACTCCATAAAATGGTTTACTCCTATTACCTAGTACAATGTGTCTATGGGTACATATGTTAGCAGGTTAGGTATAATAAATTTCAACTTAAAATCGAAATCTACTAATATAATTCTATTAGGATATAAAATACAATATTACCAAAAATTCCAGAGGGGGCAAAGATCAATATAGGTACCTATGTGAAGACTCACTTAAAAATAGGGATTGTCATAAAATAAGTACAACTCTATTTTAACTGGTATCTACTCCATAAATTTCGCATTTTTTTTTTTTCGAAAAATTTTTAGTTTACCTTTTTTTTAAATTTAGATAAAATAACGTAGGTATAAAAAATATTGCCACTGAAAAAAATCAGTGCAAATCATTATTAATATTTTAATTAATTAAATTTAAAATGTCCATATTTAGAAAGAAGAACATTAATAAGTTACTTACTTTAATTATTACTACTGTATATAAGTGTCCTAGAGCCCCCGTAACATAGTATCATAACATTTATCATCGTAAAAAAATTATGTAAATAACAAATCAATTCAAAAACTGCAATGATTCTTATAATAAAACAATTAAATATATTTTAATTTGTGAAATATACCATATATTACGTATAAAAAAATATCTCAATTCATTAAAAATAAAATAATAATAAAAATATAAAGTCTATAAAAAAAAAAATTCAGTCACAACTTTCAATATATTTTGTAAAAATATTAAGTAGTATATAATATAATATTATAGTATAATATTATAATATTATATTATTATTATATTATAGTATATAATATAGTAGCCTAATAGGCTTCTATACAATTTTAAAACCAATAAAACCAAAATTGTAGGTAATACTTTTTTTTTTTTTGTAAAAAAGTTCATTGCTCTATATTTTGCCAAATAATCAATTAGTCTGTTTCAAAATTTTACCACAATTGTATATTACCAATTTTAGTACTCAAAACAATTTTCAAGTCCCTACGATCATAGCTCAATTAATTATCACGAAATAAAAAATAAAAAATTACAAAAATCTAAAATTTGCAATTTTTTGCCATTTTTTGGTAGCTTTTCTTCTCTTAAGGAAAAACTTTTAAGAAATTCGAAAAATGAGCTGTATAAAGTACCCACTAGATGCGATTTGCTACCGAAAGCATACCCTACTTTTGGTAATTGGACAATTATTTCTACCCAAAAAAATGTTTTCATAATATAAAAAAAAACATCTTTGTAGAAACAATACATTCCTCGCTCCGCTCAGAATCTATAAAATGTAAACAATATTGGCTATAATCTAAAATATGAAAATAATAGATACATACATAATATACGTATATCATTATTAATAAACAATACTTGATAATTCTCGGAAATATTATAAAGCTATTATGAACATTGTTGATTCATAATAAATTGTTTTAAATAAATGACATTTTATAGAAACATTTTTAAAATACAAATATTTTTAAAATCTATTTTTAATAGTCAAACTATAAAAATTTACACCTTAAAAATATGTCGAAATCCTCAACAAAAGAAATGGTCATCGATAACGTTAGAGTACACGAACTAAGTCATGTGAAATTGCTCAAGTTTACCATGAAGTTATACGAAAAAAGCGAAATGGAACGCGAGAAACGAGTGTTGGCAGAAGTCGACCGCGATAAGATAAACAAGTTCTGGAAGATCTCTCAGAAGCAATTGGAGAGTCGTGCGTTGGACATTCATAATTTGAAAGAAGCACTTGCAGCGAGTGACCATAAAGTCACCAATCTTGAACACCAGTTGATTATACAACATCTCATATTCGTTCACGAAGACAGCAAGACCGTCGACCGGATGCGTAAGGAAGAACACGAAGCATTAATGGAATTGATCATGAACCATGACAGACAATATAATGAAATGTGCAAAGTAAATAAAGAACTCAAGGAAAACATCAAGACCAAGGACTGTCAGCAGAGGGCTCGATTTAGATTCGTGAAAGTGGGAAACATTAAGAGGATAAAAAACAACACGAATTTTTTGGCTAAAACAATGGCGCGAGTGATCAACTTGATTGAACAAAACCGAATGAGGATGTTTCACAAAATCGAAGAAAGACATCATGTATCATTGGACAAACGCCGATTATTGCACATAAAGGACGTTAGAGACACAATTGATTCGTTTAGAGGCGATGTCGAACGAGTAAATAGATTATACGTCGGGAAATGCGAAGAAGAGTTAATAATGGTCGAGACTCTTAAAAAAAAGTTGGAAAAAAATATTGAAGATAATCTACATTTAAATGAAAAAAATATTATTATCGAAAATAACAACAAAGAGCTCATCGTTAAGATTGAGGAATGCGAATTTAGAAATGAACAGTTGGAACGAAAATTATTAGATTACAAACATTGTCAGAAGCAAACGGTACATTTATTTGACCAAATAAAAAATTTTCAAAACCTTTTGAAAGTTAGAAATCGAGAAATTTTAGTACTAGAACATGAAAACGCAGAGATGAAAGAAGGCTTCGAAAAATATGACGAATACTTCATGGATGTGATGGTAGACTTACAAAGTAAGATGACAATAATATAATATTAGTCTTAAAATTATCTTAATATTTTATGAATTACGTACCACTTCAAAATATAAAGTATAAACATACTTTGTTTTTCTCATAATTACATATAATAAGGGATGAGTTGGGAAGAGTTTTTGTTTAAATACATACATATTTCCTGCTAAAATTTTAAAAATAGATTATATAAATAGGTACCTAACCCTTATAGGTTACATAATGAACTAAAGACTATAATTATAGTACAACAGATTGAATTTTGTATGAAATTCGTTGTACATTTTTCGGTAGAAACAATTTCAGAATCTTTATTTAGTTTATAATTAAGGGAATGGGACATTCTGGCACGACTATTATGGCGAAGACCCATTTTGGCGTAAAAATTACTCGATTCAAATTTCGCTATCAAACATTATTTTTTTAATATCTTTAAGAATTTATAATTTATAATATAAAACCCTGATAAGTTAAGTTATAACTTTGCACAACAAATCGAGGGATATTTTCAATTTTTGGAATCAAGTGAAGGCACTGAGGAGCACCAGCCACGAGCAAAGTCATGAGCATCATATTGATAAAGAAATATTTAGATTTTTAAGAAAGTGGTCAGTTAATAATCTCTTATGATATATATATATATATATGCGTGTGTGTGTGTGTGTGTGTGTGTGTGTGTGTGTGTGTGTGTGTATGTGTGTGTGTGTGTTATGTATGATTTTGAAATTATATATAATGAATCATATAATAATAAATAATAATAATTTTATTAATTAAATATAATCAATTTTTATAATTAAATAATTTATTTGTATATATAATTCATATGTAGGTACGTATACTGTACGATGTATACTCATTGTACAAATTAGGATTAAATGAATAAGTTTTTTTTTCATTATTTTAGGAAATTTTTTTACTAATAAAATCACGAAAATCAAGGAATATACTATTCCCTTTTCAAAGCGAAAAAAAATTAATGCTGACAATAATAAATGTAAAATAAATTCTGAAAAATGAAACATATTGAAACAAGAAGAAAGATAAAATTGTTATAACTATATATATTATACAAATGACAGATATAAACATATAAAAACTAAAAAACAGCAAATTTTATTAGTCGCATTTATTCAAGTGCAGCCTACAACAGGGAGCGGCGCAAGGAAATTTTTTGAGCCCAATAGCTCATGGTTTTAAATAAAATCCTTAATTATTTTTCAGTTAACATATTATTTTTTTAAATAAATAATAATTAATTATTACAAATTTAATTTTAGCTATTATAAATATGATGTAACTACAACTCTTTCAAAGTAGGTAAATATTGAATACATTATATATTACATAATAAATATATTAATTTATATTATTAAATTATTGGTAAATTGGATGATGTAAGTAAGTAAGTGTAAATGTCCATAATATACAAATTGTGCCTAAATAATAAAATTAGTTCAAAAAAATACTTCAAAGGCGCTGCCTTTGAATAAAAGTCAAAATTTTAATTTAATAGGTATTTAGGTAATTACCTAGCAAAGTATTTATACTAAATTCAATTTTATATAAAATTTATTACACATATATGAAATTATTTAGAATTATAAAGATTTTTCTTTAATATAAAAATTACTAAATTAAAAATATTTAAATTGATTTTAGATATACAAATTTATTTTATTTATAGATGGATCGCTATGTCTAATTTAATATTAAAAATAACTTTTTCATTATAATGATTTAACATTAAAATAAAAAACATTTTCAAGATTCAGAGTTATCATTAAAAAGTGTATTATAATTGGTCATAGGAGTAAATTGTTTTAGATTCTGAGCGAAGCGAAAAATGTATTGGTTTTACAAAGATATTTTTTTTGTATGAAAACACTTTTTCGGGTAGAAATAATGGTCCGATTAGTCCGAAAGCAATTTAACATTTAAACATTTTCCAGAATAAAATATTAATAAATGTATTACAATTGACTATCACATGAAAAATATAGATTTTTCATAAACCAAAAGATACAGCCTTTGAATAGTTTTAATATTTGTATACAATTAACATTTATTCTATGGTGTTCGGTAATACTGTACCATTCATATTAATTTTGTCTTATGATAATGTTTTGTTTTGTTGTTCGTGTGCGTTTAGAGTGAAACATACTTTTGACAAATAAAGATATTTAAAACTAATATTAATCAATTATTAAATTAATTATATGAATATATACATACTGAATATAAACATAATGAATATATATATATATATATATACTAATAAATATTAAAAGTGTAAACATAAAATATTCTTAATTATAAAACTAAAATAAGTTTAAGAATATTACTTACAATTCTTTATATAATATTATTTCATTAATATAATTATTATGAATTAAGTAACATTGTTAAATAATTATTGTACATAACGTAATTATGTAAAATTATACTTATTTTAAATATATATAATTTTTTTCTTATTATTACTGAATTGTTTAAAAAAAATGATGACACATTCGATGACACATTATGAATCGAAAACCGGTAAATCAGTAAAACAGTAGAGAGGAAAAAATGATTGACGGATTTGGTAAACGTTATAAATAATAAGCTTGAATATATATAAACACAATGATATGCATGTATTCTGATATCGTTCAACGTTCAACGTATACGTATTCATCAAAATTATATTGCAATATATTCCTAACCTAACTTACCTATGAATTGTACAGTATTTCTTAGCCTGACAATTAACAAACAAACTTCGAATTGACCGAAACGACTTTATATAATATTATTGGGTACCAATCCGTAATATTAAAAATAAATAATAATTGTAAGAAATTTTATTTGGCATTAAAATGTTCCTCTTACCGCTGAATGAAACGCAGGAAGAATTCATCAAGAAAGAAGAGTTCTACCAGCCGGACGATAAGATCGACGAAGACGTGACCCAACTCATCGAATGGTTGACCAAACAACCGCATTTACCGAACATAACCGGTAAGCATCTAATAATAATATATTAATTGTTAAAATAGAACCAATTAATGTTGGCTTGTTCACTATAATCATTTTTAGTCAGTTCGTAATGTTATTATTGCTACGTAAGCAATTATTTGTATTTGTCACAATTAATCGGTCATTCATATAACGATTATGATGTTATTTGTTGATATTAACAAAACTAATGTTATTGTTAATATTTAATTTCAAAATTCCAAGAAAAAAATACTTGGAATAAAAATATTTTAATATTTTATAAAAAGTATATTTATATTAATATAAATATATTTTTGGGTAGGTATTTTACAAGACACCGGAATTAACATTCATACATTTATGTAAATATACTATATACATATTTAAAATATGTCAAATTACTTTCTAATATTAAAATAAACTTATTATTGTGAAAACATTTTTGAATTATGTACGTATCATTTCGTCATTGTTAGTTTTCAATAAATACAATTTTATCAATTTCAAATAATTATAAAATGGTATTACAGTAGTTGAGTAGTGAACACCTAACATAAAAATGTTTTGTTCTTCTGTAACGACGAATTCAACGTTCTTTATTACTTTATCAATAAATAAATATTATTATAATATTTACAATATTCTTATTGAAACAAAATATATTATATATAGAATTATTAACCAATTTCTAAGTTTTGTATTTAAATAATGTAAATGTTTTTTTTCCTAACTAATCATTTTTACTTTAATTATTATAACGCAGGTAGGTAGGTATACAGTTATTTTTTAATTTTTTTGTTTACGATTGCCATGTAACTTTATTTATTGAATTTATTTGCAGATAGAAAATGGTTAACGAATTTTATAAAGAGTTGCAAGTATAATTTACAAAGATCTAAAAACGTTATTGAGTCTTATTGCATCGTACGAGCAAAATATCCAAAATTTTTCGGTTCGTTCACACGAGAAGATCTAATAAACTTTAATGAATATGGGTATAAATATTAATATTGATTAATATTAATATTATCATTGATTATAGAATACTTTTAAAAGTATTTATATTTGTAGATATAGAATGTGTTATTTTCTTGTAGATCTATATACTTGTTACCGAAACGGATGCCCAATGGTGACCGAATTACACTTCTTGTTACCTGTCCATCGACGAACGATGAGACGTTCGATATCACTATTACGATAAAGTTGGCATTGGCCATTTTAGACTTGCAGTTAAAGACGGAGCCATTGTACGGCAACATAATAGTATATGATATGAAATACTACAGCCTCAGACGATTTCTAAATTTAACGCCCACTTTAGTTAAAGCCACGGTGAAATGTTTCCTCGTGAGTAATATTATCATTAACAAATTATTGTTTCAGAATACCAATTTATATTTATAGATTTAGATATATCTTATCTTTTTTTATATTTTGTCCCGTCCCTCGATATATCTAACCGGATATAAAATATAACAAATAATTTCTTTTGTATATAAGAAAAGAAATAATTATATACATAATACGTCAATAATAATTGTACAACGTGATATCGATATTAGATTTTAAAACAACCGGGGTTGCTCATTTTAAATGATCTACTGGAATTAAAACACCCATATTAACTAATCTGGATATTTTAATTCCGACTTTTTGCTTTTAGGCAAAAGGTACTCGTTTAGGTTTGAAAAACTTTTATATACAATCCTTGTCAATAGAAAGGTTTATTTTAATTGCTATTAATATTATTATTTTGCCACCTGTTTTAGATTTTGTATTAAAATGTATACTGAATACGGATACACGACATGTTTATTTTCATTGTTTTGCAATTAATTTTTTTATATTTTAAAACGGTGGAGGGTTCAACTTCATGAAAGCTTCTAAAAAAAATCTGAACCCTTTATATATTCCTAAATACGACTATGTTAAGGAATAATTAATATTACTAGTAATTCAAAAGAACAAACCACCACACGATCATCAAGTATCTTCAATTATTTCTTTTCTACTGAATTCTTTCTCTTGTTGATGATTTTTACATTCATACTCTTCGTTAAACACATTATTGCCATATTTATTTTTATAAGATTCATTGTGCGTGCAGAGATATTATTTTGGTGAATGAAAAGATATATTATATTCTTCACCATGTTTACCATATTTGCGACGTTTATATTTTTCTAAAATCCTATCACTCATTTTTTTGGTTGTTGTATATAACACTCAACTTGGTATACCAAATGTTATAATGTAGACATAAACATTGTAGTTTCAATTAAATACTGCAACAATTCGACATATTGTAATTTTTAGATTTTATCAATAATTCAACATCGCAATAAGTACACTTGTTTCATTTTTAAACAGACAAAAAAAACCGACAAATATTATTCTAAAACAAAATAAAAGCACTCTAGTGACAATTGAACAAATTGTTATTACGTTCTTGAATTTAAAAAGTTTTGAAAAGAGGAAAATTTAAATGTAAATTATAAATATCACATTTATCAATTTTATTTGAGGTGTTTCAATTTGAAACTGGATAGTCGAATTCTAACAATTAAGAAAATTTTGGTTTAATTTTAATTTATAAATATTCAATAACTATAATTGTTGAAACTCGTGTGTTGAACATAGAATGCATTCCCGGAGAGACAAAAAGCCACCCACATTATTAATCCACCAACGTTCATAAATCGTTTTATCATGATGATCAAAATGTTAGTGCCCAATAAATTTAAAGAAAGAGTGAGTAACCTTTAATTTTGCTATAAAAAAAATTCATAATTGAACTGCTCTCATATTAGATATATTATAACCTAATTTGTTTAAATAACATTATTTTATTAGTATATCATTCATGAAACACTAGAAGAGTTTTACGAGCACATACCGAAAGACGTTTTGCCAGATATATATGGTGGTACCGGTGGAAATATCGAAGAACTCCAAAGTAAGTTCTTAATTTTGTACAAAATAACGAAAAGTTGTATTTAACAAGAGCGAAATGCTGTTTTCTTGGTGTGGCCGATAAAAAGAACATTAAATTAGTTAAAAGCGTTTATTTTATTTTGAAAATATCAAACAATGTTGGTCGTTTGAGAAGAGTATAATTTCATAAACTTATAAATAATAAATAATAATATATTATTATTTTAAACTATATTTGTATAAATATAAGAAGAAGTTTACTCAAAATTTAAAATTATTATAAGCATAGCTTTTACCCGAATTTACCTAAACCGGAACTCGTATACCACTAAAAACCTAAAATTTCAAATATCTAATACCTTTATTAACCTGAATGTTATTTATTTTTAAACCTAAATTAACCATAAACTGATTAAAAATTTTGGTTGACTCGAATCCAAATGGAGGGTCCAAATATCCCAATTAGGCAATAATTTCAATAATTTTTGTGTTTACTATGCATACTTTTATAGTATACTTTTATACTTTTGCATATTTTTAATCAATATTAATTCAAATAATAGCGTTTATGAATACCCCCCCCCCCCGCATATGATTCCATTTTTATTTTGGTGTTTTTAATACCCGAGTATTACCAATACTCGAAACCTAAAACCCGATAAAATAATTCAGGAAAAAAGTTCTGATTTAAACAAATAAAAAGATTAAATTATTGAATAGGGTGAAACGTAATAAATTATGACTTGATAGACACATCATATATAAATTATAAAGGGATGTATTATCCTATAGTGAATATGATGTGGAATATGTTTTTAATTTTTTATTTTATTTTGAAATTTCAGAAGATATGTTTGATTTTGTATTATCGAACAGTAAGTGGTTAGAAGAACGACCGAAAGCAGACTTAACAAAACTACCAGATAACATGGAACCAGACGAAATGGAGGGTACATTTAAGAAACTGCAGATCGATTAGATTTATTAATTATTTTTAACTTACATACAATTTATATAAATAAATATAATATTGGTTTGACATTAGAATAAAATTGATAGAATAATATATTTTGTATTAATTTATTATTTATTAAAATATATAAAATATGAATTCTTAATTCATCCCTTCGGATCCCTTTTTTAAGATACCATGTTTGTTCTTATACTGGTGGTGGATGGATAGTGTTATGTTCAGTAGTATTCCCATATGATATACTACATATACGCTCTCATGCTCTCAAGCTTTTTTTAAAAAACCATAGGTATACCGCGGATAAAAGGATGCACATTTGTTATGAAATTAATTTGTCGGATTGTCGGAGATTTCAATCGATTAATATTTTCATAAAATATTCTAGAACAATATATTTTCCTAAAATCATATATCCGATTCTATACAATTTACATTTAAATTATAATATTGAAAAAGATCACCTCATTTTAATAACCAAATAATATTATTATATTTAGCTATTATTTAATATTTTATAGTCTTTTTATTTATTACTTTCTTTAATTAATAATTATGAATACCAAATCTATAAACAGTACAGTAGGTAATACAAAGAAAAAATAAAATAAACGATAGATCATGAATTAAAAAAAGTGTAAGGATGATTCCGGACGTTCTTCATTAATCTCTTCGGTCCTTGGAGAAATTAGTGGTTTATTATATTTAAGATTTGAGTGCAATGAAATTGCATTAGAAAATGAGAATCTGTGTAAAATTTAATATAAAACAATATATTATACTGATAAACAGTTCTAAAAAAGTAAACCACTTGTGTAAACTCCTATGAAATTTCATAAAATTACCTAAAGTTACAAGTACCTACGTTCATAATTGCAATAGTTATCATGAAAAATCTCAAATCAATTACGTCAAGATTACGATTTCCGTAAATTTTTCCGTTTTTCCGTCACTTTTGGGTAGTTTTTCTTTTCTCAACGATTTTCAAATGGACAATTATTTCTACGTAAAAAAGTGTCTTTAGACTTTTAAAAACATAAAAATCAAACATCATGTAAAATTAATGAAATAAAGTTTGAATACCAATTAAAAAAAATAGCGTTAGATTATCAAAATATTTTATAAATAGGTTAAATATTATATAAGTAGACTTCTATAAAATTTTCATATCGTAAAACCTAAAATTATAGATAATATTAAACATTTTTGAATAAATTCCAAAATTCTATTTTAATTAGATAATCAATGAATCAATTACAATTTTCTTCTCTAATGTAGAATACCTATGTTGATACTTAAGTTTTTTTTTAAAGTCCTTTTGGTCCAAACACAATTAGTTATCACGAAATAAAAAAATTTAAAAAACAGAAACCGTTATTTCGCCGATTTTCCGCCATTTTTGGTTGATTTTCTTTTCCCAAGGAAAAACTTTTGAGAAATTCTAAAAATGAGCTAAATAAAGTATCAACTAGACGAAATTTTCTACCGACAATATTAATACATCATTATAAAACTAATACATTTTTCGTTACACTCAGAATCTAAAATGTATTAATTATAATTTAGTTTATTTTCATAACCCAACCTTTCTCTTTAAAAATAAAAATAGGGTATTCTTTTTGCTTAGTATGATCTCGTAAAAATTGTTGGAAACATCACTGGTTATATTATTATATAGACATAAAATCAATGTTGTTAAATCTTTGTAATCGAAAAAAATAACGGTTCTAAGAGATGTTCTATCGCATATAATTTTATTAATTATTGTAGTATCCTTGAATTCATATAATTTTTTATAAGTCAAGTAGATCATTGCGTAATTCACGACTTATAATATTTTGATTTTAAGATTCAATATCTTGTATAATTTATAAGAATGATAAATTTTATTCAAAAGAAAGTTTTTAAGGTTGATTGAAAAGACAATGTGCTTATCGGTTTTGACGTCCGTGAAGTTGGCACCGCCACTTTGCCCTATCGACTCCAAAC
>CM023360.1:7711910-8044021 GCA_013282895.1 Eriosoma lanigerum
GTTTGGAGTCGATAGGGCAAAGTGGCGGTGCCAACTTCACGGACGTTCGGTTTTGTGATATGTTTTGTATATAAAAGTAGAATGTTTCGGTATGTTCTGAATCATAGAGATTCTTTGTAATGAGAGAACAACGAAGGAGTATTTTAAAGGAGCAGCCTCACTTAGGAGGATAGCCTCCTGTAATAACGTAAAAATAAGAGGGACAATTGGTTGACGTTATATAGTATGTAAATGAAGTTGGGTATTTAAGTTTTAAACGTTTACCTTCCTCTTGATGATCATAGGGTTTCAGAGTAATGAGTCCACTTAGAGTCAAAAGTAAAATATTGATATAATAATGTCTAATTCTTTACAATATGATATATATATATATAGATCAGTAGATTATGTATTCCGTTTGTATTTAAAATTATGTGTATTAACAACATTCCTTTCTTTTTAAATAATATATGAGTATCTTTTATTAATTATCTTACCTAACTCTCTGAATTAGTTGTTCCAGCAAGTTTACAGAACAATAAATAAATAAATGATTTGAGAGAACACTAATTATTAGGTTGTATTATTTTGTATTATTAAATTAAAACACTTGATCGACTTTCCTTTGAACGATGTTAGTATACACACGTTGTGCAAGATGCCGATTAACTTGTTTGTTTTAGTGTTTACGAGTTATTGTCTGGGAAGACATATTTGTTTGTTAGTGATTCATGAGTGAGATAAAACAGTTAAAAAATGGTTATCTTAAGATTTTATTACAGGTAAGGCATACTAATTTTCCCACAATATTTTACTTGGTAAAATGAATGTCAGCGTCGGTGTCAACATCTGTGCGCAAAGTATTCATTTACTTTTGTACATTTTTTTCAATTTTTTTTTAATTTTTTTTATGCGGTAAATTGTGCACGTCATTACACTCTTACCTTCACGCATTGATGCCGATGAAACCTATTACGAAACCATTCATCATTAAACCAAGGTAATATTCTCACTCGCCAAAACATGCGACAACATTATTATTATAAATAGAAAAAAAAATATTAACGTATTTTATCGGCAAATAATTTATGGTTTAATTATTTAAAATTAAAAGTGTAATATACAATTGATGATTAAAAAATTAAAAAATTATAAGTATTGTCATTTTTCACAATTTAGATTCAGCGTTAGGTGCGAAAAATACCAATAATTATTATAAAATAATAACAAATAAACACGGTTTAAAAAAATATATATAACCTATTTAATCTAAAATAAAAAGTACAATATATTTATTATTGTGTAATTTATTGGAAATATAATTTATATATAAACGTTTTAGTATAGTTAGTAGCTCAATCAGATAAACAATATAATATTAAACTGATAATTCGTTACAAAATTTTACCACGTATGTAAACTACTTATATGAATACTCAAATAAATTAATAGTAAAGTCACAGTATAACTGAACTAGTTATGACGAAATATTTAAAATCAAAAACCAATTTTCAGTCATTTTTGATAGTTTTTCTTCTTACAACGAAAATTTTTTGAGAAATTCGAAAAATATGCTAAATAAAATACCAACTATATATAATTTGCTACTAAAAGCATACTCTACTTGTTGTAATCGAACCATTATTTCTACCCATAAAGTATTTTCGTACATAAAATAAAAAAAGCACACATCATTGTAAAGCAATATATTCATCACGTCACTGAAAATATAAAAAATCTATTATTGTGAATTATGTTTGTATATTTTGGTTATCACTTTAATCGTTTGTTTTTTTTAAATACAATAATATATTAATTTAATTTCAAATAATTATAAATTAGTATTATAGTGATCATTCGACATAGAATTTGAACGTTCACGCTTGTGATCAATGTTTTCGTTGAGATAATGTATATAATTATATAAATTTATATTTGTAAATATATCTAATATGAATATAACTTCTATATCATTTTAGATTCTGAGCGAAGCGAAGAATGCATTGGTTTTACAAAGATGTTTTTTTTTTTTTGATTTATGAAAACACTTTTTCGGGTAGAAATAATTGTATAATTACCACAAGTAGGGTATGCTTTCGGTAGCAAATTGTATCTAGTTGGTACTTTATTTAGCTCATATTTCCAATTTCTCAAAAGTTTTTCCTTAGAAGAACCAAAAAATAGCGGAAAATCAGAAAATTTACGGTTTCTGTTATTTTAAAGTTTTTAATTTCGTGATAACTAATTGAGTTTTGATCGTAGGGACTTAAAATTTATTTTGAGTATTAACATATGTAGTATACAAGTGAGGTAAAATTTTGAAATGAATTATTAGTATAGCGTATTGTAATATATTGAGTTTCGCTCAGAATCGTATTTTCTAATGCAATATTATTACATTCAAATCTCAATTAAAATAAACCACTAATTTCTCCGAGGACCGAAGGGATAAAGGAGGATAGTCTAAAATCGACTTTTTTACTTTTGAATTAAAGAGTGTATATGGTATCCTTCCAGTAATTAAATTTACTTTAAATTATTATAATTTAACATAGGAAGGTAAATAAATTATTTATTACTTAATTAATTTAATTAATAAATTTATTTGTAGATAGAAATAGGTTAACATATTTTATTAAATGGTGCAAGAAAATTTTCAAAAATCAAAAAAAGATATCGAGTATTATAACATCGTAAGGACAGAACATACAGAATTAATTGGTTCTGTCATACAAGAAGATATATCAAACTATAATGAATATTGGTATAAATATTAATATTATTTTCCCTCGCCTAATAAATCATAATAAATTTGTGTTATAAAAACTGCAATTATATAGGTAACAGAATTATTAAGAATATATTATAAACTAGTAAAGATGATAAAATGGTATACGCAAAAACCACTAGAAAAATATATAATTAAAAGCGAGGATGTCGATTTTAAATGTTCCTCCTCATCTATTCGGTCCTTAGAGAAATAAGTTGTTTATTATAATTAAGATTTTAATTCGATAATATTGCATTCGTCCCTTCGTTCCTCGGAGAAATTAATCGTTTATTATAACTAAGATTTGAATGCAATGATATTGCATCAGAAAATACGATTCTGAGCGAAACTCAATATATTACAATATACTATACTGATAATCTATTCCAAAATTTTACCGCGTGTGTAAATTACGAATGTAAATATTTAAAAAAAATTTTAAGTTCCTACGATCTAAACTTAATTAATTATTAAGATATAAAATAATTTTTAAAAATGAAACCGTAATTTTTCCGATTTTCAAGAACTTTTCAAACATATAAAAAAAAATTGTTAGTCACGATTATCAAAATATTTTGTAAACATATTAATGACAAAGAACAATTATTAATAATTAATAAAACGTTTTCAAACATTGAATCAAATGGACTTAAATGTCCAACAAAATTATTTATAGAAATTGTAAATTGTGCGCTTAATATTTTCGAATAAAGGTTTGCTAAAGTTCAACTTGAAAAAAAATCTTAAATTAATATATATGATCTATTTCAAAAAACATAATTTGATCAAAAATTGGCTCTGTAAAAATAAAGGATGTCTAAAACATAAAGAATTTATTTTAAATAAATTATTAACTTGCAAAATATTTAAGAAGTATAAAGATTATTCAATAATGTCTGGACAATCAAAATTAACAAAATTAAAAATAGTATAACATATTTGAAATTTCATCATTGATCATTAGTTAAATCGACATTCTAAGAGTAAAATAGCTGAGATTCGCCATTTAAAATTATTCGATATATTCCGTGAAAACTTATGACACTTTTGCTATTACATGATTATTTTTGAATTTAAAAGATAGGTTTAACAACTAAAAGTTTTTTTTATTAATCATCTAATAGCAAAAAATGTCATACATTTTCACGAAAAATATCGAATAATTTTAAATTGCTATAATTCAGCTATTTTTGCACTTAGAAAGTTGATTTAAGTACCAAAATTCATGAAAAACATAAAAAAAATTAATAGTCTTAAACTTTAAAATTTTGTCATTTAAAAAAATGTATTACGCACGCGTGTAACTTTTTAATATACGTTTTTAGAAAACGTTAAAATAATTAGAGACCATTTAAATGTGTATTATTAAATTTAAAAACTAACCAAAAAAACAAAATGTATTTATTATTGTTCTACTTTAAGATATTATGTGTATTCAATTATCGTTTATACACTATTAATTATATATAATATGTTATATAATATATGTATAAATTAAACTTTAATTATAAATGTGTTGTAATAAAATATTTTAAAATATATATATATATATATATATATTAATATAGGATATATTTTATGTTTTATTGGCGTAATAATATTTTGATTTATGTGTATTATGTATATTGTCAGTGACGACACGATGCGGGGTGATTCCTTTATTATAGCAATGCATATCATCTATTGTTTTTACTATTAGATTTCATAAAAATGAATTAAAATTGTATTCCAATATAATAACGACACCTCTCGGATTCTAATAACACTAAAAATATTGTTGCCTATAATTCCTATAACGTGGCTAATCTGTATATTATAAAATCAATGGACTAAACGAAGCACTCTCAGACACGACGAAGATTAGGATTCCTAAACTATTCCAGTCGGCCCAAACCTATTTCATACACGCTCAATCACCCACCAAAATATCATACACCAGGAAATGCTTGCGCCTGGCATGGTTAATCACCATCAGGCCGTGATACAAAGCAAAAGCAAAAATACCTATAACTGTAATATATAACATAATCAAATAATAAACCAACGTGATACCATTACCTCAGAGCATAACATTATGATAATTTGTTCACGAGGCGGAACGTCACCAGTACGCCCCGATTCAATTTCGAAAATTATATTTTGCAGTTATTCAGGACAATCAGTCATGTTATTAAGTATTTTTTTTAAAAAAAAATTTAATTATAGCCGTATAAATCAGTTTTCATTAACATTTGCATATTTATGAAACTATTGGGACGTCGAGCTCTATAAATATGACATTGATTGTACAAGAATTGTATGAGATTATTTTGTATTTTTTCTTTGTTACCAATTATGGATACCAAATAAGTAGAGCATAATCAAAATGAGAACGGACTAATTAATTGTATAAAGTTTTTTATGCAGATTAATTTCTAAATTGTTGAAAAGATAATTTTAAAAATCCTAATTTAGTAGAAGCTTTATTATTTCTAATAGAATTGATATGATTATTAAATTAAAATTTAGTATCAAATTTTACTCCTATATCAAGTATTGAAGTTACTCTTGATAAATTTACATTGCATAAAAAGTAATTAAATTGTATAGGTATACTTTTTAATGAGAAGATAATAGTAGAACATTTATTTAGATTTAAGTGCATAATATTTTTATTAAATATAAAGTAACAAAAAAATATCATAAAAATAATTTGGTAATTCATATAAAAAATATAATTAATAAAGGTTATAAAAAATTGTCAAAATGAATCATTCGATGTTTAGTTCAATGCTCACGTGACTTCGCAACATTAAATATAGGTAATAACAAAAATAATGAGTCTAAATTCAAATTAATTTTTGCATAACTCCGTTATTACTCATAGAAAGAACTTTAAATCATAATAACAATATGGCTAAAATTATACTTTAAAATGTTGTTATATTTTATATGTATATAATAATATTTGAATAATATTAATACTAATAATTTGAGTATTCAGTTCTTTATTGATTAGTTTATTAATAATAGGTATTTCGAATACTTACGAATTTGTTATTTTTAATAATATAAAGATTTTACAAAATAAAATACAATTAGCGTTGTATCAAATTAGAGTGTTTAGTTTATTAATATATTTCGCAAATAATTTATGCTTTTTAAAATCACATTATATAGGATCTTATTATTAATATTATATATTATTAATTATAATTATAATTAATAATATAATATTTATATTATTAATTAAATAATTATAGTATCTTATAATATATATTAATTATTATAATCTTAATGATACATCATTATTATTACCTAATATAATTTTAAATATTTATTTATATGTTACAAAATTAAAATGTTATTTGGTGTAAACTTTTGTGACTCTAAAGTATAGATTTGATGACTTAGAAACAATAACTCAAGCAATATATTAAAGTACGTTTAAATGTTTATAATAATGAAGATTTCTTATAGTCCGAACTTGCGCTAAAGAATATTATTAGAAATATTCAACATAGTATTATTGTGCATGTAGGTTAAACAAATTTAGTACTCATTATGATCGCATAATAAATTGCAACTAGTATTCAGGAAATTACCAATTAATATATTACATTGTCTGGTGTCTTATTATAACACAAAATACTATATTATACAATTATTATTAATATTAGTACCTACAACAACATTTTGTTGTAAAAAAATTTAAAATACATAATTAAATATAAATAAATAAACTTAAAATTATGTTTGACAATATTACAGGAAAATCACATATTTTAGATATTAGCCAATTATGTTTTTAGAACTACCCATATTAGAAAGAATAATACCTGTAAAACTCTGTTTTATGTTGATTGGAATCAATATTTCCTATTAAAACTGAAGATGAACTAAGGTTTTTTTAAAATATTGATTGCTAATACAGATATTCGTCATATGTTGGTAATATATATTTATATATACACGGATTCATATCATTATTTTTATTATTTATTTCTATATTTCATTGTTATTGTTAACTGTATAACAATAACAATATATACAATATAAGAATATTGTTATTGCTCTTCACGCAATTGTGATATATATGTTGAAAATAAATTAAACTTAAAAAGCATTTTTAAGTTATGAAATTATTTTAATTATTTTTAAATTTTCTTTACTTAAAAATGGATCTCTGTTTTGGAATAATATAATAAAGATTATACATTTTAATTATAAGAATTTAAAATTTAAATAGAAAAATATTTTCAGAGTTATCGTATTAAATGTGTATTATAATATTTGTCGTACAAATAAATTGATTTGTTTATTTCTTACAGTATCTTATAAATGTAGTATTATGATTATTTGATACGTTTCAAATATTATAAGAAGCAATTTAACATTTAAACATTTTTTAGAAAAAAAAATTGATGAATGTATTACAATTTATCTATCGCATGTAAAATATTGATTTTAATAAACCAAAAGATATAGCCCTTGAATAGTTCTAATATTTGTATACAATTAACATGTATTAGAAAACTAAAATAAGTTTAATAATAATATTAATTAAATTTTTTTTTTTTAATTAATATGCATATAAACTGTTTCAACAATAAAAAATGTAAGAGTGTAATATTAAAAATAGAACTATAATTATAAGTATATTATTAATGAATTTTTTTTTTTTTGATTAATATGTTATATTATCCTATAAATAGTTATTAATAATTATGTAAAATTATATTTATTATAAATATTTATATATATATAATTATAGATTCTGAGCTAAGCGAAGAATTTACTGGTTTTACAAAAATGTTTTTATTTTTTTATTTTTTTATATGTCTGATGACATTTTTGCGGCTAGAAATAAGGGTTCGATTATCATGAATAAGGTATGCATTCGGTATCAAATTAAATCTCGTTGGTACTTTATTTACTTAATTTTTCGAATTTCTCAACGGTTTTTCCTTGGTAGAAGAAAAACTACCAAAATATAGCGGAAAATCGGCAAAATTACGTTTTTCGATATTTCATGATCACTAATTTGGTTTTTATCATAGGGACTTCTTAAAGTACTTTGAGTACTCACATAGGATGTTTACACGCTTGGTAAAATTTTGAAACGAATTATCAGTATAATATATTGTATATCTGACCGAGTTTCGTTCAGAATCGTATTTTAATGCAATATCACTGTATTCAAATCTTAATTATAATAAATCACTAATTACAACGAAGACCGAAAGGACGAAGAAGAAACTTCCGGAATCGACAATCCCACTTTATTATTAATTATGTTTATAAAAAATTATCTATACAAACAACATTAGATACAAGTTAGGTACTATTAGAATACTATACTATGAAATATAAATAGCCTAATACAGTAGCACCTAGTTAAAAAAATATTACAATACTCGTGATTTGCTCTTACACTAAAGAGCTAACTAAACTTCTCATTGATTAACAAATAAAATATATTTAATTTAACTTATCTAATCGGATAGACGATCATACCGGAATAGAATAAAATAAAGGTGCGGAAAGCTAAGGAATAAGAATGTTGTAAATATTTTTAACATTCCTTTTTAAGAATATTTCTACATATGTCGCTGAATAAGATAAATAAAAAATACAATAATGTCGAAATGGCAGATCTAAAGTTGGGAAACATGTGGCGATCCCCTGACGAATATTTTCGGAGTAATACAAATGTCCGTAATTATTGGAGGGGGAGAATAAAGTTAAATTTTATCATTTTTTATCAATAATATCGTTTATTCTCTTGCCAAAAACGTAATACCAATATCGACCTGAGATATTGATTATTAACTATTTATATAATATGCAATATATTAGTATATAAGAATATTACCCTTATCTAAAATGTGGAATGTAAATATTTAATAATTAATCAAAAAGTATTTATATAATTTTAATAATCAATATGTATGAATTTGCGGAATTAGAATAATTATTCAACTCAGTGTTATGAATAATTTATTTAATTTTTTCTTCCACTAACAATTTTATATTACGAGTGAATCATTGTGTCCCCCCTTTGGTGACGAAAATTTCATGGGATGTTTGACATCACATTATGGATTGAGCACCGATAAATGAGTAAAGCGGTGGAAAGAGAAAACGATTGACGGGTCTGAGTAAACGTTATAAATGAGCTTTAATTTATATATGAACTCATATTGATGTGAATGGTTTTTGATCTTATTCAATGTATTCATCTGAATTACCTCGTGATATGTTCACCTGATGTATTATACAAAGTTCCTCCAATGAACAATTAGCAACTAACTTCGAATTGACCGAAACGATTACATATAATTTTATTATAATTCATATAATATTTTAACTTATTATTTTTGGCAAAATGTTGTTTATACCGCTGAACGAAGCGCAGGAAGAATTGATCAAGAAAGAAGAGTTTTACCAGCCGGACGATGTAATCGACGAAGACGTGACCCAACTCATCGAATGGTTGACCAAACAACCGCATTTACCGAACATAACCGGTAAGCATCTAACAATAATATATTAATTATTAAAATAGAACCAATGTTGGATAGTACACTATAATTATTTTTAAAGTCGGTTGGAAATGTTATTATTGCTAGGTTACATTTGTACATTATATGGTCATTCATATAACAATTATGACATAAATAATGTTATTGTTAAAATTTAATTTCTAAGTCCCTAGGAAATAGGAATATAAAATAGATAGAATAAAAATATTTAAAATGTCAAATTACATTCTAATATTAAAATAAACTTTTAATTTTGGTAAATATTGTGAATTATGTACCTATGATTAAATCATAGTTTGTTTTTAATAAAAACAATTATATAATATACATATTGTTTGTTCTCGCTATAACGAAGTGTTCAATGTTCTTATTGAAGCAATATTTCTAACTAATTATAACACCTTTCTAACTTTTATAATAATAGGGTTTAATGTTCCTTTTCCTGCCAATCACTTTTATTTCAATTATTATAATTTAGATTAGGTCGCTTATTTTTCACTAATATTTAGTTTATATATAACTAATCAATTATTAATGAATTTATTTGCAGATAGAAAATGGTTAACGCATTTTATAAAGAGTTGCAAGTATAATTTACAAAAATCGAAACAAACTATAGAGGCTTATTGCATCGCACGAGCTAAATATCCAGAATTTTACGGTTGTATCACACAAGAAGACATAGAAATCATCCAGAAAATGGGGTATAAAAAATAATACTGATTAATATCAATGCTTGAATTGAAAAAAATAAATGAATGGGAACAATGAGACTTAAAAAAAGTAGCATTTCTTGAAATGATTAAATTCAACATAACCCATAGGCGCTACGAAACATTGAATATGTACGCTAAAAAAATTTTAAGTAAAAGAGGTACTCTATCTCCTCTCGTCAGATCTCAAATCAAGCACTGATTAATATAGCATTATTTAACCTACCTTACTAAATCATAATAAATTTATCTCGTTACGACTATTATAGTATCGGTAACATAATCATTGAGTTAAATTAAAATTGTATAATAAACTAGTATAGATGATAAAATAGTATATTGGATACCATCAGAAAAGTATAAAACGAAAAATGTACATGGGCGTACATACAATGTAGGCTATTGTAAACAAATTAATGCATGAATTACGTACTCAATTTAGCTAAAATAGAAAATTATCTAATATAATATATTTTTCATACATGTGTTTAAATCTATATTATATATCTATCTATCTATCTATATACATATATAAAAATATATATATTACTTTACTATATAAGTAATATAATGGTAAACTCAAACAATATTTAATATTAAACTTATAAACATTGAAAATATGCAATGAATAATATACAAATTCTGATTTGAAAAAAAAAATTATGCACGATATACTAATCTTCTCGATTTAACAAGTGATTAAAACAAACAAATATAATATAGTAAAAAGTTATAAAGAAATTAAATTCCTAACTATATACTCCTAATATAAACCTATTATTATTGAAGAAATAGTTACGTTTTAAAAACAACTCAATATTTACTATTTAATTTTATAATTTTGTTGAAGAAAGTTTATTGTTATTTTTAGTTATTACTGTTATAATGTAATAAATAATAATTTTTTCTAGATGGTACATTATTAAGCTTATTTTTTAAATTTTCTCAAGTATTTCCTGAGATAAAAAAATTACTCAAAACTGATTAAAAACCTTCAAAATAGACACTAACTGTACTTTTGATGAATTAAAATTTAAGTTTTTATGATAATTTGTGTTCAATATTTTACATAAATTTGTTATTTCAGAAGTCTAAAAACACATTTAGGTATAGCAGGCGTCACCGGATTTTTCATTTTTGTTGAACATAACCAAAAATATAAATAAATTCCTGTATTTTATTCATAGGTAATCGTCGTGTGATCTTATGAAGTCACACGACTTACTTTCTTACTTACTTACTTTTTTACTTGACCTCGACGAATAGACGTATACAAATTTTACTACCACTATCAATTATTTTAATAAATTAGTTACATTTTAATTGAGTTTAAACATCATAGTAAGTCATAGTCAGTATATAATTCTTTTGGGTTTTTAGATATAGAATCGTGTTACCAAAACGAACACCAGATGGTCACCGAGTTATGTATAACGCTACCAGTCCAAAGGCGGACAGTGAAAAGGTCGATTTCACAACTTCGGTGAAGTACATGTTTGCAATATTGGACTTACAATTAATGACGGAGCCTTTGCATACCTGTATAACGATACACGATATGAAAAACGTTAAACTCAGTCAAATACTATCTATAAGTCCCACTACAATTAAAAACTTTATGAAATGTGTACACGTGAGTAATACTATCATAATCAATGTATTGTTCAGAATACCTAATTATAATTAAAGATATATCTTACCTTCTTTTATTTGATGTCCCGACCCTGGGTTTATGTAAGCTCCATTTCTCTCCCCCACTATTTGGATATCTCTTATTCGAATGATTCTAATGACTTATAACATGACTTTTTTTATTAACCTTTACTTGTGTTTTATATTACCCAACAATAATCTAATTATAATTTTAAAAAAATATTCTTTTATCTTGTAAAATTTTATATAGTTTATCAGTAGATTTAGATAAATAGTAACTTCTTTTATATTTTATGTCGATAAAACAATATAAAATTTCTAAATCTATCCATATCTTCGTATTGTTTATTTCAGAGGTATTTAATCTACCTGATATTTGATTCTTCAGATTGTAATCAAAAATATAAATCATCTTTATTTCTCTCACCTTTGATTTAGACACATCTAATTCTAATGACTCTACTGACTTATAACTTGTCTTCTCTTAATAACCTAATGTTATATATTATTCGACAATAGTCGCAATTTTATAATAATTTATAATATCTATAATAATTTTATTAAGTTTAACCATTTAATAACTTTAATTGCTTAAATGTGTATGTTGAACGCAGGAGGCATTCCCGTATAGACAAACATCCATCCATTTTATTAATCCACCAAGTTTTATAGGTCGTGTCTACACGTTCGTAAAATTGATTGTTCCCGATAAATTGAAAGACAGAGTGAGTTACCTTCAATTTTACTTTAAATTAATATGCGATTCGGTAAAAAGTATCATAATTAAAATGCGCTTATAATAGATAAATTGTAACCGATTCTGTTTTAATGACGTTATTTTACTAGATATATATTCACAATACACTAGAAGAGTTGTATGAGCACGTACCGAGAGACTATTTGCCAGATTCATGTGGTGGCAATGCTGGAAATATTGATGAGTTCCAAAGTAAGTTCTTAGATTGTTTTGTGCAAAATAACGAATTTACTTTGAAAAATTGAATTTAACAAGAGTGAGATAAAATTAACGTTTTTATAAACTTATAATAGTTACAATTAAATTGTTTTATACCTATATATATATATATATGCTAAATATACCCAGCAAAATACACAACTGAACAGTCCTCCAATGTTACTTCCTGATTTTTTTTTCATTTAGATTTGGACTGACATCTGTAGAATCACTTGATGAATATAAAAATAATAATGATTCCGATATATTATCATCTGAATATGATTTACATGACGTATTGAATATATTATGACAGCCCATATTTTTCATAAAGATTTGTTCTATACATTTTTTAATGCAAAGCAACCCACACCCCCTCTAACATACTTCTATGATTATACTTTAAATACAATTTACATATTATTACATAAGTACACATTAACTGTATAGGTACTACCTACTATCTAGCTAGTAGTCCTATTTATTAGTATATTATAGGTACACACTTCTCGAACCCGTAGTGCACACTTTTAATTTCGGATTACACACTTTGTGTTGAGGTTCACTAAAAATAGGGCCTGTATTATGGTTGTCAATTTTAACTATGTCATCGATTTCATTAAACTGATTTTGTTCACAATTTGTACCTTTAGAAGTACAAACCAATAAATAAATTGCAGTACTTCTAAATGACGTTCTTAAAATTCGCGCTGTTGGATTTTTACCATAACCTCCTTTTTGTCGAAAAATTGAAATAAATTTTCAAGAACATCTTAATTAGGACGATTTGTCAATAAAAAACTAATATTGTCTTTTTTTTCATCTTTAATACCTATCAGTATGATATATTGTATTATATTGAGTTTCGCACAGAATCGTATTTTTTAATGCAATATCATTGCATTCAAATTTTAATTATAATAAACTTCCGAGGACCAAAGGAACCAAGGATGAGGGACATCCAAAATCGACCTCACTTTTTAATATACTTATATACCTACTATGGTAAAATATAGAATCTATTATATAATAATATTATAAATATTTTAATATTATTATTATTATATAATTTACAATTATTAGCTATTTGATATTGATTTTTAATATAAATATAAATATATATATATATATTTATATGGAAATCTATATTATAAAGATTTAAAGATTTAACAATATTAACAATGATTAATTGATTTTAAATAATGACTCGTAAATAAAATACTCAACCCCCGATCGCCCGCCAAACAATCCCATCCTAGGTAGACCCCTCTTGAATGCAATCGACATCAGCGATACCTGGTGTTTGAATGCATGTCTGCATGTGAAATGGCATATCTGTATGTTATAAAATCAATGGTTGTATTTAACAAGAGCGAAAATCCCTTTTGTTTTCTTGGTCCGGCCGATAAGAATATTATGTTTTTTTAATATTTACTTTATTTTGAACTTTCAGAGAATATGTTTGACTTTGTTTTATCGAAAAGTAAGTTGTTGGAAGAACGACCGAAAGCAGATTTATCAAAACTACCAGATAACACGAAACCCGACGAAATGGAGGGAACTTTTAAGAAACTGCAGATCGATTAAATTTATTTTTAATTTTTAACTTATATAAATCAATATAATATTGGTTTGGCAATGGAATAAAACTGATATAGAATAATAAATACATTGTGTTCAGTGGCGGTACTATCGGTGTTGGTGGGGCTGACGAGGATTTGTCCTCGGGCGTAATTTTAAAAGCCAACGAACTTTATTAATTATTTTATAATACTTTTGGGTTCTGAGAATTAAATAAGACACGTGTAGCGTAATGTGCACTTTGTAATGTACTGGTTTTAATATTGTACATATTAATAGCTTTAATTAATATTATTTAACTATAAATTATAATGGATATTGCTCGTAAAAAAAAAAAAAAAAACATTTCTTCTGTCTACATCAATATACAACTATTCAACTATCGAAGCTATTTTACAATATTTTTATTAAATAGCAAAATTCTTAGAAAAGATAAACACATTTTAAAAATAATGAGCAATAAATTTTCGATTCATTTTTGATTCCATCTATTATTCTTTTGTCATCACTGTATACAATATAGTGCAGCGGTCGGCGATTACCTGCGAGTTTATTTAGGCACTTCAAAAAAGTAAACAATACTTTATTCTTTAATAAATAAAATAATAAACTATATGTTATAAATGTATTTTATTTTATTTTATATTTATATATTTATATTAAAAGTAATTTTTTATAGAAAATTTTAATTATTTGTGTAAAATTTAGAATACGTAATCTTTTAATATTTAATAGCATTTTTAATACAATTAATTATATAAAACTGAAATCGAAATAGGTATGACATTTGTCATTTAATTATGTAAAACATTAAACAACATTATTATGGGATAGATATACAGAGTTTCACAGATCTATTTACTAATTAGCATTATATCCATCAAAAATGGATTACAAATAGAAAAATGTTCTGGTGTGACATACAATTTAATATTCTGTATTGTTAAAATATCTTATGTGACATTTTATAAATATTTGAAAACCTAAAAATCTCCAAGGTGAAAATTTTTTATATAAAAATTTAATTATCTTTATAAATAAAGTATACATTATAATGGAATTTATAAAAATAAGAAAAATTGTTCTTCTCGAACACTCTGAAAGTATTTTTCAATTAAATTGGATAATAGTTAATTTATAAATATGTTTTTTGTCTCTACTGAAAAGTAGCATTTTTTCACATAGGAGGTTTATTTCTGTGAATGACGATGTATTAATTTATATTTGTCATACATTTAAATTTTAAATATAAAATTATAAACCCAATATTCTATAACAATAAAAAGTTTCAAAGCAAAATTAATATATAATATAATATTATATGTATAGAAATACAAAACTCATTCATTCATTTATTGAGCAATGACTAATGACTCTCATTCTTGCCATTTACTTGCATTATGTCCAATGTTGTACTTCATTTAATTGTATACTCATAATTATAATATTCTCTGGAAATTTACTGTGTTTTTGTGAATATAATTCAAATTTTTTTGAGTATCAACATAGGTAATATACAAGTGTAGTATAATTTTGGAACGGATCGGTTTATTATCTGACCAAGTATTGAGATTTTTATCCAAGATTACAGATTTTGTCATTATACATTTTTTTATTTCGTGATAACTAATTAGGTTTTGACTACAATTTTTGAAAAATTTGAAAAATGAGCTAAATAAAGTACTAACTAGACGTAATTTGCCACAGAAATGATACTTTTCAAGTCCTTACGATCACAACCAAATACGTTATCATGAAATAAAATAACAGAAACCGTAATTTTGCCGATTTTCAAGAACTATTACTTTAAAAGCTTATAAAAAAAATTGTCAGACACGATTTTCAAAATATTAAAAAGATAAATTTGTATATGATTAGGCTCTGATAAAATTTTCAAACCGATAAACCGAAAATTGAAGGAAATATTAAACATTTTTGGAAAAAGTTCAAAGTTCTATGGTTAGTCAGAAAATCAACCAATCGTTTTGAAATTGTACCACACTTGTATGTTACTTATTTTGATACTAAAAAAAACTACTAAAAAATGGCAAAATTACGATTTTCGTAATTTTTAATTCTTTATTTCGTGATAACTAATTAATTTTTGATCTCGTAGGGACTTGAACATTTTTTTTGAGTACTAAATCTGGTAATATACAAGTGTAGTAAAATTTTGGAATGGATTAGTTGATTATTTGGCTAAATATAGAGCTTTGAACTTTTTTCCAAAAAAAATTAATATTACCTGCAATTTTTGGTTTGAAATTTTTATAGAAACCTACTCATATACTATTTAATATATTTACAAAATATTTTGAAAATCGTGACTGACAATTTTTATTATGATTAAAGATTAATATTGTTAGCATGATAATTCCTTGAATTTTGATCGTAGGGATTTGAAATTTATTTTGAATATTTAAATATGTAATTTACAATTGTGGTAAAATTTTGGATCATTGTCAAGGAAAAACATTTGGGAAATTCAAAAAATAAGCCAAAAAAAGTATCAACTATATGAAATTCGATCTAGAAAGGTTACCCTATATTTGTGGTAATCGGACCATTGTTTCTACCCGAAAAAAGGTTTTCATACATCAGAAAAAAAAATATTGAAAAGTCTATAAAAATTACTAATTAATATATTAATATATAATATATAATATGCTAATTAAATAATTATCGTACATGATTCTTTTAGATAATGTAATATAACTATATCCGACACAAATACGACAACGAAAAATAGTACAACTACATCTAGTTGCTCCGAGCTTATTGAAGTAAATATTTCGCCATTATAAATGTACAAATTTGCTTTTGACACTACAGTTGAAAATAAAAGATTTTAAGTTGATTAAAATTGTTTTAAAACAATTTTTTATACAATTAATAGTATAAATAAATTTTAAATAATTTATAATTATAAAAATATAATTTACTTTACTATAGTCAATCTGATAATTTATATGAAGGTAGAAGAATTGTCGATATAAATTATATATTTTCACAAGTACAAAATATAAATTTCACAAATCATACTCTTGGATTAGGATATCGTTTATGGATGTTGAACTAATTAATGAAATTCAAAAAGGTTTTGAGACTGCGTGGATTCTAAAATGTAAAATCTGTAATTCGCTAATCACTATTTATTCAAAAAAAAAAAAAAAGAAAGACGCATCGGAATACGTGCCAATTAATAAAGTTGTAATCAATGGTACATATTCAATTGGTATAGGATTTACTCAATTAGCAGAGTAACTGTCATTCATTTTCAATGAATTTAGTCAATTAGGTAGGAACGGAGCACAATAAAACTTTAATTAGATATTTCATATTTGTATATTTAATTTTGTTGGTCACTATAGTGTGTACTGTAAATATAAATAGCTATTAACTTGAAAGTGACAATAACAACTAAAAGTATATCCACACATCCAAATACCGACGAAAATATGCATTGCTCTGAAACGATCTATTTATGAAATGCATTTCCATAAACTGTGTATAAAAATTAAAACCCAAACCCGAAAATAATTAAAAACGTTTTCAAATCCGAAAACCATAAACTGAAATTTTAAAATCCGTTTTGACTACCTGATAATAAGGCGTAATTGTAATGTTTAAAATTTCTAGTTCCGTCTCTGATTGTGTAGTAATTTATTGCTCATAAAATATGAAAAATATGAATTCATAAATCGTTCCTTTGGTGATGGATAAATTAAGGCACGGTATTACAATCATTGGTTACACCACCGGTTACGTGACGGTCTGTTAAATCATTTACGGACCGTTAAACTGTTTTCAGTATTACAATCCTCCGTAAATGATATTTTACGTAACCGACTGATAACGTAGAAATATATTATAAAATATATTATATTCGTAATTTTTCTCCAAACAGTCCAAACTGAATTTTGTATTCTGTTGTTTAGTTATTATTAAGTTATATGACTCATATTTAAAGGTTTTAGAAATTATTTTTTTATTAATTATTATTTAATATTTTTAAATATACAATCAGTAGGTGATCCGATCTTGATCTCTATGATATCAAGGATGAACTTTACAGTATTTTTGTTCGAACGAAATCTTTGTAAAAATTCGATATCATTCCAAGACTGAAAATGATCAGGTCGTTTACGAACAACTTTGGCTCTACGAGGGAAAGCCACTAAATCAACAAGTTCAAATAACCTAAACTGTCATCTGAATCACATTCATCATTATCATCGTTGCTGTCGAGTTCATCATTTAAATTGTTATAACATATTCTAAAACATCCATGACTGTGTTTTATTTATCAAATAAAAATAATTTTTAATTTTTATAGAATATTTGTTCTGTTTTATAAAGACCAATCTTTTCTTATCTCATCACAAGTAATAAATTGATTATTACTTATATGTATATTATTGATAATAGTTGAAAAAAAAAGTAAACAAAACCCAATATCCAATCTACTGCTACTACTCGCCATCTAGTGTTGATTTAACACTTGTTCGGTAACATGACGGCCCATAAAATATGATATTAAATTGCACTATATATTTTTTCCGATAGATAAACATTAGATATCGGGTCGGCGTTAGCAAATATCTGTCCCGGGACGGCCGCTTGGAGGGAGATGCTCGTCGCCCGACGAAAATTGATCGCCGCCCGGTTTACTCTTAGATGGAACAGAGTAAGGTAATGCTATTACTAATCCGACGTGAATTTGCTCAACAAATCGAGTGATACATTCAATTTGCGGAGCTAACTTCTCGTTTGCGGTTAGGGCTATGCGTTATAAAATAAGTACATACCTAACCTGACCTAACCTAACCTAAATATTTACCATGTTCATCTCATTACAATAAATTATTAGTTTATCAAATTGTTTAATAAAATGTATATTATAAGTTGTGTAAATTATGAGTTTATAACTATAATATAATATATAATCAATGATAATACTAATATTTACAATAATATAAAATCACCAAAACACATAATATATTATCTATAAATAATATTTATTATTTAGTGCAACAAAAAAATATGATCACAAATTAATGTAAAATTGTTGAAAAAAAACCGCGATAAATTCAAACGAACCAATCAGAACAGAGCAGTTCTGAGTACTTACATTTGCAAAATACGGAGCCCATCCAAATCAAAAGTTTTAAACTCACCACATCAAATCGTTTGTAAACTGTTTGTATAATATTAAAAATTTTCGATTGTAAATGCTTAGATTTAATAATATGACCCTTTCAAACTTGTGGGGGGGGGGGGGGCTGGAAAAACACATATTTATCAGTTAATATTTCTTAAATAGTTTTTATGTCAAATTTAAAACTCCAACAAGTAGTTTCTTAGATATTCTTGTAATAGGTTCTATAATATTACTCATTTTAAATAAATTTAATGTAGATCTTAAAGCTATCTAAATTAATAATTTAATTATGTTCATACTGTCATAATATTGATTATAAAATATTAACATTATTCATAATTAAATGGAAAAATGTGGGAAGGTCGATTTTGAACGTCCTTTCGGTCCTCGGTGAAATTAGTGGTTTATTAATTTATTGTAATTAAGATTTGAATGCAATAATATTGAATAATATTAGAAAATACGATTCTGAGTGAAAATCAATATAAATTATAAAACAATATATTATATTGTTAATACATTCCAAAATTTTACCACGTGCGTAAATTATCTATGAGAATACTATAGAAAGTCCGTAGATTCTAGACGTTATAAAATGCCTTCAGACATAAAAGAGATAAATATCAAAACATTTTTTTACTCGCGATTTTCAAAAAAAATTTAGATATTGATTTAGTATTATATTCTATAAAATTTTCATACCGTTAAACCCAAAATTGCAGGTAATGCTAAAAATTGTTGGAAAAAATTTCAAAGTTTTATATTTAGTCAGGAAATTATCCAATTCGTTCCAAAGTTTTATTTCCTATGTAGATAATCTATAAAAATAATAAAATTAATATAGAAACGATTCAAAATTACTTTAGTTCTACCAGATATTATGTTGCGTGAAAATTTCCTAGTATTATTAATATTACATAAATTGGAATATCTAAATAACTACCTACACTTTAGAATTTTATTTATAATACCTACATCAATATTTTTTTAAAAAAATTACAGAATCATAATTTAAAGAAAAAAATATTATATAGGTACTTATATAATTATTATAGTAAGGTTAAAAGCAAAAACACTATTTATTAAGCACATTAATTATTTTAATAGTAATTTAAATGTATGTAAAAAATGGTTCATTAAACCATGCTTATTAGTCATTATTAGAGTGACTATTGCAATATTAATTTAATGCCATAAAAACCTTAATATATGCAGTTAAAAAAAATTAGAAGGTCGATTACGGACGTTCGTCTCTTCGGTACTCGGAGAAATTAGTGGTTTATTATAATTAGGATTTTTACATATTAAAATACGATTCTGAATAAAACTTAATATAATACAATATATTATACTGATAAGCCGTTCCAAAAGTTTACTACGTGTTTAAAAAAAACTTTAAGTACTTACCAATGTTCAAAATTGTATTAGTGAACATGAAAAATCTAGAATCAATTTTATCAAAATTTCAGTAAATTTTTCATCATTTTTTGATAGTTTTTCTTTTCTCACGGAAAAACGTTTGAGATATTTGAAAAATGAGCTAATTAAAGTAACAACTAGATACAATTTTCTATTGTAAGCATATCCTCTTCAGGTGTATTTCCTTAGCACCCACATCTTAGAATTTCAGAACCAAACCTGGGGCTTTCGTTTGTGCTGTTTTGAGCTTCGAATTTTGTCGTTTGTGCAACCATCCCTTAAAAGATATTGGACTATCAAGATGGCGGTGCTGTGGAAACGACAACACCCCCACTTACAAATTTTTTAAATTTGATTATGCTGTTCGTTTGTGTTTGAATTTTATCGTTTGAGCAACCATCCCTTACAAAATATAGGACTTTCAAGATGGAGGAGCTATGGTAACGACAAAATGTGAGTTAGTTTGATAGGAATGGGCATTGGTTATAGATTAGAATAGTCTATTCTATAATCAATAGTATGGACTTAATAAAATCGAGCTTCTTTTTCATGAATTCCATGTACTATAATAGTATTATATTTTAGATACATTTAGTATAACTATCTATTAAGTCAACTTTAATTATTTTTTAATAGTCCTATTTACCTATTACAATTTTTAAGTAGTTTTATAAAATATTATTCTGCTGTGCAATTATATTTTCTTGCTCCATTACCATATAATTTAATATAAATACAATCTCTTTAAAATACAATTTCAATTTTTTTAGCTCTAATAAAATATAAAGATGTTTTGATTATTTGTTTTAAAACGGAATTAATACGTAGCCATGTTAATATTTTTTGATAAATATAAAATTCAGTAGGCATTAAAAAAAACAAATAATTATAAAACAAAAATTAAACCGAAATAAATTGTTGGTACGGTTTGGTGCTCGAATTTTGTTTGTACACTAGACACAAACTTTTATTACCATTTTATGTTTTACAATTTTTATTTATAAGTTTCTTACAACTTTTTTTTTTTCGCAATAACTAAATAGCGCAGAATATTAAATAAATAATAATTAATGATAATTTTATCCATGTCGTCAGTCGTCTAAGTAAAATTCTAGAAAGTACGGATCCATTACAGTGGAATTATGTATAAGTACTATAGACAACACCGCTGACATTATATCACGGGGAGTAAGCGCACGAACTATGAACACGTCCGAACTGTGGTGGAAAGGATCTAGTTGATTGAGGAGTGACGAGAATACGTGGAGGCCACACAAGCATCAAATAAAAATTTTTTTTTAAAAATATCATTAAAAATTTAACCAAGTCTCAGCAGTCGCCTGAATAATCGACAGTGGCCATTCTTTTTCACATAGTTATGGCCTCACCCTATTATAAATCCTATAGTAGTAAGGAAATCAATAAAATAATCTAACATTTTATGTAGATATACGTAGAAATATTGCTATGATCGTATAATTATGCTGTTTATCAGCAAACTTTTTATGTATTAAATTAATTAGTTAGATGCCATTTTTTTTTTTTTTAATCTGTATTATTTGAAGAGACCTTATGTAACAGATACGATTTTCCGGTAACGCAAGTTATGTAAGTTACGTAAGTATAAGACATATGCTATAATATTATAGCAAGTGCGGCATACGAATTGGTTGATAGGAGGGTACAATGGCCTATAAAACTAGTGGTGAACGAAATTGGTATGGTTAGCTAAACTTGTTTAATTTTATAATCTTGAATATATATTGTGACATAATTTTACCCTGTAGGATTATTGTTGTTTTTCCCATATTTATTCAATTTTAATTCAGCACTTTTTATTTAGCATTTATACTCATCAATTATGTAATTTTTGTAAATTTTGCGCATGGTGATGAAGCAGTTTGCTGTTTAGTAAATATTTTATTATTATCTTTATTATTAATTAATTCGTTAGTTCATATATTATAATAAGTATTCAATTATACCAGATAAAATAAATTTTTATATATTTGTGTAATTTAGTAATTGGATAATTCAAATGAAATTTTAGTTCGGTTTGTTCATTTATTCAATAATAATAAAACTATAAATATTGTTAATGAATAATAATCATTATATTATATTTTATTTTAATGGTGATTTAATTTTTATTTGATGGAATTAAATTTAAAAATAAATTTAAATAATATGTATATGACAGTTTCATAACACTATGATTTGGATATTTAATTTAATTGATGTATTTATTTATTTCAATTCTATAATGTTTACCTTCAGAAATTACATTAAAATTTAATATAAATTTATATTTTACACCTATACTAAAAAAAATTATATTGTTGTTTTAATTAAAAGAGTAACATTACATATACCTACGTGAATATATAGGGTTGCATGCAGCCCCCCACCTCGGAATTTCGAAATAAAAATTATGTCATTCGTTTGTACTCATTCTGTTTCAGATATATCCAATTGAATACATAATATACTATAATCTATGTATATAGATGTACTAGGAAATTTGTTTATACATTTTTTATGTAGAATAATATGATCTAAAATTTAAGTTTTGTATATTTTTATGTCAAAAACTATAGCTTTTAAATTAAATTCCAAAAACTATCAAACTACCACCTTTGGCTATTTTTAAACCTCCTTGAAGCACGTGAAGAGGGTGGTAAATATTATACAAATTTACACATATTACTTTTCAATAGTTTTAAACAAAATGGTGGGTTCTGAATAAAAAATAATTTTAAAAAAATTTGCTCTTCTATGACTAAGGACCAGACTAATATACATTATATGGTAAATATGTCTAAAAGGTATAATTAATGCAATTTGATCTTTAAATAAAGTAAAAATCATAAGAAAGAGAGAACTCTAACCTTTCCCAATGTATATTTTAAATTCTGCATTTATTTAATAATTTTAAATTAATAATATACCTATATTATTTAATTATAATTTAATAATACAAGTTATTCAATAATGATTATCTATTCAAAATAAAAACTCATTATTCACATTAGAATAGGTAAACCGTAGTTTCGCAGAAATAAGAATATCTGGACACAGCGATAAGCATTTTATTGTTATTGTCAATTGGCTATGATTGGTAAATATGTTTATGTGTTCCAACATTATATAATATAGGTGAACACTACAATCTGTATAAACACTGTTATATCAAATTACAATAGATACCACCACTCCTATAATCTATTTTATTTTATTATTATAGATGTGTATTATTATTTGAATTTTGAATTTATATAAAATATTTAAAAAATGTCGTTATTTTATTTTTTTCTTAATTTCTTCATTTTCATTTCTACGTTTGATGGTGAATGATACAGAAGTTGTATGGTTTTAATTGCAATTTTGATATTTTTAGTCAAGATAAAATTAATGAAATCTTGATATACGTAAGAAGCTTGGTAAGTATTTTATTATTACAAACATTTTTTAAAAATTATTTATAAATTAATAAATACGTATACCTATATAAATTATACTTAAACATCTGGACAGTCACTATTTCTGGACATTTATTCTTCATCCCTTCGGATTTTGGAGTAATTAGTTAATTATGATGGGAAAATATTGTGCAGTTTTTTAATAAAGATTTTAAATCATTGTTTATGCAAAAATTATTTTGAACGAAGCTCGGTCGTATATAGAGGTAACTTGTAACTATACTACTCGTAAAGTCGTAAAATTTATTAAACCATCAAAACTTACAAAAAATATAATTATACAAATTTTACATGATTATCTATCTCTTTAAAGCTAAAAACTTCTGTTAGAGATAGAGAGTAATATAAACTAAAATAAAATTTATATACATATATAGTAAATTAAAACAAAAAAGAAATAGGAAAATACAAATAATAAGCAATTTAAACACAGCAAAGAAACTAAAATTAAAACATTTTAAAATTATTTGAGAGAACAATCAATCGTAAACTAAATTTTTAGCATTATTTTGAGTGAACTGAATATTTTTTTTTATAAAGACATAAAGTTAAAAAATACAGGTCCTAGACAGTTGACAAAAGATTGACCTAACGATTTGTACGGGTAATCAATTATGTGAAAAATAATAGCCACTGTGGATTATTTAGGTGACTGCCGCATTTGGTTAAATTTTTAATGATATTTTTTAAAATTTTTTTTTACTTGATGCTCGTGTGGTCTCCATGCTTCTCGTCACTCCTCAACCAACTAGATCCTTTCCACCATAGTTCGGACGTGTTTATAGTTCGTACGCTTACTCCCCGAGTTATAATGTCAGCAGCAGACTGCGCCGAAGTCATATCTAAGGTGGGGCAATTGCCTAATAGGTGGTGGCTGGTCAAATAATTTACTAAAATTAAATGAAGATTTAAAAATGATAATAAGAAAATATATTTAAATCTTAAAATTCCCAGAGAAAATAATAATTATCATTTATCAATAATCAATCAAGAATAATAATGCATAGAACATAGCGAATATATGGCTATAGCTAGATAACAATAATTTAATTTAATTCAGATTGGATTTTACCAAAACCATTAAAGTTAAAAATATTATTTGTTCGAATATCCATCAATACAGCCCCTATTTTTCATAAAGATTCGTACTACACATTTGAGTGATAACTAATAGAAAAACTAAAAAAATATTCTTTTTTAAATATTTGAATAATGTGTACTGTATATACCTATCTACTGTGTAGGTATTTATTAGTATTTAGTAGGTACACACTCGCGAATCCGTAGTACACACTTTCAGTTTCGGATTACACACTTTGTGTCGGAGTTCACTAAAAAATAGAGGCTGCATCAATACAATATTCAAATAAAAATACATTTATAAAAATTTTTTGAAATGATTGGTTGAATTTCTGACTATATGGTACCAATTAGATTGTCTCATAAGTCATTTTTATTCATTTTTTGTTAAATAAACATTCTTTTTACTATATTAAAATTTGTATTTTTACATTGCGACTTCTATGAACTATTACTTTTAATGAATATTAAAATTATTTATACTTACATTTCTGTAAGTGTTGCATTATCTGTTCTCATTCTGATCTATTTATGATAATATCTTATTTAAATGTTTCTTTTTGATAAATATTGCCGAAGTGTGTTTGCGTTTTGTTGGAACTTCATTTACTTTAGCAAAGTTTGAAGACAACTTTAGAACGGAGTACAGTTAGGAGCTTTCGTCTAAACTAGTAATACTACATCACGCAGTTTAGACGACAAGAAGGAAAAAAGGTAATCTTTTGAGTGTACCACAAAATTTTAAACGCCCGTCACCACGTCATGTACTAAAAAACGTGTATAGTAATGTTAGTTTTAACATACATACTCATATGAATAATCATAAAGTAATGTTATGAAATTGTACAAAGATATAACATTATAAATAAAATAAATGTGTCATTAAATTATAGAATTTTATATACCAATAAATAAGTGAATATATTATTTGAGATAAGTTAGTCTAGGATAGAATATCACTTTTATATGCTTTATTTAATATTTTTATTAATAAATTATAATTGTATTTTATTATAACGAACACAAAATTCATCAATTTGTATTTTATTATTATTTTAAACAAAGTGATGAGGACGAAATGACGTTAATCTAAATTAATCTGAGATAATATGCCAAATCATATAAATTCCAAAAATTATAAAGAGGTATCTACTTATTGAAATAAAAAAAAATTAAAATTGTAAAGGTAAAAGACGAAAAAATGTTTTTCTGATTACAGTAGAGTAAAAAGATTAATATCTAAAACTTTAATATTTATGCCTGTATACAATATTTTATTAACGAGACTAATTTTAAAGTTTCATATTATTCAACGAGTACCTAAACATTATCTTATAAAGTTATAATCGATAAAAGCACTAACATGTGTTTTTAATATAAATATAGTTTAAACTTAAAATAAATATAATCAATGTAATCAGTTATAAGCAGGGCTTGCGAACGTTATTATAAAGTTATGAATATAACGTTTAAAACGATTGACAGTGTTAAGGTAATTAATTAAAACGAAAAATTAATAGATTACTAAATAATGAAATATAACATAACGTAAACATATGAAAACTTTTTTGCTTTATTTGAACATTATTACTAAGACATAAGGTATCATAATAGAACAATTTTTTTTCTTTAAATTTTAGTCAGATAAATAGTCACGAAATACTTTTATTAACTATAAAGAGATAACTATACATAATATAATTACATTTATAATTACATCACAGATTATAAATAAATATGGTTATATTCGTAAACATGTTATGCCAAGAAGAAAAATACTAAAATAAAAAATCATTTATTATAGATTTTGACACAGTCATCTTTTGGGGTAATACAATGGTTGTCGATAAGCCATCGAGTTTTTAGCGTCAATTAGACGTAATTTTATTTATAAATTCTTATATTATGCAACTCATAACATATTGTTTGTTGTTGTAATTAATCTAAAATGTCCACCTCCTGCCGCACACATAAGAATTGGTCTATTACTTATATTTATTTTATATTGTTGCAAGTTCTTATTTATACTTAATATTTACGTCTATATATTGTTTGATGAAGAATTGACGAGTACAAATGTGGAAAGAGTAAATGACGATTATCGTATAATTATTGGGTAGTTCTTCGTTATTAGTTTTTATTTTAATATTGAGTTCTGTGCTTTGTACCGTGATAAAAATGGGAAGAAGTAAAGTTACTACTAGAGAAGCTACTATAGAAGGTAATGGAGAAATTTGATCCTAAATATTGCAGGGGGCTTATTGACGTTGGATGCATGTTAACCTTAAAAATGAAGAAGATAATAATTTATTAGAAGAAATCTTAGGCCGCCCCTGAAATTTCACTTATGGTGGTTGCATTAAATTTACATTTAATAAATATTAACTGACGTATCTTTATCAGTATTTTTATCGATAACTTTTATTGGTATCTTTACCAGTATCGGTATCCTTATCTTTATCGGTATATTTAACAGTGTTTTTATTGTTATCTTTATCTTTATCGGTATATTTAACAGTGTTTTTATTGTTATCTTTATCTTTATCGGTATCTTTATCGGTGTTTTTATCAGTATCAATATCTTTATTCGACTTTGTACGGTTAAAGTGTACAATTATAAGATATTTCCATTCACATAATAGTACAAAATAACAGTTTTTATCTAAGAAGACTAGTTAACTTCATATCACTAACAATAGCCACAATAGATTCAATTAGACACTTCAATGCATACTTCTATAGAGAAGACAATAATACCTGGGAAAAATATGACGAAATCCAGAAAAAAGTAAAAACCGTACGACCTACAACACATGTATAAAATGCTCAATATTTAATATATACCAAATAAAATATAATTATATATATATTTATGTGAATATTATAGATAAACAGTAATAATACGTTTTGTAAAAATTAAAATTTATATTAGAATCGATACTATCTCGCATTTAAAAGAAATGTAATTTGTCATATGTTTGTATTATATTTAATTTTTAAAAATTTTAAATTTATATTTTATAATATATTTTATTCAATAGCAATTATTTAAATATTCAAATTTTTGTTATTATTTTTTTATGACATGTTATAATTCTAGAGGTTAATTAATAATAATTATAATTTATAACTGTTTTCATATATTTTACTACTGTTGTACTTTGTACCTGTATTTTTTATAATATAATAATAACTTATTATTTAATTGTATTAAAAAATGTAATGTATAATTGGATAAAACATAAAATTTATAAGCAATGGAAATATATTTTATGTATAATTTAGATTTATAGAGTTCATATTTATATATACATGTAGACATTGATTTTATAATATACAGATATGCCATTCCATTGTTAATATTGAACGCGGATACGAGCATTCAAATACCAGGTATCGCTAATGTCGATTGCATTTAAGAGGGATCTACCTATGAAGGGATTGTTTGACAAGAGATCGGGGGGTTAGGTATTTTATTTATGAGTCATTATTACAAATCAATTAATCATTGTTATTAAAATTGTTAAATCTTTATAATATAGATTTCCATATAAATAAATCAATATATATATGCATATTATAAATCAATATCAAATAGCTAATAATTATAATAAAAATTATATTATATTAGATTCTATATTTTACTATAGTAGCTATATAAGTATATTAAAAAGTGGGAAGGTCGATTTTGGATGTTCCTCCTTCGTCCCATCGGTCCTCGGAGAAATTAGTGGTTTGAATGCAATAATATTGCGTTAGAAAATACGATTCTGAGCGAAACTCAGTCAGATATACAATACATTATACGGATAATCCGTTCCAAAATTTTACCACGTATGTAAATTAGTAAAAAAAGTAAAAAGTCAAAGTCTCAAGCAAATCGCATAACGAAAAGAAATATTTATGTATTTGCTAGATTTTTTGTAAGTACACGTGTATATTATAGAATTCGTTGATTTCATAAACTCTCTTAAAAATCAATGGGAACATCTCTGTTTATAATTAGTATTATATTGAATCATCAAAACAGACAGGTCTAAGCACTGTTGTATATTATTATAAATTATATAGTGAAAAACCGATAAAAAGTCAATATAAAAATTTATTAACATTATTATGGTTAATTCCAGGAATTTGTATTTTGGTCGAGCAATTGTAACCGAGTGTTAAAAGCGATAACGGATTACACACACTAATGTTCATTTACTACAAACCTACACACACTGTCCAAATGTTCATGTCATTTGAATTGCCTAAATATTACTCCTTAAAATGTGCTATACTTCAACAGCTACAGATACAATATATTTTATGTTTTATTGGCGTAATAATATTATGATTTATGTATATTATGTATATTGTCAGTGATGACACGATGCGGACTGACTCCTTTATTATAGCAATGCAAATCGTCTATTATTTATACAAATAGATTTCATAAAAATGAAATAAAATTATATTCCAATATAATAACGACACCTCTCCGATTCTAATAACAATAAAAATATTGTTACCTATAATTTCTATAACGTGGTTAATATGTACATTATAAAATCAATGGTATAGATCATCTGCAAAATTTGACTTAGCTAAAATATTATTTTTAATTATTACTCTTTAACATTTTTGATTCTATATTTTATATTACTTTTATCACAGAATAATTTAACAAGTCGATAGTTCTGTGTTTTTATCGCCATTCGTCTTGACTCTTATTTGTGATAATACGAGTACAACAAAGTTATTCCGTGATAACTTTTAAAGAAATAATTATTGTGGATGATTACATATATTTTTTTAACACGATACAAAAACAAATGACAGATTTCTTCAGTAATGAATGTGTAGTAGGATAAAAAACAGGTTGGTTGCCATAAGTAGTACGATGGAAACAGAGTGTAAAAATATGCAAGTATATGTGAAGCGATATTTAGAGTGTTTAAGGATTATAAATAATCACGTCAGAAGTAGGTATGTTTATGAACCTTTTTGTAAATTATCCTACCACTGAATAATATGGTATGTGTACTCACGGTTTCCTTTGGTCTTCTGTGTAGATGATCTAAACTTGTTTGTGAAAATATAAATAATTACGGGGAGGTGTACGATGCTCGTCACTATCGTTCTGTTCTGATATATCTTATTTGTTAGGTTACTCTTAGATACGAGCACAAGTTCGGCGGGCAGTTCTAGAGTGTCCGCCAGAGCACGTCGACCGTGGTGAACGAGACTCTCGCCAACTGGTTACACTAAACTTGAACTTGGATACAAATAAAGTGAGTAAGTAAGTAGAGATTTTCGCCATTATCCTACCTCACTCAATGAGTAGACTGTGTTGCGAGAATCACTACAATACGTTGTTACCCAGATCTGTGAATTACATAGATCTTATGTTGCTCTATGTGTATTTAATAAAATGATCAACAAAAACATTAAGTAAAAGATCAATATAGAACAGCAAAGCGAAAACGACTAAACCAATGTGAAAAGAGATATATTAAGCGAGAATATATAACTCCGAATACAGCCGGCGAATTCGTCTGCAACCGTAACAGAGTTCTACATGAGTCCTTTATGAGAAATTAATTGTGATTTGGGATACGACTAGTGAGCTGAGTGGTCAGCCGGGAAGTCGACTACCTACTGCCTAACTATGCGAAAAAGAATGTGTTACATAACTGTGACTGCTTAGAAAAGATGACTTCAAGAGTAAATGGCACTTGACTAAAAAGAGAGAAGAGACTGGAATGTCGTCATTGCAGGCTCCTTTATAGGATCCCGGAGCGTGATCCAATTATCCCCACCTATTTGTTTATGATTATTGCTAATAGAGGGCGCATTGAAATATTTCGCATAATTATTTAAGATATAATTAGTAATGGGAGGGGGGGGGGTATGATATAATTTGATTGGTTTAGTCTTATTGCGCTCTTCTTCTTCTGTTTCATTTATTATTACAAATACCAATATTCTAATATATTACAAATGTATTCAAACTTGAGCCCACTCATGAAAATTTACTATATTTAAATGATCCATTTTGAATAGACAATGATCAATTGCAAAGTGAAATTAAGCTTCTTAAAAACATACCAATATATCAACAGGGTAACTTCTAAAACAATCCATCAATGGATTAATTTTCTAAATTCAAATAATAGATATAATATTTTTGTTCACTTTTATCATGTAGATACAAATCTTTCTAATTCATATTATAACTGTAATCGTTGTTTTATTGGAATCATCATTTTAAATTCTTCAATTACTTCGTCATAATTAATATTTTTAGTCATCTGTTGTTCTATGAATAGAGTCGTCGAGTCTTTTTGAAACTTGAGTCATAGTGCTGCAAAGATTTGTCTTTACAACCGTTAGCTTAGAAAATGCACGTTCGCATGAACAGGTTGTTACTGGAATAGTGGTAAAAAATATAACTAGGTAATTGTAAAAGTAATCATTTGAAAAATGTAATATTTAATACATATTTCTTATTAACTAACTCCATATAATATTACTTAATCTATCTAATGAAAATATATAGCACTTTTTCTGTTTATTCCGACAAAATTAATATGGTTTATATATTAGGAAAAAAAAATGTTAATTTTTTTCTATTACAAGGTAATTCAAAATATAATTCAAATTATAAGGTTTTCAAAATTTGAGTGTTGTATTTTCTTTCCATTTTGGTTACCTTATGTTGTTTGTCACTTGTTACCCATTTTAGTTACTCAGTGTGCATTTAGCTTGTGCACGACCTGCGAAAAAGATGCTATATGATACAATTTATCTGTCCTAATGGCCAGACACGAGTAATAGCAGATACCATAATAAAGATTAATAACAATAAGACGATTTGAAAAAAATTAATTCCAACATTTAGATCTATGCTATGTATAATTATTTAAATTTTAATTATTCGAACACCTAATTTTACTCTAAAATTCATTCAACAATAACAAAATATAATTAATATAGTAAAAACAAATATAATTATGAAATTAATATTATTATCCCGTATTATATTAAAATATTGTTTTCAGTTATATAATAAAGATAAACTAAAATGGTTTAAATTAAATTAGCCATTTATATACCTGCGTATAATAATACGTAACTTATAATTATAACTGCAACGGTTATAATAAGACGCGCAGAGAAATGCTGAAGATATACATTTTTTTATTTCATATTTTAATAATATATATCATGCCGAAATACCATCAACAGTAGACCTATAAACTCATCCTCAATCAATCCCTTTTTACGCACATAACATCAACAAACAATTATACGATTATTTTTATCAATTGTGTAAATAAAAATAAAATAAAAATATATTAAGTTATTTTTATAATAATAAATATTAAACATATTGATTAATTTTAGTAACTATTCGTATAAACTATCTAAAGTATTGGAAATATGTTTGATGCGTATTATAAATATATTTTCATTTAAGTACAGTATCTGTAACTATATTTATATAGATACTACATATTATAAAATTCACTTGTATCCGTATTAAATATACATACAATAGTATTGTGAAGGTTTCTTCTTCTTCTCTGGCATTTAATATTCTTTAAAAGTTATCGCCCCCATTATGATCTCCCTCCATTTCTCTCGATTCTGAACTAGTAGATCTTATTATTGCCAAATAAATTCTCGCATTGAGTTTTTTGGACAACAATTTCGATTTTAAGAACTTGCATTGGGCAAATGACGTTTTTTCAGCTTTTATTGTCCTATATCCTAACTCATAATGAATAAAGCTACAAAATAAACCTAAAAAAAAACTAAAAAAGTATGTCGATTTTGTGATTCAATATAGCTAAATATAACTAATACGTTCAATAATAAATTTTATTTTAATTTGGCTTTCACATGCAAAATGTTGATTTAATAAACCAAAAGAAACAGTCTTTGAATAGTTTTAATATTTATATTTATATTTATATATATTCAATAAACTTACAATCTTAATTGGATAACTAAAATAATTTGTATAAATAAATATTATATATTAAATTAATATTTAATAAAAAGTGGAAAGGTAGATTATGGATGTTCCTCCGGTCGTCCCTTCGGTCCTCGGCGAAATTAGTGGTTTATAATACTTAAGATTTAAATGCAATGATATTGCATTAGAAATACGATTCTGAGCGAATCTCAATATATTAATAAATATTATACTGATAATCTATTCCAAGATATTACCACAAGTGTAAATTACACATGTATATATTTAAAATAAATTTCGAATTTCCACGATCAAAACTCAATTAGTAATCAAAAAATGAAAAAAATTTTAAATAACGGAAACCGTAATTTTGCCAATTTTCCGTTTCTCAAGGAAACATTTTTGGGAAATTCCAAAAACGGGCCAAAAATTCCAAAAGTATCAACTAAAGGAAATTCGGTATCCTATTTGTGGTCATCGGACCATTATTTCTACTGAAAAAATGTTTCCATAGGTCAGAAAAAGAATTAATAAAAAGCCTATAAAAAAGTTTATCGCCAGTCACGATTTTCAAAATATTTTGTAAAAAGATTAAGTAGTATATTATTAGGCTTCTATTAAATTTTCAAACCAATAAACCCAAAATTGTAGGTTTTATTAATTTGTTTTGTAAAAAAGTTCATAGATCTAACCTAACCTATATAAGGCTAAATAATCAACCAATTCCTTCCAAAATTTTACCGCTCTTGTATACTACCAATGTTAGTACTGAAAAAAATGTTTAAGTTCCTACGATCAAAACTCAATAAGTTATCACAAAATAAAAAATAAAATTACGAAAATCGTAATTTGGCCATTTTTAGGTAGTTTTTCTTCTGTTAAGGAAAAACTTTGGAGAAATTCGAAAAATGAGCTTAATAAAGTACCAACTAGACGCGATTTACTACCGAAAGTATACTCTTCTTGTAGTAATCGGACAATTATTTCTATCTGAAAAAATGTTTTCATACATAAAAAAAAAAAAAAAACACCATTGTAGAAACAATACATTCCTTACGCCGCCCAGAATCTATAATATATTATATACAGCCGCCCATTTGAGATTGAGTCCGAAAATAAAAAAAATCGTCGTAAATGTTGACGGGGATGAATTTCGTCGTCGTGAATGTCAATTTCATATTAATTACGTATATTTTTCTAGTATTTTTCACCACGGGGGTTTTATTTTTGCAAATTTTAATTTCACGGGGTCCGTGACCCTACGCTACTTAACTACTTAAATACTAACTACTTAAGACGCCTATACCGATCCACAATGGACCATCGACTGCGATGAGCATTCACAGGCATAGTTTTATAAGGTGTAGAACACGACTCGCTTAAAACGACCAATTACGCTACTTAAAGTGCTTTTTTCGCGTCGTGCGGTCTCGTTATCCATCGGCGTGCGCACGTAACGGGAGGAAAAAATTCGTTTGAAACAGACGGGCGATAGCTGCTCGTCCAAATCGTCCATACGATGACGCTATCTCTTTCCAACCCGGTTATCGACTATCTATGTATATAGTATGATCACACATAGTATGTTTTTTAAACTAATATCGGATTATCCTAACTGATGGATTCATATAGGTAAAGCATATATATATTATCTCCAATGGCCCAGTATAGAGCGTTTTGAGTAAAAAAGTAGCGAGGGACAGACGCTTCCAGTAGTTCCGGACCTGGGGGGGGGGGCAGAGGGGGCATTCGATCCTCCTGTTAAATATATCAGGAAGCAAATTATAATTTTGCCCCTCTTGAAAATTTGTCATCATAGTTATAAATTACAATATCATAGTTACTTAATACTTAAATATTTTAGAATTATAGTTTAAATTTAAATTACATTTTTATTATTTTTAATATTTATTTAATATAATATGTAATAAAATGAATTTTTAAAAGTTTTATAACAAATAAAATTAAAAAATGTAAAACATTAAAATTGTTTTTAATTTTATATTCAAAATTAAATTAGGTAAATAAGACTATTAGTATAATCTACAAAATAATAATTAAACCTATTTTACAAAAATCAATAAGTATTTGCATTTTATTTTAATATACTATATATATCATGATTTTCCTTAAATTTTTGCCCTCCCCCCCACAAGAAAAATAGTTCCTGCACCACTGGAAGCCTCTTATAAATAGATGATACAATTTTTATTTTTATTGAGATAAATTCAGGTAGGACCTTCATAATATTAAAAATGAAAAATTTACACATATTTTATTCGTGCGGAAGCGCATATAGCGATAGACCGGTTCCTTTCTTTCCCTGTCGGTTGTATTAACACCGTTTCCAAATAATCATTCGCACATATTCATTAGCTGATTAGCAATTTTTATATTGTTGTTATTTATTATTATTATTATTTTGTATAATTATTACTAATGTTATAATCTACAATAGCGTATTTTTCGATTGTCCGTTGTTCGTCGATCATCGTTTTACCTATTATTATGTTGTTAACTGTGAACATTTATTATCATAATGTGTAACAAAATATATATTTATTTTTTTATGTTTTGTCACCATTAAGGCACATAAAATCTTTTAATTCCTACGCGGAGCTCCACGTATTATTTTTCATTTGCGTTTGGTCGTAAAGTTTATGAATATTTGTGTGATTTATATAAGTTTTCTATTTATCTTACTTTTGATGGAACATGGTTGCACTATGGAACAAATAATTATAATTTTTGAAGAATAAATTACATTTCATTTATTTTAATGTTTAGACCAATCAAAATTTTTTTTGAAAATTCATATCATGCTTAATATGGGTATACAATTTTAAAACACTGTTATAAATAATATGTGACATTGTGAATAGTATCTATCATTTGCACTTTGAAGGTTATTCGAGGTCAAAGATCATATCTTTTTCACAAAAATCTCGCCTTTTCACGCGTTAAAAAGGTTCAAACGAAAAATTTAGAAGATAAAATTCTATATAGTTTGTATTTCGTTATGTTAGATTAATTAGGTACCTATTATATACTACCATAAAAAAAAAGGTATTTACAAGGAAGCTATTTATATAAAATATGAACCTAAATCATTCTTATTTTTTATACGCGTCTTAATAGTATTATAGTGTATAGATGGCCAGGACTCGTTTCGACTAAATTCAATTTTTTTCTGTTTCGTCCAACGAGTTTTTGTTATTTTAATAATAGGTCATCAATAGTTAAAAATTAAAAATTATTTAGCGTTATGCAGATAACACTACAAGAGTATTAAACATTTTTTTGCTGTGTACCTATATTAATTTTATATTATATTTGTTATTGTTATCGTTAATAAATTTAATATTAACATCATATTAAAATTAAAATCATGATATGAATTTTTCAAAAGTATGTGTCAACATTTTAATTACAATTTTATAATTATTGTAATACTTGATAATATGTGATATTTAATACCTCAATAAATATATTACAATGTCATGTACACATAGTATTGCTTCATTTTTTTTAAAAACTAATTATAAATATATTATTTAGAAATACTAATGTTATAATTTATAAACTAAATACACTTACATTGGAGAAAAAATGTACAATCTCCTCGTGATGTTTTTTGTAAAAACGCTAAATAACTATTACCTATTTCAAACCAATTTTGAAAATGATAAAAACTCGTTGGGCGAAACAGAGTATCTCGAATTCGGGAGAAACGCTAGTTGCAATCCCTATAGACTTAAATAGTTAATCCATAGTTTAGTGCATTTATTTTAATATTTTAACTTTTTTTGGTTAAAAATACACAATTACACAAAAACAATTAAAACAATTATTACACAAATTATAAATATTTATAATTTGTATTATTAATTACATGATATTCGGGTATCAAGGCAAGAAAATAAACCTAACAAAACTAAAGAAAAAAAGTCGATTTTTTTTTGTGATTTAATAATGTTTAACATAACTAATATGTTAACTAATATATTAAAAACGTGTACACGATATTTATATATTATTAATAAATAATATGCAAAACAGGTGTAGCAATAACTCTTTTTTTTTATTATTAAATATAATGAGATGAGTAATAGTTATCATGAGTAGTTATTAGTAGTTATTAAGTAGGAACCTACTTGACTACTAACATAGTAACATCTATATAATGATTACGTGTAAAAATTGTAAACTAGTTTAAAATAGGAATTTTGTGTGATATCAAAGAAATAAGATATTTGTGTATAGGTTATTGTATATTATAAAGAATAAAGTTTTTGATTTTAAATATATTATCATATAACATTACCTACACATATAAGAAGTTTAGAAAATCAAAAGGTGCAATATTTATTTTACACGTCTTCAAATTTTAATATTTCACATAGATGTTTGATTCTTTTGTTTTTCAAAGTCTGATGACATATTTTTAGGTAGCAAATGTGCTCCTATATCCATAATTAGATTATGATTACATAGATATATAACCATTATATGCAAAATATGCATATTTTGACAATTTGGTACTATATTTATGTCATTTATCGAATTTAACGAAAAATAACAAAATTCACAGAATCTATAGATTATTAATGAATTTGAATTTTCTTATTTGACGATGATTAATTTTTTTGTATCACATTATTTGATAAAAAAAAAAAGAATTAATAAAAAGAAATATTATCAATATAATATTATGTATCTAACTGAGCATCGCTCAGAATCTTTTTTATTTTAAGGCAATAGCATTGCATTCAAATCTTAATTATAATATACACAATAACACTCCACCACCTTTCTGATGACCGAAGGGGACGAAGGAGGATCGATTGCCCAGATTTTAGATTCTTAGCGAAGCGAGGAATGTATTGGTTTTACTATGTTTTTTTTATGTATGAAGACACTATTTCGGGTAGAAATAATGGTTCGATTAACACGACTATTCGGTAATCTTTCGGTAGCAAATTGTATTTGTTTGGTACTTTATTTCGTTCATTTTTTTAAATTTCTCAAAAGTTTTTCCTTGGGAGAAGAAAAACTACCGAAAAAATGGCGGAATATCAGCAAAATCACGGTGTCAATTATTTTAAATATTTTTATTTTGTGATAATTAATTGAGTTTGGATTGTAGGAACTTGAAATTTTTTTTAAGTATTCACATAGTTAATTTACACACATAGTAAACTTTTGGAACGGCTTATTAGTATATTATTATATTGAGTTTCGCTCAGTATCAAAATGTCATTGCATTGAAATCTAAATTATAATAAACCACTAATTTTACTAATTCACACTAATTAGTAATTAGACCTTCCCGCTTTTTTAACAATATTACTATTGCATATTATTCTGATGACATTGTATGTTTAAATATATTTTATCATTAACCGAGAAATGGATGAGATATAGACGGTTTACTTTTAATATATGCATATTACTCCCCTCGTCTAAAATGTTGAATGTAAATTACTCAGGAAATATCCATTGGATTTTAATAGTCAACAAATTTGGTAAATTCGAAAAATTATTCGACTTCAAGGGTAACGACTATAGTTTGTTCAATTTGTTTTTTTTTTTCTACCAACGACTATTATAACTCGTGTAAATCGCCGTGTCCCCTCTTCGGTGACGGAAACATCGCGGGATGTTTGATCACACACTATATAATTTTATGTGGATTGAAAACCGGTAAATCTGTAAGACGAAACAGACATAAAACAAGACCAGAAACGATAAGGTTGACCGGTCTCTAACGTTATAAACATAATATATGCATATATATATACTCACGTATTCTGGTCTCGTTTAGTGTCTCCTTCTGCGATATATCGTGATATATACGCCTGATATCGTATTGTGTACACTGTTCCTCAGACTGGCAATCAACAACTAACTTCGAAACGACTACCAATAATAGTTTTGAGAGTACCCGTTCATACTATTGAGAACAATTATTAATAACATCGAAAGTAATTTTATTTAAGTATTTTCGGCAAAATGTTCCTCTTGCCGCCGAACGAAACGCAGTTGGAGTCGATAAAAAAAGAAGAGTTCTACCAGTCGGCCGACAGGATCGACGAAGACGTGACTCAACTCATAGAATGGTTGACCAAACAACCGCATTTACCCAACATAACCGGTGAGTTAACGATCTAATGGTAAAATATGAATTATACAAATTGAACCAATAATATAGTACATTATAATTTGTTTAAAACAAATCAATTAAAAGAAATTTAAAAAAGTCAATTCGTAAAGTTGCTAAATTTCATTATATTATTAAATCATATTTGTTCGATAATTTATATGCGCAAAAGTACATAATATACAGACAGATTATACGTTTTTTTTTTCAATACACTAAAAGTTTAGAATGTTACTATGCGTATAGTATATAATATTTATATTATTTTATAAGTTATCTATAAATTTAAATATAAAAAATAACGAAAAAGGAGACCAAAGGTTTAGAATTTAACACCCCGTAATAGACACATATTTATTTTATTGTCTAGAATACACCGCAAGTGTGTTCATTTAAAAACAATTCAGACAATATTCACAATTTTTTAATAAAAAAGCTTCATATTTTCAAATATATTAAAAGTGTTCGTCTTCATGTTAACTGCAAATTGAATTAAAATTAATAGTGAAAACATAATTTTTGAATTATGAGGATAACATATTATTTTATATTCAATTGTATTATAAATTTGATAATTTATTCTCTTCATCTGAGTAAAGAATTATAAATAATTTGAAGTTCTTTATATGAAGCTACAATCATGACGTTAATGCGTGTTTATTTAATGCGAGTTTATTAAATTTGGGAGTTGAATGGGTGTTTAACGCGTTTTTAAATCGCATTAATTGAATGGAAGATTATTATTTAATTCGTTTCGTCAAATCTTCATGATTATAAGAAATGCACGTAAAAAATTTAGCAAGTTTTAGTAAATTAGCATCTGTTATCATTTTATTAGTAATAATTATTAAATACTCGTACCTTAAGATTCTTTTTTCATCAAATTGAAGGCAGTTTTTGTCCAAATCGCTTGTTTTTTTCCTTAGACGTTTTCACTAATTACTCGCCATCGCGATGATAAATAAAATGTCATTTAAATTGGTTACGGCAATATCTTCGCGGTAATTTGGTGGCTGTAAAATAATCTCAGATATAAAAAATATGATCGCAAACTATTTAGGCGTAATAATATTTTAAACACAAGATTATTTAAGTGTTTTTTTTTGTTTATTTATTTCGTTATAAAAAGATATGCTTATAATGAATGCTAGTAACATTTAATTAATAGGTCTATTTATATAACTATCAATCTTATTTTATTAAGTTTGATTAATCTATTAATTATATTAAATTTACAAAAAAAAATATAATAGACTATAAAGAGTAAATAATATAATGTTTGTACATAAAAATATATGTAGTTATAGTTAAAGTGATAAAATATTAAAAAAATTTATTGATCTATTAATTACATTAAATCGTATTTAATATATAAACCAGAGATACACCAAAAACAAGTTGTTCTATTTTAAATTGTTTTATAATAATTAATTCTTTAATTAATGCATTTATAAAAATCGAAATTAATTAGTGAAATTAATTTAATAATGAATTAAAACAATTACGCTCTACGGCTACATTTATATGTGGTATACATTTTTCAACAAGAGTATAAAAATTCCAAACTTGTATGGGAAAACGTAGAGATGACCTTTGTTCTATTTTTCTGAAAAAAATGTTTGCGATCATTTTATACCCGCGATTATTTTACAGTGATCAAATTACCACGACGTTATTGCCGCTACCAACTTCTACAAAACCGATAAATAATATTGTAATAAAATAAAACTTTTATAAATTCTATAAATCTAAAAATATACAATTTTAATTATACAGAAATTATTGAGAAAAAAAATACATGATAATATTATGGTAATTCATTCATAGATCGTGGAATATAAATTACTAAACTTGGAGTAAAAAACATTCGCATTAACTTTGAATTTTATTTAATATATAATCTTGATATTTTTGACGCAAAACTGCATTATAATACGCATTAACGCTTACATATAAACATTAAAAAAAAAAAAAAAAATAGTATAATGTTGATTCTGATTATTTAGATACTTTGGAAATCCGGATAACAATAAATTGTAGTGTTTGGCATAGATAATAAAATTTTGGTAAATTAGTTATATCAATATGAAGTAACAGTGGAATCTACAATTTTCATCTAGATAATACATAAATTAATTTTCTTAACTTGTAAAGTGAAAAATGTTTGCAACTTTTGTTTTATAATCGATCATCTATAAATTTATTAATTGTCAGTGAAATTAAGTAATATATTTCGAGCTCAATGACCGAAAATAACGATAATAATATTGTACTAAATTAAAAAATAATGATTTGTATTGTATCCGTGTAAGCAGTACACGATATATCATAGATGTATAAAATATTGTGTATTTCCTGTTTATGTAGCTAGTCTTCCGTCTTAATCGAAACGAGAAGTAGACAACCTCGACGGTAAAAAAACATTAATGGGTTTATATTGCACATTATTGGTACTACAATATTTATTAATGTATTTACAATTATAATCATACTAAAATGTTGTTGATTAAATTAAAAGATTTTAAAATTAAAATTGAAACAATAAAATGTAGGATGCTATGGGCGTCATTTACGATAATAATATACACGTAATTATCATATAATTCGCATATTAAAAACTAACCAATTACATTTAACAAAAAGTATTAAAAAAACATATTATTTAAAGAATTTTGTGTCGTACATAAAAATATACTTTTTACAAAAAATAAGTGAATTAACGCCCCTGCACGTTGCGTCGAGGGGAATTATAAGGCCATTATTATTTATTATAATAATATAATATTATGAACATAATAATGATTTAATTAATAAATTTACACATTAATAAAATCAAGGTAAACCTACATTAGCTCTAAATAGGAAAGTGTTTTTAAACTGGAGTTTCCAGTTTTCACACAAAATCACGCAATACCTATGTGTATAGTACTGACACAATAATAAGCGTGTTTTAGTGGTTAAAGTATTGTTTATTAATTATTCCACGACAATGCAACTTTCTTATGGTGGATGATATCTGGTATACATAATATTGACAAATGTATGATAATGTACGATAATGAACATAACGATTATGATGTTATTCGTTGTTATTATTAACGTGAATGTTTATTGCTAATATTTAATTGCAATATCCTAAAGAATAAAATATGTGAAAAAGGGGCATGTGCCCAACCGGGGTAAGACGTAAGTGTGATTTCAGATATTATGGTGGGAATTTCTATAGTACAATTATATAGTTTTAGTCGCTTATCCCACGTTTAAATAGAAACGGTATTGGCATTTTTAAGCTGTCCATTTTGCATTCATTCCTTATATAAAGGCAAGTGCGACTTTTTCATTTTTTTGTTTACCCGATTTCGACAATGGATTTAATTATAACAATTCCATATTATCATTACATAATGCAATGGTCATTATAATTTTAAGTTAAATATTTTGCGAAAAGTTAAACTCTTCAAAATCGCATCGCAATTATTCTGCCTTATGCATAATAAATCCATACTTATTTAAACATATTAACCGTAACTATAATTAAAGGAAATATTAATTATTTATTTATTTAACGCCAAGCGACAATTTAAAATAATTATACATATATGGTAATAGTAAGATGTATGTGATATAGGCTAAATTAAATAGTAATTAAATATTATAACGAAAAATAAAGAACAAAGTATGTGATATAATATTTAGAATAGATAATTAAGTAAGTGGTTCACTGGCCCAAGGATAAAATTATTATTTATTATTATTTACAACTCTAAGCATACAATGTAAGATGTAAAATATGGTTGATGTCTTGAAATAAATTATATTTTCATAAACTTCAAAAACACATTTAAAAAACCTTTTTGATTTCTAATCTTTCTAAAATTTAAGTCTATAAAATGGCTATTTTTAATTAAAAAATAAATAAGTTTCAAAAATAAGTGTACCATAATTGTATTTTTAAAAAAGTGGAAGGTCGATTGTGGGGTTCCTCCTCCGTCCCTTTGGTCCTCGGAGAAATTAGTGGTTTATTATATTTATTAAGATTTAAATGATATTGCATTAGAAAAAATGATTCTGAGCAAATCTCAATATATTATACTGATAATTCATTCCAAAATTTACCACGAGTGTAAATTACATACGTAAATATGCAAAATAAATTTCAACTTCTTACGATAAAAATTCAAGAAGTTATCATTTCACAATAAAAATTGTCAGTCACGATTTTCAAAATATTTTTTAAATAGATTAAATAGTATATGACAAGGATTCTACAAAAATTTCAAACTGTAAATCAAAAATTGTTGGTAATATCAAACATTTTTAGAAAAAATTTAAATCCCTATATATTAATTTCTCTGTATTTAGCCAAAAACTCAACCAATCCATTTCAAAATTTTACTAAACGTAAATATTACCTATGTGAGTACTCAAAATAATTTTCAAGTTCCTACAATCAAAACTCAATTAGTTATCACGAAATAAAAAATATAAAATTACGGAAATCGAAATTTTGTCGATTTTTTGCCATTTTTTGGTAGTTTTTCTTCTCCTAAGGAAAAACTTTGAAGAAATTCGAAAAATGAGCTGTATAAAGTATCAAGATGATACGATTTGCTACCGAATGCATACCCTACTTATAGTAATTGAACAATTATTTCTACCCGAAAAAAATAAACAATAATAAAAAAAAAAATAAAATCTTTGTAAAAACAATACATTCCTTGCTCCGCTCAAAATCTAAAAAATAATAATAACTGTAAAATATTGCATGGTCAAAAATTTCGCATTTGTTAGATATCCGTAGTAGGACACTGTACCATTGGTACAAATAAGGTTAAACTATAAGTTTATTTTTCACTTTTTAATTTATCGATTAATTATATTATATTAAATTTATTTTCAGATAGAAAATGGTTAACGCATTTTATTATAAGCTGCAAGTACAATTTACAAAAATCTAAAAAAGTTATTGAATCTTATTTAATCGTACGGTCAGAATTTCCAGAATTTTACGGTAAAGTCACACAAGAGGAGATAACAGATGTCCTACAAGTTGGGTATATAAAATATTTATTAACATTAGTACTATATAACATGACCTAATGAATTATAATAAATTTGTGATAAAAAGACTGCTATCTTATTAATATTATTCATTAATTTATAAATAATTAAATTACGGTTTTTAATCGTTATTTTTAGGGTATGGTATATATTTTTATACTTCCTCCTCCAGAATAATATTCTATAGTTGTACATTATATACCATTATAGTACTATTGATTAATTATATTATATTGTTTATTTGATCAACGGTAGTACCTACTAGTTTATATTTATGTTGTTTTTTTATTGAAATGAAATAGTTCGCATAGGGACCACGGGACGCAAAAGTTTTAAGAATTTATTTTATTTTATTTTAATTTTCCAACATATTATGTCATATCTATAGTATAGGTTAGGTTAGGTATATACCGGGTATATAGATCAGTTATATATATATATAGATGTTATAATGGATTATATTTTGTAGATGTGTTTATTTGTTCCCAAAACTGACGTCAGATGGTAACCGAATAATGTGTACCATTACCCACCCATCGACGGACGATACCAAGTACGACGTCGTTTCTGTGATAAAGTTAACATTGTCTATTTTGGACTTGCAATTAATGACGGAGCCAATGCACGGCAACATTATTTTATACGATTTGAAACACGTCAGATTAGGTCAATTTCTAGCTTTCACGCCTACTATAACTAAAAACATGTTGAAATGTGCAGTCGTGAGTATATTACAGTAAATAATTTCTTTTAAAATACCTATTTTACAGTTAAATATTTAGATATATCCAATCTTTTTTTCTATTTTTCCCGTCACTGGTTTGTGTCGAAAAAACAAAATATAGTTTCTGCTCTTTTCTCAATCATTTGAATTAATCCTTAAATTTATCTCCAACAAATTTAATCTGTCTACAATTTTCTCCGTCCCTTATTCGATTATTTAACTGTAAATAAATAAAACAGCTCTCTTCTCTCTCACACGTAGTTTAGACATCTCTTATCCTAATGACTCATATTCAACTATTGCTCATCGTCTCTTATACGCTTAGTGTTATATCTGATTCGATAACTATCCATTTTTGGTTTAATTTTAATTTTTAACCGTTCAATAATAAAAATTGCTGAAATTCGTGTGTTACACGTAGGATGCGTTCCCGCTGAGAATTAAAGCTGTCCACTACATTAACCCGCCCAAGTTCATGAGCCGTGTCCTCACGTTCTTCAAAATGTTCTTGCCCAACAAAGTCAGGGACAGGGTGAGTAAATTTCTTTGGTTTAGTCTGCGATTCTATAAAAAAAAATTCTAATTTGAATTTCGTTCATAATATTCATATTGTAACCTAATCTGTTTTAATGACATTTTTTAGATTTTCGTTCACGATACACTGGAAGAGTTGTACGAGCACATACCGAAGGACATTTTGCCAGATATATATGGTGGTACCTGTGGAAACATTGATGATCTCCAAAGTAAGCTTTTCTCCGTTTGTTTAGTCCAAAATAACGAGTTTTAATTTGAAAATGATGTTTTTGTACTCACAAAAAGCGAGATTTTATTTTCGTGGTGAGACCGAAAGAAAGTCTGCTAAAATTTTTAAAGCAGTCCATTTATTTCAATATATTTTCATTCATTTTTGTAAGCTATATTTTGCACAAATACAAAGAGTATTATTTAAAACAAATTAATTAGAAACACGTTATCTAATAGGAGAATTAATTTTATGTGTGTTATATGTTTTAATTGTTTATTTTATTTTGTACTATCAGAGACTATGTTGGATTTCATGTTATCGAACAGTAAGTGGTTGGAAGAACGACCGAAAGCAGACTTGTCAAAACGACCAGATAACGAGAAACCCGACGAAATGGAGGGCACATTTAAGAAACTGCAGATTGATTAAATTTATTTATAGTTTTTAATTTTGATATACTATGTAATATGTATAATTTATACCATATTGGTTTGGCGTTGGAATTAATTGATAAAAAATATTGTGTATTAAATATTAATATATTGCTTTTAAAATATAACAAATATGAATTCCTCGTTGATCTGTTCCGTCCTCAACGATATAGTGTTTGACTTGATAGTGGTGAACGGTGATAGAATGATAAAGTGTTCAAACACTATTTTTTATTATTTTTGTTACTACACATCTAAGTATTAAACATTAATAAGGGTGGGGGGTCATGGGCGTAAATGGCATAAACACTTTAATTGGCAGCCAGAAGCCCAAAATAACAACACACACGCGAATTTACTACTACACATTTGTATATTTATACTACACAATGTGTGTGATATAACAGATAAAATTAGACCCTTAAGTGTTGTACTTTTACTTATACCACTGATTTTATAAAGTATTATAAAATCAATGCTTATACTTAAAAATAATGTTATTTTGTTTTTGTATTCGAAATAAATACGGGTTTTTGTATTGTATTAAATTAATATAATAATCTTAAATTCATATTTTTAAAAATTCGAGTAGCTTAGACGTAATTGATGACGACTTATAATATATTGTATTAGGATAAAATTCCTTGAATGATTTATGAAAATGATAAATTTTACTCTAAATAAAGCTCTAGAAGTATGTTTGAAAAGATTATGTGCCTATCAAATTTTCTGTATTGTTTCGTTTTAATTGTATATAAATTATATACTGCGCCGAACTTAAGGGTTTTAGGACCTCAAGGTAGCTACTAAAGAAAGGCCTTTTTAAATATATATTAATAAAAACTGCTTTAAATTTGTATATATTCAACATACTAAGATAAAACAAATATACATAAATCATTATCATAATTATAAAATAAATTTATTTAATCGTATACAAATTAAACGTAAAAGAACAGATTTATGAAAAAATAACACATTTTTACATGGCGAGTGAAGTAAGTCTTTTTTCCTCTGTATTTGATCTTAAATAATTTTTAATTCTTTTAAGAGCCGAAAATGATCGTTCTGCTAAGCAGTTTGCATTACATATTGATACAGGTGTACTCAACAGCATTCTAAGCGATATTCCTATATTTGGATAAATGTCTATAAAGCCGTTTTCTAGGATAAATTTGTATAGCTCCAGTGATGATATTTTTTTTCTCTTGTAGCTTCTGTGGACAACAAATGAGCTTGTAAATGCAAACATTCGTTTTTTATATTCTCGTCAAAATCTCCTGGATAAAGGTCTTTCAGATTAACTGCTCCTTCGTAAAATTCTTGAGTATTTAAACTATTTGGCTTTGTAAGAAAGTCAAAATTTTTACTAAATTTATCATAAGTTGTGCATATTACTGATAAACACCACGAAATGTATATATATATAGAGAGAGAGTCATAGGCAACTGCCTAATTTGCCTAGCCGAAATTCGGCCTTGATTATATATTTATATTGAGACGTTTAGATTATTACCATTGAAAATTTTTGGACGTTTCTATTCGACCTTTTAACCCTCTCGGAGGATAGTTTTGATCTAATGCATTGTTAATTCAGTTCTTTAAACAGTTCACTAAAATAGTGTGTTGTATCGTATAATTATATAGAATTAAATTTATTAATTTGTGTATAATAAAACGTTATAATTCTTTATATTTGTAATTTATAGATTAGTAACTAATTATTCTAAATTTATATTATGAAAAACTTGTTATATTTTCCTGTCCTAGGAGAAAATAATATTAAGGATATTACATAAGATATTGAATTTCGTGTCAATTTCCCACGTCCATTTCCCCAGTCTCACCATGATATAATTAAAAATTTTTTTTTTTTAGTTTGTTTGTGCTACGTTTGTGCCGTTTGTGCTACCTAGTCCCACGTTAGTGCTAGGTCCACAGCCCGAGAAAATCTAACAAATTGGTTATTCTATATTACTGATCCGCCATGATTTTTCACAACAAATCGAGGGATATTTTCGATTTGCGGAGTGAAGCGACGGCGCCGATGAGTGCAGCGACGAGTGCCAGCCACTCAGTATGACTAACCTACATAAAGAAAGAAATGATGATCTGAGTAATTCAATAAGAAATGTACGTAAAAATATTAAAATAAATCACTGTTTATTATTAATTTATCCAATATAAGATTCTAAATAATAATAAAAAAAATATTATAATCAATACTTTTAAAAATTGTTTTGTAGGTATTAGCTTGACAATATTATAATGTGTATTGTATTATTTATTTAAAAATTAAATGTGTTTATATATACAATAAAATGTATTTTATTTTCATTACTTAATATTTTTAATAGGCACTCTCCCCCAGTAATAAAAATTGTTTTCTAGCACAAACAAACTAAAAAAAATTTAATTCCAACATGGCCGGGCTAATGTTTTCCCAGCCCTGCCGGTGTCAAAATTTGATTTTCTCGGGCTGTGGACCTAGCACAAACGTGGGACTAGGTAACACAAACAGCACAAACGTAGCACAAACGAATTAAAAAAAAACAATTTTTAAATTCCATCATGGCGGGGCTGAGGAAATCGACCTCAATTTCCCAGCTTATTGAGATGTAAGTTTCTCAGAATGAAAAATTATGGATACTTAAAATTATGTGATCCATATAGTTTCTATTTTAATAATATAAGTAATCTAGAGAGAAGGATTGAGAACTGAATGATACTTTTTTAATAGTTAATGCTATATCTCACACTTTTTTTTCAAAATCGAGTGATTCAAATATAATGTTTAAAAGATATTGTCATAAATACATTTAAACCTGTTGTTAATAACGTGTGTAAACATAATATAAATGTTGAACATAGTGAAATAGAAACAGTTGAATAATACAATAATAATATAAGTATTACTTAAATGACAATGATAAAAAAAACATGTTTGTTTTATTCTGTTGATCTAGAAAAAAAAATCTGTACTAAATGCTGATACTAAATTATCAAAATATTTTGAGAAAGATCCCATAATAGAATAAAAATAAGTATAGTCTCTTTAAAACTTTTAATATACCTATTAACTATATTTTTAATATATAATAACATTCCTTTGCCAACAAGTGCTGCTATAGAGAGATTTTTTAGTACCGTAAGTACTGTTTTTACTAAAAAGGTAAGAAAAATGAGATATGAAAATTTTTAAAATAGTCATTATTTTATATTAGGTTCTCTAATATTTATATCGCATAAATTTAATTTAGTTTTTATTTTATTGTATTTGTTATTAATTATTATTATTATTATTATAATAATTATTTAAATTTACTATCGTCTAAATATAAAAATAATAAAATAAATAATAATAATAAAATAATAAATATGATATTCTAGTTAATTTGTATGTAGATGCGTATTTTTCAATTATTTTTATGTGGATATTTAAATAAAATTATTGAAACGAGTTCAAAAACTATAATTTTTGGGAAATATTTATTTATTTTTTTATTTGAATAATACATTTATTCGAATATGTATTCTGAGTATAATATAAAATTATTCTTTATAAGTATAGTAGGTAGACGCCATTATGTAAACGCAATTATGTTATTGAAAACACAATAATTTCGGTCAGTATCACTACGAATTAAAATAAATACAAACAAATCACATGGAGAAACCTTGAAACGAAATTTATAGTTTGTCATGTCATCGTAATAATTTCATATAATATATAAGTACATTTTTGTTCAATGCCTTCATAAATCATCACTCTCGTAGATTATATTATTATAAACTAGATACAGGCACAGCTATATAGCCATTACATGTTAGTTATTCGAAATACGACTTAATGCCAATTTTTGCAGACATGATCCGACTGACTAATTATTACAATTTGGAAACCGTCACGATAACATTACTATCAGGTTCGAGTGAATCGAATATTGTTGCTTGTTAACAGTGCAGCATAATATGATACAAGGTGATTGGAAATTATAGTTACAAATATAATGGAGACGACGTTGAAACCGTGCGATATTATTCCAAAACGGTTTTCGCATCACTACGTATATTATGTCGATTGTCGCGTCAACACAGAAAACAAAATATTTGTCCAAATATGTGCCGAGTTTATTATAGAAGAATATGAGCAATGATATAATTATAAATATGGTTGATAATGGAGGATGGAGAGGTAATGATGAATTAGTTTTGCACGCACTAGACTGTGATTTTGAAGCAGGGGCTGATTCTTTCCGCAAATTGTGTTCGGAAAAACGAAAACAAAACACAAACCGATCTACATCAGCTGACGAGTAACAAATTTGTTTTCAAAACACAAACATTTTGTTTTTTAAACAAAGTTGTTTCGATAATATTGTCGACGACAAAATTATACAGAGTTATGATTTAATACATTGATACAGAGTATGTTTTATTTTGTAATTATAATACGTATATTTTTACATTAATTATTAAGCAGATCATTCAAGTAGGTAGTTCTTATCTACCTAATTTCATTCCTGAACTGATATCCTTAAAGAGTATTAAAAGAAAATGGTTCTCAGTAATCGTCAATCTCAAGACTAGTTGGAAATCTAATTCTCAAAAATATAGAGTTTTAAAATTTCACCCGGTATTTTTATCCAGTGAGTAACATTATTTTGAAATTAAAAATCCAATAATTCTGCTTAATGTTTAGTTATAAACAATAAATTCGTTTAATCAGAATTTATAATTAAATATTTTATTTTGTCGTGTTGATGAGACGATTTTCATAATAATATACAATAAATTAATTTAATTCACAAGGAGGTTTTCGGTAGCAAATTGAATCTTTTTGGTACTTTATTTATCTCACTTTTAGAATTTATCAAAAGTTTTTTCACAAAATAAGAAAAACTACCAAAAAATAACGGAAAAACGGAAAAATTCACGGAAATCGTAATTTTGACGAAATTGATTTTAAATTTTCATGACAACCAATGCAATTTTAAATGTAGGGCTTGTACATTTTTTTGTCTATTCTCATAGGTAGTTTACACGCGAGGTAAAATTTTAAAACGGATAATCAGTATTTTATTGAGTTTTGCTCAGAATCGTATTTTTGAATATTAATTATAATAGACCACTAATATCTCCGAGGACCGAAGAGACGAAGAAGGATCATCCGAAATCGACCTTCCCGCTTTTTAAAACTTTATGACATATATGTATATAAAAAAATGTAAAAATAATCCACATTTCTATATATTATTTAGAATTTCAAGGTTGTAATTACTTACGAAAATTATCGTTATTGACGTAACCAATGAAAAAAATAAAATGATGTACCTACTAATTTATTGACTAAACTATTGATAAACTTTTTTTTTCTTATTAAATTCAATAATTGTGTTTTAATTAAGCTGGTATAATACCTAGTAAGGTACTTTGTATATACTAAGAGAATGGAAAAATGGAAAATTATAACCGTGATAATATAATATACCTGTGCATAGTAATTAAATAAATATTATATTATTTTCGTACCTATTATAATAATATCCATATTCGCGCATAGTTAATTACACCTAATTGCGATATCGCAACAATTCACATTACAAATTACAATTACACGGCAGTACTAATTATGTTGATTAATGCGATTGACATAATCGAGTGTTGAAGACGAGTGTTAAATACTCCGATGGTAAAAACAACAATAGTAATAATAACTATGTGTACCCGAAAAGTATAATATATAATAATGGCAAGTGTTTTTCAAATAAATAATAGTATATAATGATAATAATAATATAGTCATCGGTGTGGGGCGGAATAGAATATTTTTTTGTTCTTAAGTACGACTACTGGTTATTGTTTGATTAATTATTATTAATTTCGTAATATTATTTAGACGCAAAAAGCAGAAGACTCAGTTCCCCTTCGCCCAGGCCCGGCCGCAATCATTATTGACGGAGTTGTGCCCGCAATTGGTGTATGCTTATACCTTTAAGTGTACGAATAATATTATCATTGCCGATGACGACGATGAACGGGTTTGTATATAATTATGTTAAAAATAGTTATGGACGACCAATGGAATATTAAGTATTTACTCATATACAGTTCAAGGGTAATGAATGATAAGTTTTTTTTAATTTTTTTTTTTTATACCAAATCATTCGAGTAAATCACGAAACCACTGCGCTCTCCCTCCTCCTCGTCATGAACGAAATCCTGGACAGTTCTATAAAGCGATGGAAAAATACAACGCTAGTCCAAACATAACAATACGAAGTCGCGAGAAGGTTATGACGTACCCGCTCGTACGTCGTTAAATATCATAACTGTATCAACCAATAGGTATGCCTACTCTTTAATAAATATTTCGAACCGTAGTCAGTGTCTGTCGACCGTCTGGCTGCAATCGGCCAAACTAATAAATAAAATCCGTCGCGTTCATAATCATAATAATATTGTGCAAAATACCCTTCGGAGGTCGTAAATTATCGCGCAAAATGTTTCTCTTGCCGCCAAACGAAACGCAAATCGAAACGATAAAGAAAGACGTTTCTTACCAGTCGGCCGACAGAGTCGAAGAAGATGTAACCCAACTCGTGGAATGGTTGACTAAACAACCGCATTTACCGAACATAACAGGCGAGTTGATTAGAAACGTTATATTATTTATAAAACTGTGTTGGTTAGATAAGATTGTAATTTTGTTATTCTTAAATAGTTTACTTAAATTTAAACGATTTTTAAAACACGTGCCTAAAATAATTTCCATTACGTAAAATTGTTTTCTTCGTAAATTAGTGTTTATATAGGTAGTATCATCGGACAGACATTATGATAGAAAAACTATCAACATTTATTAAAAATCATATGATATTAATTTTTAATTAGTCAATGAGAGGGTAAAGATATAAGGACTCCAATTGGGATAAACATTTTGGGGGTGCTAGATTTTTTTCGTTAAATTTTCAATGACGAATTTAATATACTAATTATAATTTATATTTTCATAATTAAAAATATATTATGAATGATAATTAATATGAAATATTAAATTAATAATTAAAGAATTTTTGAGGGGCTAATATAAAATTTGGGGATGCTATGCATCCTTAAGCACCCACCAAATTGTGCTTATGAAAGACTATGTATATCTACTTAAGTGTGAGGTTTTCGATATAACAATCGTATCGCATATCGTGATACTTATCGTTATCTGCAGGCATTTGGAACCTCGTTATACAATTTAAGATGTTTAATTTTGTATAAAAGGGCATTATAAATCGTAGAACAAATTAAATTATGTCATATAATATGATGTGCTTATATTTTGAATCGGTGAGCATTGGTGCAACATAAACTTGAGTTTATTTTTATTTTGACTGAGAAAACATTTTCTGTATATATACATTCGTATAATTTCATAATCATAAATATTATTTGTTTATGAAATTTTTATTTGCTTGTTTTATTGACGTTTCTGATTTAGAAATTCTTAGTCAAGTTAATTTTTAAGTTAAGATTTTAATAGATCATACATTTAAACGCTCTAGCATTTATATTTTAGACTCAGTAGAATAGTTAGTTTTTTAACAAATATTTTCGTACTTTATATTACAATTGATATTAATGAGGTCGCTATTTTTATAGTAAATAATTCTTCTTCTACTTCGATAGGTCCTCTCGGAGTCTCGGCCACTAGAACCATCCCGACATACATCATTGCCTCCAATTTTCCCTATTTGATCCCTGTAGTTTCCAGTCCATACCTCCTCCTAACGCTTTCACAGCATCCCTTACTACGTCTTCCCACCTCAGATGTGGTCTTCCCAGCGGTCTTTTCCCAGTAGAATTTTATTCTATCACAATGCTTATTAGTGGGTTTTAGCTACGCCAAACATGTCGCCCAGCCCATTGTAATCTTTTGTTCTTTACATTTTCCAGTAAACTGGGTTTATGGAAGAGCGTTTCTAATTCATCGTTTTTTTCTTATTCTCCACTCTCCACTTAACCTGTCCTTTACAGGTCCAAACATTTTTCGCAAAAAATGAATAAATAAAATTTAAAGTATTTTCCCGGTTTGTCAGTATATTATATATTTACTACATTAGAAACATAATATATCACGCAGAAGGATTTGAGTTATATCGCCAAATTCATAAAAAATACTAAGTTTTTTCTTAATTTTACTTAGCTGTAAGAAAAATCTAAGTAACCAATTATATTCATAACTCATTCATATTTACTTATGACTTATTAATTATTTATTATTTTAATTAATTCACTACATGCATACTATTCAAATATTTTAAATAATATTAATTAATTTTTATTAATTTTATTAATTATTTATTAATGTTAACTTACGCATTACAATAATTTAATTTCGAAGGATATAATTTCCAAGATACAAATGATTTTCATATTATATTTCAAACATTATTTTTAAAAACATTGACTTTTATAGTATTACATTGTATCTATAGATAATTATTATTCTATAGGTATGCAATATTTTAATAATTATTGTATTAATTATAATAATTAATAAGGCTAATATATTATAATTACCTATACATAATTTGTGTACCTAAATTATGTTTTGCATTTTAATTGGTAATTTACAATTCCTATTTAAATAATTACAATTGTAATGCTAATAATGCATTATAATTACTGAAAAATCACAATATTTAATTAATTGCGTTTATGAATATAGATGTATAAATGAGTACTAATTATTATTTTTACGATGTTTAACGCGATATTATATATATATTACCAGAGCCCAGAGGTAACAATTTTATGAATAATATTAATATTTTGGTTTGTTAAAAAATAAATTTTTTTTACATATTTTAATAATAATAAATATATTATTAATCATTATGTATGTAGCCTATATATTATCTAATTTCTCGCCACATATTTTCTAGTCAATAACTTTATTACACATAATATTTTTTAATTATATCTACGAAAGAATTACTTTTACGTTTTACAGTAGGTAATTAAATATTTCAGAAGCATGTTTAACGTTTAACCATGAATTTAGTAGATTATTAATTATTGTCTGTAGTTATTAATCATCATTATTATTTATATTATTATTTACAGACAGAAAATGGTTATCACATTTTATTATAAGTTGCAAATATAACTTGCAGAAATCCAAGAAAGTTATTGAATCGTATTTTATTGTACGAGCAGAATATCCAGAATTTTTTGGGCCTATCATAAAAGAAGAACTAACAGAAGTCATGAAAAATGGGTATTGTAAATATTGTTAAACAAAAATGATTTTAATCTATATCTATAGGCTATATTAGTTATGAATCATGGATGTACCTACATAATATGAAAACATTAGTTAAAATTAATATACCAGATTACCAGTTTATAACGTAGCATAATTATTACTTATTAATGCTAATTATAACAATGTATAAAGTTTATTTCTCAAGAATGTAAGATTTGAAGCACCAACCATATTGTTACTTTGAATAATTAGGAATGGCGCAACCAAAGGGCTGAACTTCGGGTTCGGACACCCTCCCCCTTCCATCCCATGGACTTCATAAATAATTTTTTATACATATTTTAATATTTATAATTTAATATCGAAAGCTATGATAAAGTTGTAACATAGATTAAATTTGACAACGATATTTAAAATATTAAATGAAAATAATATTAAACCCTGTAATGCATTTTATATGACATATTTTTTAATATCATAATTATTATATTTAAAAATATATATAAATAGATAAATTCAATCAAGATTTTTTTTCCAAATATCTACAATTTAGTTGTACTTCTAGACTAGAAGTTCTAGTTACATTTCGTGAAACGGAAAGATCATTTTCATCACAGAAGCGAATTAAAATATATTATACCTTAGAAATACAAATTCAGGAAACAAATTAAATGGGTTAGATTTTCAAATGTAGGTATCCTCAGAACTGCTCTGCTCTGATTGGTTCGTTTGAATTTACCGCGATTTTGTTCAACAATTTTACTTCAGTTTATCATCATATTTTTATGTTTCACTAAATAATAAACATTATATGTTTTGATGATTTTATATTAATATAAATATGATTGTTAATAAATATCATTGATTGTTGATTTTACATTATAGTCATAAACTCATAACTTACACATACAACAATTTATAACATACATTTTATGAAACAATTTGATTAGCTAATAATTCAATTTAATAAGATGAACGAGGTAAATAATTAGGTAGGTCTACTTATTTTATAATGCATAGACCCAGTGCCGGATCTAGTATATTTTTTACCCGGAGTAAAGTATAAAATTAGCGCCCTCCCCCTTTGTTATGCCCACAATTATACTTATATACCAATTAAACTCTAAAAAAAAAAAAATCGAAGAGAATAAAAAAAAAATATATTTGCTAGATTAGAAAAAAATATGTATTAAATAAAAAACTTTAAATACAAATTATTACAAACTAATATATGAAAATAATCATTATACAATAATCAAACAAATTATCATTAAATTTTAATTTTTCTTGCTTTTCTGGCGGCAAAATCGTTAATTATATCGTCACAATCTAAATTTTTGGTAATTTGATTTTCGATTAAAATAATTGAAAGATGGTACTTTTATTATAAAATGAATAAAAATTATTAATATATATATATATAACTTATTTTGTAATTTGGCACCCTCGACCAAAACTTCCGGGGAAAGTGCTCCGGTTCGCTCCCCCCCCCCCCTAGTTCCGGCCCTGCAAATACCTAACGGCAGGGGCGCCATTTGGAGGGGAGCAGGGTGGGCCACGGCTCCCCTATTTTTTTACGTATTTCATCGCGCCGACTTATTGTAAATTTGTACCATTTTGTCGTTTGTATTATGTGGCATTATAGTTTGTTGAGCAATGAATAATGATATAGAATTGAGTATAATTAAAAAAACATTGTACATTCCTAAAAAATGCACCGCAAATGAAGTTGTCAGTTATTAATATAATTTTAATATCAAACAAAATTGGCCCGATCGGCGTAAAACTTGGCCTGCTTCAATTTTCGCTCCCCTATTAAAATACTGAAATGGCGCTGTTGCCTAACGGTCAATGTTAACAGACGAAGTTCTGAGCGATGCTGGCACTTGTTGCTACGCTCTCCGGCACCGTCGCTTCGCTCCTCAAATCGAAAATATCCCTCGATTTGTTGTGCAAATCCACGTGGGATTAGTAATTGCGTTGTTTAATCAAAAATTAATCAAAAACTATAAATAATTACAAAAAAATATGGTGTTAAACTAAAATAAAATTGATAATCTAAAATTATGAACAAAATCGCGGTAAATTCAAACGAACCAATCAGAGCAGAGCGGTTCTGAGTTTTACGTTTGCAAAATACGCCACCCGGTACACCCTGTGCGCACGCCTATGTTACCGTATACGGTTTAGTATAAAAGTGTGTAATACATAAAAGCATACCTATACTTAAGCCTCTGTAGAAATGTGTCGTTTACGGTTAATGAAGTTTTAAGACTTATTAGGTCTTTAATATTGCATTTTGTACATTAGAATTATTTAATTTGGTATTTAATCATTTAATTGTGATAGGTATGAAAACCTCCCCTTAGACAAGTTCTCGTTTCGCCATACTGATAGTTTATAATGTTTGTTATACAAATTAAGATGTCATTTTTAAGAAAATAATGAATAATTTATGTTAAATATAACCGCACAAGTCGGTAAATGCAATGCGAATATAATATTAAAATATAATATGCATTATACATGTGTTATAGTGGTATATACTTGTTTCCGAAACTAACGCCGGAGGGTTACCGCGTTATTTGTACCACAACCAATCCTACGACAGATGATACCAAGTACGACACCGCGTTGATCATCACATTAAACTTAGCCATTCTGGACTTGCAGTTAAATATGGAGTCGATGTATGGTAGCATTTATTTGTTCGATCTCAAACACTTCAGACTGTCTCAATTCTTGACATACACCCCAACTATAACTAAAAACATGTTGAAATGTGTTATTGTAAGTGTACAAATATATTAATTTCCTGATGAGGAAAGATTGTTATGACAATATTTGTTTTTCAAATGTTAATCCATTTCCATTTCATTAGAAAAAAAAAACAGCAATCAATGAGGATCTTAAACTATTATAATACATAATATACAACAGCAATTTAATCATGATATTCATATCATACTATAATGTCATAATTTTGTAGCATTTTTTTGAATATTATCGTTTTATAATTGATCAACAATATCAATATATTATTACAGTTCATTATTTTTTTTCAATTAACTCAAATTAAATTTTATTTGAAAAATGGTCATTTTTAATCTTCATAATAAATATTGTAGTAACTGTTTATAAATATTTTTAAAATTATGAATTTCTTCTACTTACGTTCCCAATTAAATGTGGTCGGCTACGGTGGCATACACATTCCCTGACACTCGTTAACTCACACCCACTAATTTTATACCTGTCGATTTTTATTCTATCTATCCACTTTTCTTTGGTCTTCCTCCCCCTTTATTTCTACATTAATTTCCATTACAGCTCTCACTGAATAATCATTTCTCCTCATAACATACCTATTATTCTATCTGATTTTCTCTACAATATGATGTAGTTACGATCTTGTGTATTGATTTCCAGTAGTACACACATCGCCAAATCCATCTAGATCTATAATTATTGTAATCTCCGCTACACTCATTCTTAATTATAATTGCCTATAAATAATATTTGCAGTTGAAAAAAATCATCATAACAAATGTTGTCAATACATTATAGATAATTAGTTCATACTAAATTATTGTGTGTATTGGTTATAGGAATCATTTCCGCTGAGAGTGAAAGCTGTTCACTGCATAAACCCGCCAAAATTCATAATCCGCATTCTCACGTTTTTCAAAATGTTTCTGCCGAACAAAATCAAAGGAAGAGTAAGTATTATTTGAAATACCTATCTGTAAATTGATAACGATTCCCAACTATTTCCTTCAGACTTTTAAAAAAATGACAAAACATTTTAGGACGTCTTGACGATCTAAACGTTTTCAATGTCAAGTTATAAAATAACATGATCCAATATTGTCATTTACGAGTTGTGACGTAATAATAATTATTAATCTCATTTTATAATGTCGTAATATTATATGTGTTTAGATTTTCGTCCACGATTCACTAGAAACCCTCTTCGAGTACATTCCAAAAGATATACTGCCAGACGTATATGGTGGTGAGGGCGGGAGCGCTGAAAAATACTTAAGTGAGTGTTGTCAGTTATTGTCTTTAGACTTAGGTTGGTACGGGGAATATAATATGACTTATGGGTATCTATATTAGTATACGAGATAATTTATTTAATTAACTATTATATCGATTCTACGCATACAAATCGGTAATTTGATGGGTTCAGTGGCACCGACATGTTTTAAATAATAGACAGTTCAATTTATTTTATTTGATACCCACCCTCCCCTATTTTTACCCATTATCCTGTATTAACATAAAATATTCAAACAGTATCAGAAAATTTGAAGGTGGTATTTTTCAGAGGACCCATCTACCCCTTTTTCAAGGCAGTCCAATTAAACTACCCAAAGTATCTGTTCAATGCCACTTGATGGGTTGGCAGGTACTTGCCAGGACTTGTAGTACAAAATAATAATAATGTTGAGTATTTCATATTTATTTTTAAAATATTAAATGAGACAATTTTTAATTGCAGTCAGAAGTAGGAGGATCAAGTTCTCTTGTGTTCACTACTTTAATCTATAGTACTCGGTGAATCAGACATGCGATTTAGACATTAATTAGTTTGTAGTATTTTCTCCTGTGGAATAGAGTGGGTAGTAATAGTATTGATTAATTAATTATGATAAGTATTATCGAGGGACTTTTATAAATTTAAATTTTTTGTCACTTTACTTGTTTCTTTTTTGAAAAATAATTTTGTATAATTTTTATTTGTTCATTATATATTTATATAGTAATGCTTCGCTGATCGCTCAGAATCTAAATTTTTTCCAAAGAATATTTAATAAGAATACTCATACATAGAATATGAATCCTATCTTTATTTAGAAATATATTATTATTATATATATTTTTACAATTATAAAAATAGTATGTTACAAAATATTTCCATTGTCATTTCCATTACATATGTGACACTAAATTACACTTGATTACTCTGTATATGCTATTGTCATAAAAATTCATAAAATGTTTTCTAAGTGATAGTCTAGATAGAAGTTTCAACTTATCTATAGACTATAATACAACCTCCCTTTTCTTGAGATACCTCGATTATAGACATTTAAAGAATTATAAATTAATTATTATACAAATTTGATTAAGCCATAATCTGATATTATGATTCCAAAGTATAATTGGTTACATAAGTTTACAAGGTTAGGTTAAAACTAAGGAAAAGAAATTATTTAATACCTAAAGGTAATATTTTTTTATCTAATATTTAGATATTATACTATTATTCAATTTCTTTTTCTTTAACCTTTTCAGGAGACACAGCAGATTTTGTTTTGATGAACAATGACTGGTTATTAGCACGACCTAAGGCAGACTTGTCCAAACGACCTGATTACATGAAATCTGATAAATTGGACATGAATGGTACATTCAAACAACTTCAGATTGATTAAATATGTACTGAATGTAATAACTTAAACAAAATAATTGTACATATATTTTTTTATAAGAAAAACAAAAATTTATCACCTATGAATTAGTATAAATTAATTATTTTACAAATACACAGATACTAAGTTTGGTATGAATGCCAAATCTAACATAAAATATAGAAAAATAATTATTATACATTTCTTAAATTGTGGCCTTTATAAATTAAACCAAATTTAGAGCTTAGCAACAAAAATATCCTATTCTATAGAATTTGAGTGAAATAATTTGTACCATTGAATCTAACTGAATAATGTCAAAGTATTGTAATTTTATTATTTATATAATAGATTCAGTTAAATTTTTAGATTTTGTTATTTTGTTTAAGCTTATTGTAATTAGCGATTAACAATCGTTAAAATCAATCTATATCCTATAACATAAAACTTATGTTAAGTACCATAAATGTAAGAATAGTTCTTAATTAAAATTGCAGTTAAAAGTACAACCACAAGAACTGATAGTATTTTATTATACATAAATATCTAAATTGATAATCATGAAAATACATACTTTTAAATTATTTCCATTATGAATAATATTAACATGATGATTACTTTAAAACGATAATTTTACAAACTTAATACCTAAATTAACATATTACTAAGTATATATTCAAACAGTCCATAATTAAAATTAGAAAATTATTGTTTAAATTTGTTTTCTCCATGGCAAAACTGCACAAGTAAAATCTTTAATTGTTTTTTTTTTTTTTGAGACATTCATTTTTTGAATTTTTATTCATATTTTAAACGTGTTTGGAATAAATAATTTCTCATTTTTCTTGTTATGATTAAGTATAAATGATAAAACAAGAATATTTATCTGAATAAAATCGATTTATGTGGTTTTTCCATGGAGACAACATTATATTGATTTAGAGTAAACTAATTTATTATCAAAAATATTTATAAATAATAAATAATATTAAAATACAGTAAATATTTATAACAAATATATTATACTTTTGAAAAAAAAAAAAGATAATATGGTTAAGTATCATGGTTATACAGGAAAGAAACATAAAATTAAATATTTAAAAATATAAAAAATACATAAAATATGTTATGTAAAAACAACATAGATAGTATACTTATGTGTTTTGTGCTTAGGTACTTTAAATATTTAGGTTTCCATAAGAATATACAAATGTATAGTTATTCTGGATTATACTTATATTAAACTACCATAATTATTATAGTCTCCTTTTGTTGAATTTTCATTTGGTTGCTTGTTTTCATTACTTTTTTTTTCATCACTATTGTTATACTCGCTTTTTCCATTGACTGATTTATTACTGTAAATATTAAACATATGAATAAGTACTAATTTTAATCTAAAATAAATATATGTATATATATCCTCATATATAATTATATATCTAAATAAAAACATTGAAAAATGTTTTGTTAAATTGCATAAAATTGTGTTTTATGTGAGTTCAACAGAAAATACAACTTTACAAAGTAATTATGAAACATATTTTCAAACCAATTAGATATTTATGAATTGACATATATAAACACAATTAATATATAAAAATTAAAGGTATTAACAATTTACATTAAAAAGTGGGATACCCAAGTTCAAAATGATCTGATTAGTATTATATTATGAGTTAATATTACAAATAATTACCTTTCAGTATCAATATTACGATTTCTCCGATAAGCAAATCGCCTGCGCAATGATGGTGGGGTGTCAATAGCAAAAGGACTGTACATCTTAGTGGGTGTTCTGCCCAGCAAACATTTAGATCGGGTCTTAGGTGTGTTGGGAGTTAATGGTGACTCGTCCAATTTGAAACGACGTCTGGTCGACGGACGTAATTTCTAAAAACGGTAAATAAATTAAATAAGAAAACATACTAGGTGAAACAGAATACAGTGTAAGCGGGCTGTACTATATAACATAACCTGTACCTGTGTGGCCATTCTGAAACCAGTCCTTAAATTGTTCATGGACCTGAACACCGAACTGACACTGCGTCTGAGCCCGTCGCGCTTCTTCATTACCGTATTGACGGCTACCTGCCACACCTGCGAATTGCAATTCTTCGTCCTGGGACTGCGGGATGATTTTCTGGACAACGAGTAGGGACACTCATCGTCGAATCTGTTACGCATCTGGAGCTGTATGTCGGACTCGACGAAAAGTTCGTTCTCCGTTTCCTGGTTGCAACATTCATCGATAAAACTCAACCTCCGGCGCATCATGACGGTGACAATGTACTGTAATCGTTTCGTACCGACAATCAATATTGTTACACCGCAACGGAACAGCCGACTAGAGCATGAATAGTTGTTATTCATTTATTATCGTCATTAATCATTATTATAATATTTTGTTTACTTACGGTTATAAATCAAACGAGCACTTTACCGGTTGTTTGTTTTGACGACGTTGAGGGTAGACCGAAATATTTATTACATTGAAAATAAACGCGAACTGGCAATAAATATTGCTGCGATATCGTATGGTGAAACGTCGGGAGGGCGTACGAACTACGAAGGATAACAAAACGTCGTAAACCGTTAAAATTTGAAAAAATAAATAGACGTTCACAGCACGACTCGTTCAGGGTTTAGCAGTTACTACGGTTTCGTCGTTTGATTGGGCGGAGCAGGAGTGCCGTGCACGAGGATTATTACAATAGAAAACGTTGTCCAGGACCAAGGTTAACACAATAGGACCACGGTCGGTCACAGTGTGACCGTAACAGAGAACGCAAAAACACCGCGGGCTCCGTGTAACCACTAACCGTCGAAGTTTCATAACCGGCGCATTGATATCAATTTTAATACGGTTAAGACTGTGTGTGTGTGTGTGTGTGTGTGTGTGTGTGTGAGAGAGAGAAAGAGAAAACAATTGGGAATATAGACCAATCAAACCAAATTAACCTTCCCAACTCGTGGCAATTCAAAGTGGTGTTCACAAGTTTTTTTTTTTTGTGGGTTGTGGGAGAGGAGTTATGCAGCACAATTAAAATTAAAATTGTATCAATTTTCGGACACCCAAGGCTCCATAAACTGGTTTACTCGTATTAGTGTAATGTGTATAAATAATAATTTCAGGGGTGGGAAAATGTCCCAACTTGTCCCCCCTTGCGGGCTCCTATGGTTGTGCTTATAATAATTTCCTAAAGACGAGAATTTTGTATAGAACTCAATGCAGTAATATGGAAATAGTTCAATAGTATCTATCTATATTAGCACACTGCAAATTTCACATCACTGCGTCACTTCGTTGCATGAACGCATGTTGGATTTTGAATCCAAATTGAATTATGGAAGACATTTTGGTGGGAGAGGGGGAAGATTATGACTCCTTAACCTCCCCTGTGTGTACAACTGTGATATTCGATCTATAAAGGGAAATAAGTATTATTAATAATAAGTAAATCATATTCGTCAGATATATTATACATTCAATGCAATCCAGCGTCTACAGATAATAAATATTTAATAAAATAACTGTCTGTATAACCGCCAATCGGTATGGAATCATTAGCTATTCAGAATAACATTTTCAAACATTATGATGAATAATTGACGTATGTGAAATTAGTCCATACATTTTCACTTACAAATTCCAAATATACACCAAAAGTATGGGAAATAGGCAATTGCAAGGATTTGCAAGTTGTCTGCCTCTCCTTTCGTAAAAACAAATTTTTGGTTGTGAAATTGGTCCTTCAATGTTAACCTAGAACTTTACGATTAACGTCAGAATCCGTGCTTATCCAAAATTTATCAATTGTGAAAATATTATCCATTTATTAAAATATTAACCATTATTAACAATTAATATAATATACATTGTTCTGGATCATCAATTTCTTATAAACTTATTGTTCACAATTTAAGAAGTAAAGTAGTCTTGACTAACGAGTCAAATATCGGTAATTGTGATTTCGATTGTGAAAAGATTAAATTAAAATGCTTTATTTGCATGTATGTTACAAAAATTTAGAGAATACATATTGAACCTGAGAATATAGGACCATAATAAAGAAATATATAGGATTTTAAACTCATTCACATTTGACCTCATCTATGTTAAAGGCCAATAAATAAAACAAACAATAAATGTTGTAAATCTTAAAGATATTAATTCTTCTCGTCAGGATCAATTATATTGTATTTGTTAATATAGTCATATAGGAAGTAGATAAACATAAAAAAAAAACATATATTAAACCTAACATATAGGAAACGTTTTCGTTAAATTTAAATGACAAAACTATACCTGCACCATATCGTAGTTATATGACAGATGATCTGAACAATTTTATTTGAAGGAACATCTCGTATAAACGGCGCAACCAGGATTGTTCAAAGAAGGGAGAGGGGTGGTCTATATATGGGAATTGTTTTCATATCACAAACGAGATAGTATGATTTTTAATACAAATACAAATTTTTAATTTCTTATACTCATAAATAATAAAATATTTTTAAAAAATACTTATTATAATTACCTATTTGAAATTATTAAATAATTATTAAATATATATATATATATATATATATTTATATGGTTCAAGGGGCAAAATTTTTTTCATTCGGTTTTCAAACATTAAATCAAATAAAAATTAAATTCTTATTTTTCATTTTTTTACGATATTTTAATTTTTTTCCTAAACATTTAATAGAGAGGCATATAAAATAATTATTTTACATATTTTAAACGAATATGATTTATTTTTGGAATATTTTTAATGTATTAATAATAAAATTTAAATATATAATTATCATATTACTATTTTTCAATATGCTGCGAGTTTAATAAATTCATAAACAAATTTTATTTTTTAAATTGTTCAATCACAAAATGCATATAAAATGTGCTGCGAAATGTGTCTTAAAAAATGTGTACGTGTTTTCATAGTTTAAAAGCTGCGTTCAAACGTTTCAGTCCGAACGACATTCAAAATCGTGAGCAATATTCAACAGAATTTACCATCAAAAATAAATTATTTTATTCAAATTAAAACCCATTAATTAAATCCCGAAAAAGGTATTTTTAATTTTTATTTTCTAGACTGCATACGAGTTTAAATTTGTAATTATGTACCTGTATATAATTATTGTTATTAAATTTTACTTCTATGTGATCTAAATTAACAATTCCCCATACAGTTTAATTGGACTACATTTTTCATTTTTTACCAAAAGACTAAAATATATTTAGACCCAATTATTTTATGCTTGACGGACGCCAGGACGTGGTATGGTTGCATAGGTAAAAACTATCTGCGATTTTTTGTGAACATTTTCGATATCAATGTCTAAGTATATTAATTAAAAATATTATAATTTGGCAATGTATACTACCATGATTAATATTCTCCAAACATTCTCCGAAAATAGGTAATTTATCAAAGTTTACATAAACACTTTAAATATAATACAAAATAGTATATACTTCAAGAATTTTAATAAAATAGTATAATTCATTATAAATTATATCGATATTTAAAAGTTTTAAGTATATCTAAAAATACCTAAATACATCACCTAAAAATAATAAATAATAAAATAGGTATATTATTTATTTGTTATAATTGTTTTAATTTATTAAGCAAATACTCCAATTAGTACTTTCGTATTTATAATAAAATAGACCATGACTCACTTACATATGTGTGCAATGTGTATTAAATATATGTTTTAATATTTTATACAATATACCATATACGTCATAGAAATAATTTATACCCACAAATTGATAAATAATTTATTATAAAATAATACGATTATAAATGTTTATTAAGACGGCGTTATGGTTATGCAATCTAGCTACGGTAATTGGTCCAGCTGATAATAAATTAGGTGCGTTACCCTGACACCCGCACTTAGGAAATTGTAAAAAAAATTATCCAGTATTATGTACTTTATTTTGTTTTATTTTTGTACAACTAAAAATTAATTTTGTACTACATTCTAAAACCCTTAAAATTCGTTTTTTTGATTTCGGGTGCTGCAGTGACATTTATAATAATATTGTAAAAATATACGTATTTAAAAATATATACAATTTTAAGAATGTAATAAAATGTACAGTTAGTGCTTTTTTAATTTCTATCATAATAATTTAATTTAGTTTTATTAAATACTGCATCAAAATATAAAAATATTAAATTGATGATCAACAGACCGATTTCTTCTCCGCGATATCGGCTATCAGTGACGCACACGGCTGACTGCGCCACCCTGACCCATCACCCCTCACCCACTCCCCTCATCACCCGCCATACAAAATATAAAATGTATAACATGAAATTTAACTTAAACATACCATCCACACACACCCCTCACCCCCCCTACCAACTCACTTCACCCACCACCACCACCATCAACCCCGCCAGCTCCTCACCCCTACCATCCGCCAACCATCACCCACTCCTCCTACCAATCACCATATCTACCCACTCTCCCCACCCACTGTTGCACCCGCACCCACCACCATCACCCCCCAAATCCCCCTACCATCCGCCATCCCCTCACCCACTCCTCCTACCCACTCTCCCCACCCACCGTCGCACCCACACCCACTACTATCACCCCCCCTCCCCCAACTCCCCCTACCATCCACCACCCACTCACCCATAACTCCTACCCACCGCCGCACCCGCCACCATCACCCCCGCTAGTCCTCACTCCACAACACCCTTCACCCACTCTTCCTACCCATCACCACCCCTACCCACTCTCCCCTTCCACCGCCGCACTCGCTCCCACCACCATCACCCCCCAAATCCCCCTACCATCCGCCAACCCTCACCCACTCCCCACCCACCGTCGCACCCATACCCACTACTATCGCCTCCAACTTCCCCTTCCATCCACCACCCACTCACCCATAACTACTACCCATCGCTACCCCTACTCACTCTCCCCACCTACGCTCGCCACTCCCCACCACCGCCAACCCCTTACCCATCCCCTCATCACCCGCCATACAAAATAAAAAATAAATAACATGAATTTATTTATTTAATACACACATCACCCTATAAGGTAAATTTTATAATAATACATCGATACAATAATATTATCGACATTTTATATTCTTTTTAATATTATAAATATACATATAAAATTTTATTCAATACATATTGTATTATTAACATTATGTTTTAAAGAAAAAAACTAATTGTAAGTATATAAACAATTTTTTTCAATGAAATAATTGCCGCTTCGCGTTCCATTGCGGAGTGTAAACAGTACTGTAATCTCGCGATAATGGTGATTCCACGTATTTTTAATTGTAAGATTCGCGGGACCATCGTTTTCGTCAACAGCCTGAAAGTTAATGATTATATATTAAAATTTAATATAATAATAATAATATAAAAACAAAAATAATAATAAATAAATAAATAAACAAAATTTATTATTAAATTACCGGCTTCAGTGGTGAGCGTAGTCGTTTATTTAGCTTCGGTGTTTCGAGTTGTAAAAAAATCAGTGGCGATACAGAACTCGACAGGCTGTTACGTAAAATCATTGGCGTTGATGTACACTGTATCGGGGATAGAGACTTAATAAATTTGGCTGCTCCGGTGTTCTCATAGAATTTCTACAACATAACAATAACGAAAACAATTTATAATTTTATTATTTTATATTATTAACGTTTTTACCCTTGGTAGTGAATTTTCATCGGGATCCGTATATAAACATGTAAGATTTAGTATTCTCAATATAAAGTAAATTGTTTGTCTCCACAAAAATCATAAAAACTTATTTACATACTACTCCCCTTACAAACTATATGTAATTAAAATTGAGTACTACATATTAATAAATAATATATCACTGCTCTTTTTTAATTAATCCATACAAAATATTAGTATATTGTATAGGTGTAAAGTAATTTTATTGTATCCAACAAAATCATATACACGTCATAATCATAGTACTTACTACTCCCCTCGGACTTTTTTTTCAAAATTTGAAGGACCTAAATATTAAAATAATATAACATTTTAAAAATAAAATATTTTTTGTATCCACCTAAATCATTAACACGTCAGGAACGTCTTGGTTTTGAAATAATGATCCCTAAAATAATTTTAAAAATAAATGTCAAAATCGAATTCATATATGCTTAAAAATATTCAGAATAATAAAAAAAATGAATAAATATTAGGTTTAGGAAAACACGTAGGTATATTAATCCCATAGATATTAAAATAAAACATTTAATTAACTTACTCTTCTAAAAGTAGACATGGTTGCAAACAAATTAATTAAATTTTAATGGATAACAATGGAAATAAATAAATAAGATAAAATAAGTAATTATGAAAATAAAATAAAAATTTGCGACGAATTAATATTAAAACCGCGGAAACATTAAAACGATATTAATCATTAACAGACAAGTAGAAGTCTCGACGACGAACTAAGTACTAAATGCAATCCTTCGTCGACTGAGGACTACTCGAACTCAGATTTTCTGCGCATCATTTCTGCTCATTTTCATTGACATCCGTTTTGGTTGGTCAATGTAATCGCGTAAAACCCAATCAAATGACATTATAGAATAGAACAATCCCACCTAACTATTACATAATTTAATTTATGTTTATTTAATACTTTAATTGTCTAAAACAAATCGTACTATCAACTTTAGTATTTTTTCTATAACTCTATACCTAAATGTTGGGTTAGTTATTTATAAAATGAATTATCGAATAACTATTTTACCTTTTGCTACTGTTATGTTTCAATGCATATACATACACAAAATATAAATTACATAGATTTAAATACTAATGGGCTACTAAAAAATAAAATATTAAAACCATAAAAAAACATGATAAAATATAGATAAATAGTTAGGTACCAAATATAATATTATGCAGTATCGCATGTTTTTCGATTAGGTACCTATAATATTTTTAATAGATCTATATCTATTACTAGGTGTCTATACACATACCCACCAGTGCGGTGATGCGTATTTTGAGGGATGTACGCCATGTGTGAACACAGTGACATATATCTACAGCTATGGTTCATGAGATCCGGATCCCCTCGAAATTTTTTAACTGTCTGTTAACTTTATTAACTGATATTATTTTTTTTAAAAAAAACATTAGTTATAAAGTACGCATTAGTCGAAGTATATTGTGTGACTACATGTTTCCAGAGTACCTGTCTGGACATCCACCGAATTGAAAAAAATTGATATTTTTTAATCTATAATATTATTATTCAGATTCTTAATAACAACTACAGACATAAATGAAATAAACTGCAAAGTGCAAATGTTTGGAAAAATAATATAATTATTCATGAAAATATATGAAGATTTCATTAAATCAATTAAGCTTGGCCGAGAGTGATTGAAATACGTATTTTAACGCACGGGTTTCCAGGTTCGATTTCTGGAAGAGGTATAAGCCACGAATATTTTGCGTTTCTAGACTTTGGAATAAGCCAGTCACAATTCCAGTAAAGCTTAAGTATTTATTATTGTTCCGTCATGATCTTAAACCAATTGTAGTTTCCAAATTAGTAGAAAATGGATTTTTTGTCCAACTAAACTATTTTATGTATCAAAAAAAATTATATGTAGGTACCTATCAAGAATTAAGTAATAAACAGTTAATGATTGGTTTGTACAAAATAAAATACATAATACTGGATAATTTTTTTAAAATTTTTTTTTCCAAAGTGCGAGTGCCAGGGTAACGCATCTTAAAAAATTTAGTCATATAATATTAATAGTTATGACTTTACAATTTACGATGGTCCTCATGAAGAACTATTAATCAATAATATAGTACTTTTTTTTTATAATAATTCATAATTGTTAATATTTTGATATGATGTAAAATAATCAATAATATTGTACATTAGCAAGTCTTATTATAATTATATTATTGTTTATTTTAGTTTCAGTTAATTTTTGAAGACGAACGTACAAAATTTAAAATTCATTAGTATTCTTGTAATGTAAGAATAGACGCTAAGTAAACGGTGGCTGCGAGTATAGAGCCCCCCATGAAAATATTAAGTGGAGGCTCGGCCTCCATTGATTTATTGAATTGAAAATACAATTTTTAACGTTATCAACATTAAACTATCGTATTTACAATTTATAATCAATGATATTAGGTAATAATTTAAAGAATTTGATATTAATAAAGAAATTTGATGTATATCAAAGATGTGTATATTTATCAGTTTAAGGATTATATTTTTATAACATGTTAATGGGTCGAATTTCTGATTTAATCAAGGCGGTGATTATTATAAAAAAAATTTCATTTAATGGAAAAATCATATTTCTAACGTCATTGTTTGTAATTATTAATTAAACTATTTTATTGTGAAGTATAAAATTCATATTATCAATATTCAATGTTATGATAAATAAATGATATGAGCAACAAATCTTGAATACCAATGATATTAAAATATTAGGAGGTACAATACATCTAAATTATAATACCTATATAAATATACTTTTCAAATTTCACATAGCTTAAAAAATATAAAGTTATTTTTTTATGAAACGTAATTTTTTTTAAAAAAAGTATTAAAGGAATTAATTAATCATTCAAAGTTTGTAATTTTTTGCGTAGATATTATAATATTACATAATAGATTTAGGACTGTATTTTGTTTATTATTATAGTAAATTATTATACATTTATTATGAAATTTTATTTAAAATTATTCATTATACCCATATATTTCTATAAAAAGTTAATGTAATATTGATTTTATATGAAAAAACTCGAACGTTACAAAAAGACTTTACGCTCTTCCAATTATATATTGTATAAATACTATATATATTTATATATACGTATTATAAACTGTCGTCGTCGTCCACGCTATTGGCACTCGAGGCGCAAACGAAATTCGAAGAAACTATTATAACATCAAAGAATACGCAACAGGCTGCAGCTTCGTGTAGGACGGGCACGAGCAGGACTGCAGGACACGGAGCGGAAGCAGGAGTAGGATCAGGACTAGTGCACGCCGTGGCCACCGCCGCTGTAACGTCTCGTCGGGGTCGCGACGCGGCGTCTATCGATCGACGCATGAGCACGTCGTCGTATCTACACGGCGGTCACATCATCGGTCCGGGTCGTCATCAACGCTACAACGACACTTTTGCGCGCGTACACGCTCGCGACGGTCGTTGTTGTTGTTGTTTCCGTTGTTGTTGTCGTTGTCGCTGCTGTTATCATGTGCATGTTATGTGCGCGGCATTGTCGTCGTGCGCGTGTTGTGTGACTGCAGTAATTTGACCGTGGGAAATTCAACAGCGTAAAGAGTCCGGAAGATAAGACATAATAACACATTCGTACTGCAGCACACTGCATGCACAATTCATACTGAAACCGTAGGTAATTTTTATTATCGTCGATGTAATCTATATAGTGTTAGTTAAACTATGTTGACGGTAGATCACGTGTCGAATTCAAAAGACAATAATTATTAATTTTAATTGTTTCACAAACTGTTCGTTTGAGATTTTCACGATATGACCAACAGTTTTAATGTTACGCGAAAATCAAACAATTAACAAACACGGTTGTTATTATAATTCGTATAACGCACAAAGTGTGTCGTACTGCGTACAATTGTAATTGTTATTGTTGTTTTACTTTTTTTAAGACAAGTTGTCTCTCCGACGATGGGTTCGCTGCCCAATCTGCACGAACTGTGCAAACACCGATCGGCAGCGCAGTGCGTGCAATCCGTGCAGCCATTCGCTAGGTTGTCGCCTAATCCGGAACGATTAGGCGGTTGCGGCGCCGGAGGTAGCGACGGTCGTACGCATCACAGGCGGCTCCAGCAGACCAACAGCCTGTGCACCGGAAACTTTTACGGCGTCATCGACAGACAAGTCGACGTGCAGATCAACGAGGTATGAATAACATCTGCTGTTTGTAATAGGGTCGTACACGAGAAACGTGCAATTATATGTCCGAATAGATCGGGTTATCTATATACGGAGTGATTGAAATGTCGTGTTACAGTTATTTTCCCGTTGTGGAGCAGCGCCTGAAGGGATATTACTAGTAGGATTATAGTGGTAGCAAGACTCTGGCAATCGTGTATGATTATCAAGGGAGTGATCAAAGAGTTGATAAGAGAATGTATATATTGTAATAAAGACGAGTGATGGTGCAGTGTACGGGACTGATAAGTTCAAGTACACGGATGTGTGTAGTGACACTAGAAAGGATAGAATAAGGGGAAGTATAAGAGTTGTGGGTAAAATGAGAGAGAATAGACTGAGATAATATGACATGTTATGAGTCATATGGAAGAAAATTGATTGAGAGGCAGTGAGAGTTAGTATGGAAATGAATGTAGAAAGTAAGAGTTCTACAGGAAGACCGAAGAAGAGGTGTATAAATTGAATAAAGAGAGAAGATAGCTTATTTTAAATAGATTTGTAAAAAAATAAAACATATAATAATTAACTAGGTATAAACCTTATTTATATAAACTTTCTCATTACCGTGTATATATTTGTAGGGATATATTAATATGTATATACCTAGTCCTAGTGTCACTATTTATAGTGATGTAATTGTTTTAATTCATTAACTTTTTAACCGCAACTCAAAAATTGCTTATAATAGGAAATTAAAACGTTATTGAAAATATTGATATATGTATTTAATTAATCTAACCTTGGATTAAATAAAACAAAAATAGTGTCCAAAACTCTAAATTGCATAATTGCAAATCATATCCGTTAATAAATGTATATATTAAATGATGAAGCAATTTTATAAAAATATAAAATTGATGTACAATGCACCAAAATATTATGCTGTGATAATAAAAATTGTAATTTTCGCAATTTAAATTGAAAGCAATGATTCTTGTGTAAAGTTCATTGCACTTACATATAATAAGTTTATTTCAGAGTTTATTCTTAATACTTTTTTCTATATTTCGCATGTTAGAATAAGCTAACCGCATGTTTAATTATTATATTTAGTCTCATTCATAAAAAAGGAAGGTTCTCAAAATATTGTATCAATTTAGATTGCTACAAATTATATATAGTAAACATTTTGGTTTTTCAGTTATCATTTAAAATTAAATCTAGAAATTCAAAATTAAATAAAGAACTAAAGCTAAATAGTTAGTAAGTTTGAAATAATATTTTTTAATTAATATCAATCTAATAAAAAAAAGTTGTAAAACTGTATATTTTCAGCATATTTTTATAAAAAATTTAAATATTAAATAATACTAATACAGATTTATAATAGATATAGTTTCCTCTTTTAAACTTGAATATTATCGTTTTATCCTCGTTGAGAATTTCTTTTTTGTGCTTTCTGAAAAATGTTGGTGTGGACATAATTTATTATTACCATAAACTTAAATATAATATAAATTAATGAAAAAAATAATCAATAACGCGACAAACTATATTAGCATCTATCTTTCCTATCTTTGTATAACAGGCCTAACGACGCTTTAAAATAGACCCTGATTTATTTGTCGTACACGATTTTACAGCCTATCATATTTAATACGATAAATTTACATAAATCTGGTTTTGTTTTTAATTTTGGAGGATCAACAAAAACTTCAATATTTTAATACTTAAATTTTTTATCAATTCTGGAACTTAGAAAATTGTTTAGGGATTAACTGGGCTTCCAAATTCCTCATAATTTCCACCTACGATTAAATATCTCACATGGGTATTCTTATAATATTATATTTCTACAAGTGATTAGCCTTATTCCATTTTATATAGTTATAGAATAGACACACTGACAGAGATTACAAACTTATGTTTCTCATAATATATAATATTATACAACATTATTGCATTTTATAAATACTATTTTCATTTATCGTTATCGTAATAATTTTAATTTAATAATAAAAAATATGTATAGCATAGTAATATAGTACATCATCATAACTGTATATTATATCAGGTAACCTGATAATATAAATTTTGCGTATCGCCATATTCGTATGCATTAGAATTGTTTAAAATTGTTTTACTCAATGCTGTTTTAAATATCTTAAAAAGAATTGTCCAACCATATTAAAATTTACTCAAAGTTATAACAATATATAGCTTTTATATTATCATTATTTAATATCTATATTATATTCTCTGTCATACTAATATTTTAATATATTATAGTTTATTTTCTAAAGTCTTGTACGTCATCGTTATCATAGTTTGATCTTCAAAAATTTAATTTACGATTACAGTGGCTGTGATTTATGAACAAGTTAAGGTTAAATAGCAGCTGCTTATAGTTCGAGCGAGTGTTATTAATATATTTTATAATAAATCGGATATTATATAATATAAAATATGTATGACGTAAAGTGGCGTAATTCTTTTGATTTCTAGAAACTATAATAACAATATGTTTGAAAGGTTTTTTCGAACAAAGACTTCGAGTTTGCTGCAGGCAAAAATTTTGGTTAGTTGATTGTATATTATTTCATCGAGTTGTTTTTATGTTTTTATCGGAAATAAAATATTTTCCAAGTTTAATGATAAACTTATAACAACCTAATAGGTTCCTTTGTAATTTTTTGATCAATAACAAAATAATTTTAATTATTATTTGTTAATAATATTTAAAATAAACGAATATTATATTTTTTATGATTTTATTTGTATGAACATTATACTTAAGTTTTTTTTAAACATTTTATGTTTAATAACACTACTAAATATAAATATCCAGGCTTACAATTTAGACAATTATAATTATACACTTTACCAAAATGTATGAAAAACATAATTTTGAAAAAAAATCAATTAGAACATTTTGGTTTTGAGCCCACAGTCACGAATTGGTATCCAAAATCATTTATGCTTAATGTAAACAAACTTTATATGAAAATGTGCCGTTCACGGATTAACATTTACAAAATTTTAATATTCGATTAGAAATAATTTACGAGAATAAATATGTAAAATTATTATAATATTATTCTAGTAATAGTACAATAAAAATTATCTATGAATATGAATCTACAAAAATAGATTATAAAACAATATATTTCTTTCATAATACGAGTATTACTTATACAAATTATACAAAATAGTAAATTAATAGTATGATGTATAAAAATTAAAAATAAATAAGCACATTTTGGTTCTAAAAATATTTGTCTTATGATAATACTTTGATCTTTATATTTACTTTTAGCTCTTACGTTAATAGTTTACAATATTATATTTTATACTGTATATAATGGAAAATAAATAGTATTTTATAATATAATATACTTGGTATATTTTAATGTACAGTAAAAGTATAGGATATTCGATCAAATAATGTATAATGTCATATTAACCAATATTGTTAATTTTATTATTTATTTTCAAGAGAATTTAATACCCATAGATAAAAATAGGTTTTAAGTACGTCGATGAAGATTAAAAAGCGAGACAAAATAAATTGTGGGACATTGAAATGTCGGAATTAAATTCTGGAAAATATATGGAATTTCCTTTTTTCTTTAAGTGATTGATCAATGATTTTTTTTTTATTTGTTCATTAAAGGTTGAAATACTCATATTAATCATTAAATACCTTTTTTTATCTAATATATGTCATTTTCGATTTTAATAATCGAATAATATTCCTAGATTATCATTATTAATAGTCCAATCAATGAAATTAAATTCGTATTCCAAATCAAAATCTAACTATCCAATGATTTTGTTTTTGAATATTTTTAGAAAAAAATTGTTGCGAATTCTTCTTTATGTACCTAAGTACCTATCTATCTAAATAAGGTGACTATATACAAGAAAATTGTATGAAAAATTTGGTCCTCAGCGGATTTAGTCTTCAAAAAAATCATATCGTGTGTGGTTTAAAGATTTAATTTTCGAAAAATCCGGCAGATTTAGGTCAACGGATCAAGTCTCTCGCTTCTTCACTAATTAAAACGACGTCTGGGTCTGACAGACCTTGATAATTTATTATCATAAAATATCAACTGTTTACTTATCAATAGTTTATGTACGATTTGGCATATGACCGAATATCTTCTAGTGAGCCAGTTTTGTACCTACTTACGCTTCATTTTTCTTTTTGAATTATATTGGTATCCGAAAACCCAATTCTGCAGCGACTATCAACTATTTTTCTTTCAAAGGCATATTCATTATTTTCTGAAAAGACAAGTACTTAACATAAGTAGACAATAAAACAATTATAATTTATAATTGATTATATTATATTTATAGTAAAACAAATATAGTAATAATAAATTTGTTTTAATCCATCGCATAAATCCACAGATCTTTCGGAACGTTTTGAGAGACTCTGGTCTCAGTATAAAAACGAACGGATTTCCTTCTATTAACCAAGGGACTTGGACTGGTGGCTGATTAGATCTGTAAAATCTGAAGGATTTTTACGTTAGTGAGCATAACGGAAGACCTAGTCCGTTGAACTAAATTTATTATAAAATCTATCTAACATCAAATATCAAATTAATTGTGTTGTTCAAAATAGTAAGTGTGTATTAAGAAATTATGTTAGGTATGTATACTTGCAAATAGCAAATAAGTATGTGTAAACAAACATTTTGATTGTGTTATTAATTGTTCAACAAAAAATACATACAATATATATTTTTTAATTTGTTTAATTATAGTATCTAATGTTATCATTTTATTATATTTTACAAAAGATTCTTGAAAGTTATAATTTCAATACTATAATAATATATAATAATGTGTAGTACGATAAGTTGGCCCCAAGTTTGTTAAAACAATATTAAATAAATCTATGTATTTTAGATTACTGATAAAACTATTATGTATATATATATTGATACGTTGGTGGTTAATGTCGTCCATAACCATAAGTTTATTATTTATACGAGGTGTGATCAAAAAATACCCGGATTTTTCAAATAAAACTTTATTAAGACAATATTATTCTAAATACACATTATCACCTTCAAAATAATCTCCCTGGGAAGCAATACACCGCTGCCATCTTCTTTTCCACTTTTGAAAACATTCCTGGTAGGCACTAATTGGAATGTCCTTAAGATCGATTTCCGTATTTTGTTTAATGTCATCAATTGTTTGAAAACGACGTCCTTTGAGCGTTGATTTTAATTTTGGAAACAAAAAAAAGTCGCACGGAGCCAGGTTGGGTGAGTATGGTGGTTGTGGAACTACTGGAGTCTGATTTTTTGCTAAGAACTGACGAATGAGTAATGAGCTGTGAGCCGGGGCGTTATCGTGATGCAACATCCAAGAACCACTTTTCCAACTGTCTGGCCTTTTTTTTTCTAACATTTTCTCGTAATCTTTTCATGAGTTCTAAATAATAATGCTGATTTACTGTTTGTCCTTGAGGTACCCATTCACGATGAACTATACCACGAAAATCAAAAAATGTGATTAACATCGCTTTCACGTTTGATCTCACTTGCCTTGCTTTTTTTGGTCTAGGAGAATTTGCTGACTTCCACTGTGAAGATTGACGCTTGGTTTCAACATCATACCCGTAAATCCAAGTTTCATCACCTGTTATAATATTTTTTAAAAAGTCTTGGTCAATTTCTGTTCTTTCAAAAAGTTCTTGAGCGATGGTCTTTCGGTTTTGTTTTTGCTCATCGGTTAAGAGGCGAGGAACAAATTTGGCTGCGATTCGGCTCATGCCCAATTCTTTTGTTAATATTTCTTGGCACGAACCATAAGATATTCCGACGTCTTCTGCTACTTCTCTGATAGTTAATCGACGATTATTTCGAATAATTTCACGAACACGAGCAACAGTTTCATTTGTTTTACTGGTCGATGGTCTACCAGGTCGTTCGTTATCCTTGACGGATGTTCTACCTTCCTTAAACCGTTTAAACCACTCAAAACATGTTGTCCGAGACAGAACATCATCTCCAAAAGCTTGCTGCAAAAGTTCAAAAGTTTCACTCGAACTTTTTCCTAATTTAAAACAAAATTTTACGCACACACGTTGTTCTTCTATTCCTTCCATTACGAAATTCGCCACACGACTGAAGCATGTTTTTGTATAAATAACATAAAATAAAAATAAATATTATTATCGATTTCAAACCAACGCTCAAATTCTCGTTAGAAGTTACTTTATCGAATGACATTATCGGAATTTCATTATCTTAATTGATATAAATATTATTAACACAGTCCGGGTATTTTTTGATCACACCTCGTACCTTATTGGTGGTAATAAATCGAGATTTTTGTTGACTTATAAAGTTCTAAATACAAAGTATAAAGTAGAAACCTTATAAGTTACGACTTTAATTAAATATTATTTAACTTATCGAAACAACTATGACCAAAAACCTTTATAAAATATTTTGGATCAAAACTATTAAAAATAAAGTAGTCTATTTCTTAAGTTTTAAGTCCATGAGGTTGCCTTCCCTTAAATCCACCACTATTGAATCCCCCTAAGAAAAATGTCGGATATAACAACATTTTTTTCAACTTTTATGATGGATGAGAAGGATAAGAGGGATCTCTTATTCGATGTTATTGTATTATAATCGGTGCTTGAATTGGAAAAATTAAAGCATCCCTTGCAATGATTAAATTAAATCTTATCCGTGGGGACTTCAGAAAAATCAGAAGGGATAAACGTTAAAAACATTTTAAAGGAGAAGAGGTCCCCCCTCCCGAATCCAAACACCGAATTTACAACATTTTCTAGTATTTTCACATTATGTTTGAAACAAATCGTTACGCTATTATAGATCATTAATATATACTTTATATAAAATGTTGTCGCACAGAAACCATTTTCTCCGACGTCTCTCAGATCGACGCTGTCCACCACGCACCGTCAACTGGTGTCCGTGGCCAACGCGACTTCGGCGACGGGCGCCAAGAGACGCGACTCGCTGTCCAGCTCGGCCGGCGCGTCGTCCGTCCGCCGTCTAATCGAAGTGGTGCGCACGACACCGTCCAACATGGGACCGGTGTACAGCCGGCGTCTGTTGTGCCGAAACTACGTCACTCTGTGTCTGGGACACGGGGCAGCGGCCGCCGCTCTCGTGCCGTTCATGGCGCTACAGGTCAGTAGCTGTCTATAATATGATATCAATATAATATAATATTGTGTATAAATATAATATCGCGGTAACGTGGTATGAACCTCGTTGTGTTGTATATTTACATAATATATACCTTATGTGGTATATACATAGCGGAAAATAGGGAGACTTAGCCTCCCCACCAAAAAAATATTAATTAGTTTCCCCAAATTTTTGTAGTAAAGATAACATAAAAGTAAAAATTTATAACAATTATATCTAATTTTTATTTCATCAACACAAGGTAATGTTCAAAGATTATATGCTCTTGATGTATATAATATAAGATTTTTATATTAAAAAAAAAAAAAAAAAACTATATTATATATAATAATATGACATGAAAAGTTGAACGTTTTGAATCTGTATTGTCTTCCTTAAAAAATGTTTCTCAATTCCGCCTATGAGTGTATAACAATTTAGTTCGAAAATAAATATAACAAAAAAATAATGCGCATTTTATTTTCGGGACGCACGAATAACAAAAACAATATATTATTAAAATATTTGTATTTAAGGATACTGAACTATTGACACATCGTGCTGTATAAAAAATACAGTTTTTATTGATAATATAATGTTATTTATAAACGTGGTCTAAAAGTAAATTCTAATTTTTTTATTATTAGTATTTGAAATTAGCCAACAGATAACTGCAGTTGAAGTACAACAATAAATAAGAATTTTTGAATGCAATTCGTTTTATGATTTCACAAACTTCTCGCCTAATTATAAAGTTATAATTTATTTTATATAAAACAATTAAAAGTATCGTATTCTATTTGTAGCGTAGTTGTTTTCACCCGGTTCCATGCGGAAGTTAAGATAATACAAATAATTAAGTTAATGGAATTCATTTTATCGATTTCAATTATGGCTGTTGTTAAATGTTCAATATAAATACCATTATACACAGTGCTTGAAAATTGGAAAAATAAAAGAAGGGGGAATATGAGACTATGAGAAAAAGTAACATTCCTTGCAATGATTAAATTCAACCTAATTCATGGGGACTTCCAAACATTAGAAGTGGTATGCTAAATTTTTTTTTAAAAAACAAGAGGTACTCCGTCCCTCCTCGTCCCCCCTCAATTCAAGCACTGATTATACAGAGTCGTCGCAAAATCCTTAACAGTCGAAAACGGTATACGGACAATTTATAATAATAATGGTGTATTGATAATTTGCAATTTTCTAAAATATTCGAGTAAAATTATTATAATACTTTTAAAATAAAATAATTTGATAAAATATTTTAATCACCAATCAGATATATTTGTATTTAAAATTAAATATTTGTTTATTATTATTATTTTACAAATAAACAAATTTAATTGAATTAATAATAATACGATTACACTAGGTATTAAAACTATTTATATTTTACTTAGTTATAAAATAAAAATAATAATTTTATCTGTTATTCAGTTTTCTGTAATAGTTAAATGTATAGAGTAGGTAGTCAAATGGAGGAAACTAAAATATGATAATTTTACTGAATGTTCAATTTTATCTGTATTGTGCACTTAAAGTACACAAAAACTTCCACGTGTACAGTTGTAAGCCGTATGATTTTATAAAATCCTATTATGTTCAGACTTGTACCTAATGCTAACAAGTAATAATAATAATTTGGTTATTTATATTTGAATGTTTGAATAAGTTACAAATTAATGTATTTGATTTTATATTACAGTCCTTTTGCAGAATATATTTAATATAGTCTATAGGTTAGTAGTTCCATTTATTTCTTAAATACTAGTCATTGCTTTAGAAAAAAAAAATCATAGTATTATTTTTTTTCTGTATATAAATATAAAACTGTTTAAAAAAATGGACAATTGTAATACCTATGTCCTATACTAGTACGAGTATTATATTATGATTTTTCAATGGTTAATCGACTTAAAAGATTACGGATAAAATATTAATTTAGGACCTTTGCACCGATAACGAATTCGTATACTTATTATAAAATATTATTTGCCCAGTGTTTTGGTCTATCACGTTTCCGGTTAATACTGTATAGTTACGGTTACTTTGGATATTATCATTTCTCCGAGTGAACGTTTTCTGGGAACAATAACCATCGTTCGACTGTCACACTGTCGGAGATACGTATTTCTATCACCGTGACCCAATTCCATTGCAAAAGCAATTTATCGGGTGAATTCCCTCGAATGTTTAAGTTGCATATATATATATATACATATGTAATATTATACAGAGTGTAATATGGGAATTTGGTATTTTTTAATATTATATCAATGTTAAAATGTTAAATATTCGGCATAACGCCCCGTACGAAGTCGCATCCAATTATTTCTTTTCAATTATTTTGACGTTTATTACGCAGTTGAGTAAAAATATTATACATTTTATACCTGAGCGAGCGTATTCTGTTTCCGCATACTGAATTCAAACACAAAACACTTTTATGTTGGCCTATATATATATTTGTAAACATGTATCGTTCATATTTTCACAAAATCATTAGATATATCTACGAAAGTATGTTTCAATTTCATCCGTATCGCACAAAAATATGATATAAAATTGAATGAGTACATTCAACTTAGAAATAGAAAACAAATGATTATGTTACAATTCACATGCGCAAGTACGTATGAGAGGTATAACACAGAATTAAGTAAATAGGTATTATGATCATAATTCGCAATAATAGACCAAGTTTCTTTCCGTGAGCGCAAAAAGGGTTGGGCAAAAGAGGAGACTTCCGTATCTTTTGATTGGATTATATTTCTTATCTTAAAATTGTTATTATCTATCGTGTTATAATTACACGGTAATATATTATTGCATATCAGTAATTCGATAACTATTATATCTAAACCAATGAAAAGAGGAAGAAGACTTCCGCCATTTTAAACGATGACATTGTGTATCGATAAATATTGTGTTCATACATATTTACTTTATCTTGGCATAACACATCTTGTATAACGATCAAACGAATTATTATAAAAGCCACGTTTTCCCGCTTGAATGCTACATAAACACTATGCAAACACAGTGCGAATGTCAACAATTTATTTATATTATCGAGATCATAATATAATATTATTCTATAAAAGTTCTCAGCTTTGAATCCGATCATCGTAGTACAGAGATAAAATAACAATTCGTATGAATGCAGTACACAGATATAATACGGTCTCAATAATATAATTTTCACGGTTTTGGCGAGTGCCGATTTGTATGATAGATATTATCGCGAAAAGGTTGCAATCAGAATAGATAACTTGCGATTTGTATATAGTTTTCCCTTATTAGTGATATTTTTTTATCATAAATTATAAAATTATAGATTGAAATAATTGGTATTTATTCTGTTAGTGTAAGTGTAATTAATCTTGGTACCAGTGACGGATCTATGGGGTGGGAATGTGGGATATGAGGTCATATCCCCTCTTGGTAGGTAAAATAAAGCAATCTTTTGTAATATAAATTGTATTATTTTATGTCTATATTGTAGTAAACCCAGATGATTTAATAATAATTATTAACCAATAATATAGATAAAAATAAATAATATATAATATAAAATAAGGATTACGTTTCTAAAACAATAACAACTGCTGTTGTTATTCAATACAGAGGACAGAACGCACCCTACTAGTGGTCGAATTAATATTTCCGGGTTAAAAACCATTCTCTTAGACAATATGAAAAGTTTGGAAATTTACAATAACAGGTTGTTTACGCAGTTTAACCAGATCATAAAAGGAGTGACATCATTTTGGAACAAAGTACGAAAACAACATTGTAGGTACTGTTATCCAAAGAAGGTCCAATAAGGAGATTTCGTAGTAGTAAACATCCTTTCTACTCCCTTGGTCTACTAATATAAATACTAGATTTAAACTAACATAGATTTAGATTTAAACTATATTCATAATGTCAAGACGTTTGTGTGCGTTACTTAAATCTCAGGTAGATACAATAAGTATTGTATCAATATTTTCAAATTCTACTTATAATTTTGGTGTGTGATTTTTATGTTATTAAAAAGTCTTAAAGTTTATTCTATCGAAGTAATATTCTATCTTCCTCGAAGTAATATTGCAACTTTTAACAGTGTCACTGACTTCGTCTCTTAACGTAGAACGTGTTACTTGTAGGTTCACTACAATATTAAAAAAGTTTACCTATACATATATGTACACACATATTATGTAATATACCCCCCCCCCCACTCCCGGGAAAAAATCCTAGAACCGGCATCGCCACTGGTTGGTACCATCATTAATATTGAATATAAGTGATATAATATATACAATTCTAATATCATGGTAAATAAAAAAGTTTTCTTATTATAATTCATTTACGTTTTCTGATAAATTATCGATAAAAAATGTTGGTTCTATTATATTTTTACATTATATTGAAACGATAATATTTCATCGAAATATAAAAAAAACTATATAAATTAATAATAAAAATAAATTATAACCTATCACGATTATAATTTATATACATATAAAAAAATAAATAGTTTATATCGTGATTTTTAATTTAATTTACATACACTAATTTTTTAATTTCTTCAATATTATAAGATTTTAGGTGGTCTCAAAACTCTAGATTCATTAATGTCTATGCAAATTTACGCTTATGTAATCCAATCATAGATAAGAATATTGATTACAAACACTAATATTATTATAATATTTTTTACATATTTATATTAACGGTGAAAATTGTGGTTATTAATCATAGCCCCGTCAATGCTTAGTATAGATAACATTACTTTTATACCTGTATATAAAGTCGTATTATAATAATTGTTTTTCATATTATTATTACTGTTTCGGATTTCCTTTTATATTTATTTTCATTATTTCTTTTATATTATTAGATTATTACAATATACAATATTATAAATATGGGCGGTTGGTCCAATTAACTACATTTTTCAAGATTGATAATAATAACTTTATAATCTAATAAACATAAATAATGTGTCTGCATTAACAATATATCTACATCATTTTATAATATAATTAAGGGACTGATTTAAATAATGCGAAGTTTGTGGTATGACGAGCACAAAGAAAATAGATACTATAATTTACGAAAGGAATAAAAAACTTAAAATTAATATTACCGAGGAGTACATGACAATATATTTTCCTTCGTACCAAATTGTAATTATAATATTGTTTTGTTTTTGTTTCCTTTTTAAGTTTCTAAATATAAATTCAGTCACATTAATTCTACGTTCTATTAGTCCATCCATCCGTAGTCCCTAGACCCTAGTACATAGTTACCAAGGCCGAGGATCTTTGTTGATTTTGTTACTAGGGAGATAGATAATATTATTTGTTTTGTTGTTCAGATAGGCCTTGCAACCATAATTTATTATGGAGTTTAATTTGGGCAATTTTTATAAAAAAAAAAATAAAAAAAAACACACATTAGAATTCTTGTTGTGTATAAAATATATGCTATAAACGACTTTTAATATTTCCGCCATAGTGTCTCTACATTTAGTCAAATAAAATTTTGAAAACAATTCTGAAATTATCGTTAGAATATAAAATTTTTTGGTTTATTGATCACTTTTTTATATCATTTTTTTACATTTTCTATTATTTAATTTTTCGTAAAAAATTTGTTTATTAACTATTCTAGAAGTCAAAAATTAATTAAAACTAATTAAAGCTATGCAAATAAAAACATAGAAAAGATCACGAGTAATTCGGAACTATTTTCGGATTTGAATAACAGACTCTGAGAATGTTGGAAATGCCTACGGTCTAATAATTTTTTCTTTGTCTCGAGGTGGTACATTTATAATTATGATTTTATAAATGTATTGTTTAAAATACGTTTAGCAGTCGGAAATTTAACTGACTCGCAAAACAGGCCTTCTTTATATGTTTATATTTATAAATACATTTATATTATTTGGTAGTTATCCAATCAAGTCAGAGACGTACACAATTACCTTGCATTGTACAATTAATTTAAAATAGTTTGTTTCTTGAATAAAAATGTTTTCTATAATATATAAAATATTATAAACTACAATACTGATATTGTTGACGCTGTGTAACAATAGCTCTAAAAAAAAGTGGGAAAGTCGATTCTGGAAGTTCTTTCTTTTTCCCCTCGGTTCTTGGAGAAATTAGGGGTTTATTATAATTACTATTTGAATTCGAAAATTTGATTCTGAGCGAAATTCAGTCAGATATACAACATATTAATCTCATAATATTTATTTTTATACATTTTTTTTATTTATCAAATAATTTGGAACAAAAAAATTAGTTATCATAAAATAACTAAATAGTACATTCTAGTAAATGTATTTACTATAGTAATACTAGTTTATCAAAATTAGTTTTCGTTAATTATTCCGATTTTCAAACATTTTTTGATAGTTTTTCATACCCCAAGTGAAAATTTTTAAAAAAAAATCGAAAAATGAACTAAATAAAGTACCAAATAGATGCAATTTGCTAATAAAAGCATATCCTATTTGTGGTATTAATCGCACCATTATTTTTTCTTGATAAAGTGTCTCAGATATATTTTTTTTTTTTTAAAAATGTATCTTTGTAAATTATTCAATACATTTCTTCGTTTAGAATTAAAAATAAATAAAATATCAGATAGATAAAGTTTATACGATCATTATTTTTCACCTATGAGAATATATTGAACTTGTAGATAATTTCATGTATATTTTAATTAATTTACATTACTATTCCATTGAATTTCTGTAATAAATTGTAAGTATTGTAATTATTACAACATGGTTTAAATTTAATACTTTTTTAAATGTCTATATTACATTATTATTGACTAATTGTAATTTTGATATTTTCAACTTACAATTAATCATATTATATATTAATTATATTATATGATTCTTGCGTAGCATCTTTATAATGTCGTATCCTCGAAAAAGAGTCGACTGAAAGACAATACAGTATACACACATATTATATTCAAAATATTTTCATATTATTACTTTTTCCATAACATAATATTAATATTAATGTGCAAACATTTTCTTCGATTTCATGATTATAATATTATAATATTATTAAATCATGAAATCACATTTTATTCAGATTTCTTAGGCGATTATGTAAATTAATTTATTCTACGCTCATGCATGCAAATATACAATACGTTCAATAAGTATAATAATCAATCTTTATTGTATCTCTGAATTAATAAATTTCTCTCTAATGCGTTATTTATTATTTTCATACTGTACGTGTACATATACTTGCTTATAGCACTGTGTATACACAGTACCAAATTTAGTTGGTTATTATTGAATATGAATATAGTTATTATTATATAATATTATTCACAAATATATACAAATTATGTAAAATAAGATATAAATAGCAAATTATCGTAAAAATATACCATTATGAAAAATTAATACGTAACGAGCTATAAATATAATATTTGTATATATATATCTAAATTTGGTTAAGCAATTTTTTCTTTTACCTTTAACACTTTAAACGTATTATTATTTTTTATTTTAATTATAATAAATTATTATATATTTCATTTTTAATGAAATTCAATATTTTTCTATAATGATTAAAAATGAATTATTAAAATTTTACAAAAAAATTTTAATCCAACTATGTACAATATGAGTACATAATTTAATAATAAACTCGCTTAATTAAAAAATAAATAAAAAAATGGTGAATATAAAGTGACTAGAGTAATTCTGTGTAATCGAATACTTATAATACCTATTATATTCTAAAATGTTACAATATTTTTAAATTTACAATTATACTTACTTATCATTTTTTCATACGTTATATATATGTATAATAAGTGTTTGAAGTGACATGGTGACAGGTGTATCACATCCTTAATTTTTTTTCCATATATGGACCAGATAGGCACTATACTGTAGTATAAAACCTTAAACGAGGTATCGACTGAATAGTTTTAAGTTATAACCATCTCTCTACTTAATTTGACCCACTTCGGCACTACTTTACTTCGACTGATCACTATTATCATTTTATAGATTTTCGTTTTTTTTTCCAGATATAATATACTAAACAGAAATGATATATATATATATATATATATAGAAAATGTGCATACGTAGGTTTTTTTTTTCTCAAATTTTACTTTCAAATAACAATGTCGTAGGTTAACCTGACTTAACATTTAGCCATCTGCGATGATAATAATTCGTGTTTGATTGCATAACAGTCGATAGGAATCGTTACAACGATTTTCATAACACGGAAGTAGAGTTCCTTTGTCGAACCTCATCTTCGCCATCCGATGTCCAGAAGGCTGGTCTTAGGTTTCATGTCCTTAATTAATCTTCGCTGACTTCGCGACCAGGTGTTCAATATCAGGCAGTCCGAAGTCTCGTTCTAGCTAATTGAGGGGAAACGCCCTCTGCCCCATCAGTCTCTTTTTCCTCTTTGTGGTGCATAATTCCTCTGACCATGTCGTGAATATCCTCTATGCACGCATAACCTAACCTAACCTGTATATTGTTTTGTACATAGGGTTCCATATCGGCGTGGTGGTGGCCGGACAAGCTGAAACAGAATGGCGGATTGGCCACCGCGGTGACTACGGATGTCGGTTCAGTGATGTTGTCCGCCATGTTTGGAATGGCCGCGATAAGCGCGCTGTTGGGTCCCACGGCCGTCCACCGGCTGGGCACCAGGACGTGTCTGGTGGCCGGTTACCTGGTGGCCGTCGCGTTCGTTGTCATACACCTGTACCCAAAGGTGTCCGTTCTAGTTCCTGGCTACTTCCTGATGGGCGCGTGGCTCGGCTGTTGGACGGCGTCCCGGACCGCGGTGCTCATGACGCTGGCGTCTAAAATGGCGTACGTGTTGTCCGACCGGGAGGAGTGCGAACTCGAGGGCAACGGTCGCCGGGAGGCGGTGGCCCGGAACCTGGCCAGAGGGCTACAGGTGAGACACCATCATGTCGAGATTTTTTTACTGATAATGATCAATATTTTAACTGATCGCTGTCGTTATTAAAATTAGTATTGTTACAAACTTTGAAATTAAATTTATGGTATCGTTGGCGATCATTTTCAACAAGTCATTTTTCGACTCATAATAATGCTTAATATTGGTTTTCGTTCGATATCAGCGGATACACTGCTACATCAGACATATATTTTAACATTATCCCCTTTTTTACGCACGTGATGTGAATGCAGAAACGAAATCTACATATTATTACATTGCGTAAAGTAAAACTAAATTAAAAACTCGAGCTCTTTAGATTAACAAACAATAATGACAGCTCGATATCAAATAAACGATGGAATAAAATATATGGTTTTAAAGTTACCACTCTTGAATGTTGGCAGGAAAAACGTTTTAGTTTACTACATAATATAGGTACTTATGAGTAGATTTCAATACATTGTTTTCAATAAAAAAATTATAAAATCAAATCACAAAAGTTCAAGTGATTTTTTTTTTATGATTGTGTTTAGAATTCTTCAATAACAACATCGATATTAATAATATTATAGAAGCAATGTCAATAAATATCCTCCAATGAATCAATACTCACTTTCAGTCATAGTAGTTCTATCAGTTTAGATTTTTAAAATAATTATTAATATTAAAAAAAAAACCACGTGCAACTTTTCACGGGAATTGTTATAAATTGTAATAATTGTAACTCGATAAAAAAAAAGTATATAAATACATTCTTACAACTATTTTCAGGCACGTCATTGTGCTGTTTTGATTGATGAACCTGTGAGAAGATTCGCTTAAGTGATATTTTTTAATTATACTTATTTAGGCTTAATTCAAACGCATTATTTATAGTAAATATGTCTTCAATCGTGGACAAAAATGGACCCTTGTTTAGAATAAATCCCCTCTCTAATTTTGCAGACCATTGTACCCTACTCAGTAGTCTGCGTATGATTTGCCTACTAAATTATGAATTATTTTAAATTACTGTCGAAGACATAAACGGAATTAAATAGTAAATGCGCGCGCGTGGGACAAACAAGCAAATAATGAATATTGGCAGAAAAGCGAAATCGTCAAAACAACAAATGGATTTTCGATTAAATTGCGTTTTACTCCACGAACTTAGAAGTTTATTATCTCGACACTCGACCGCGTATATAGTATGAACAATAACATACCCTAGCTCTCTGAAACGGTTTTATTTTATTTGTTCAGTTCAATTTTCGTTCTGCAATATAATAAATTGAAACTTGAAATGTAATTCAGTAATCGGCTGTTCGATTTTAAATATATTATTGTAACCGCATTTATCGTTCATGATTGACATTTATAATTTATATATTTCGTATATATGTAAAGCGAACCCAATTAAAAGTGAACAAGAAAAAAGTGGACCCTCGAGTGGAATCATTGCAATATGATATTAATTATTAAAATAATAATACACATATAGAAGTGAATTAAAACGCGTTCGTTATAGTTAGATACATTAAAATTTGAATTTCTAATAAAATTGATGAAATGAGAAACGCTTATAACTTTTTATTATATTTTAACTGTGTATACAAATTTTAATTTTCAATACAGTAGCATGAAATGTTAATTTTAATAACATACTTTTCCAGTTAGGTGGAGATGAACTGAGAACTATTTTATTCACTGAGTCAAAATCAGTGATATGGCCAACTTAAAAAAAATCAGACTAATTTCCCCCCCCCCCCCTAAATACGGCCCTGGATAATATTAGTATAATATTAACCCCTCTTGTCCCCCTTAATACAATTATAGAAAATATTGATAAAATGACCTTTATGAATTGCGATTTCAAAACCGAAATCTGAATGGAACATGAAATTTCTACATGGTCCCATGTTATAATAAAATTTTATTGGAGGTTTCCATATTAACAATATGTAATATTAATATAATATTGATTAATTATGCGGTTTATCGATTTTATTTTTTTTTGTATAACCCGTTTTGCTTATAATAATTTTAACTTTATTACAATATTACATTTTGTTTGTACGAGTAGGTTTGGTAGTTTTTAAACTGTATAATTAATAAGCTTTATATTTAAGCACACATAGTACCTCTACCTGATTAATGATTTTCATTTTTCGGAAATGCTGAGAAACACATTTAAATATTAATCTTATACAGGACGCCATCTTTTGGTATTATTATTGAAAACGAAAATACGTTTTACTGTCTAAAAACCACAATAACCACAGAGTTCATAAGCCTCACAATTTTTACAGTTCCAAATTTACAATTATAACAATTAATTAATTACAATTTAAGTAATTACATTTTTATTTTTATCATAAAAAATACATATTGACCTAGTAACCCATCAAGTTTACTACACTAGTTCCAAAATCTAAAACGAACGTATCAAAGATTGCTGTCTATTTAAGTCTTAAATTAAATAGTGCCGATGATGCTTTACAGGTTGCCCACGACGTAGGACTGATCGCCGGAAATGCGTTTGTCGCATATATGATAAGCGGCACGCGGTCTGACGAAATCCTCGGGACGATGTTTGCTCGTGACGGTGGCGGCGAAGGTGCGGACCGGACGTGTGGAAGCGTAGCGTGTCCGTTGGTCAGTATGGTGAAAATCAAACTTGGGCCGGCGGCAAATTTCACATTCAACCAGACGGTTGCGTTGATCGACGTACGAAACCACATGGTATTGCCTTGTAAGTACTGCCTAAGTTAGGTTTTATACTATAATTACATAAACGACGAAATGGCTCGGACATGTCATGATAAGAGATGATGCAGAGACAGTGAGAGTTTTTTTGGAAATCTGAAGAAGGGGAGAATATATGGAATAAAACGGTATTAAAACTTAATAAGTGAATAAGAGATACATGTAAGTATAGGATTAGAGATCCAATCTAGTCGCGTTGTCACGTGTGTAAAGCTATCAGGTAGAAGAAGAGACAATACGTAATGTAATAACTGATGTTTGATAATAATAAACATTTTCAGCGTAAACTTAACCTAACCTAACCTGTATACATACAAGTTCTGGACATATTTTGGTATACTGAAGTAAATAAAAATTATATATTGTTCTAACATTTGATATTTTGGATAGAATGCGTATATGGCGTCTTAAAAGAATTGAAAAAATGAATACATAAAAATTCGTTGACAGATGATATATTACAGAACGAAACGAATAAGCTATTATTCTCTCATAAATTTACTTCTTTTTAAACTCGGTAAATAATATTCATACTCTAGGAGGTTATACTTAACCGTTGCAATATATATAATGTATATGGCCTGCGTTAATAGCATTAAGTGATTCCTCTGTATCTTAAGACGGAGACATAGTTATTGTAAAACATGATGGTATGTCATTTTTTTAAAGACGAATCAGAAGAGTATGTTATAAAAATCGTTTGGGAGTTTCATAATTATCTTATAATATTATTCGTTTGCCATAATGAAATCATTATTTTTGTAATACTTATTTTTGTGAATTTTTCTGTGGTCGGCAATATGAGAATTGGAATAGAATACAAAAGAACCCGAAATCGGAACTGTAATATTTCATTAATTTAAAAACCTAAATACGAAACCTTATATTTAATTGTTATGAAAATTAAAAATAAAATGAATGATTTGCATTTAAGAAACGATCAGTTATTTTATTTAGTGATAATTTTGTTGAGATATTATAAGTTTAGGATAATTTAGCACATTTCAACTCATAGTGGATGTTTATTTGAAATTAATATTTATAATCTGTCTAAACTTCTTAACATTGTTTGAATAATAATCTATGAATCACGACACACCTGTTTAATTTATAAATATCAAAAGTTTCAATAAATCAAATTTTCCAATAAAGTACTTCCTTTGTAGTTTACCATTATATTCTTTACGATATTTTTATAATTTATTATAATATAACAATAAAAGTTGGTATAAATCATGGATATATGTATATTGTATATATCTATATTTATATCTGACATCTGTTGATTGTTGTATAAGACAATAAAACTATAAATTTATACTTGCTCATAACAATAAGTCAATATCGTTCGTATACGGCAATATTGCCTACGGGTCATATAATATTATATACGAGTACATAAAATTCAATTTTTCTTATAAAACGTGGACAGAAATGATGCTTGAATTGTTATTCAACAATTGGTATGTTATCATTATTTATGTAACTAATTAGACAAACCGCTATAATAGACGAATTTGTGTAAATATTATTTTAAAGCGAATAAAAATTATTTTTATATGACTGTCTTAGAATTGAGTAAATCGTTCATTAACGACCCAAAACATAATATTTATAAGTTATATAAAATAACATACTGACCAGATAGATCTGCACTTAACTTACGATATTAACACAGTAGTCACCACAGGTATATAAAACAACTAGATAGCTGACTCTAGTTTATAGAAGAAGCAAGTTGATTCAAATGCGAACAAGCTAATAATTACATTACGTGATCGTAGATAGCAAATGATAACAAATTTTGTTTATTAAACAACACACTTTTCATATAGTAGATTGTATTTGTTTTATATGCCTATGGATAGCGCTCAAATATTGCAGGTAACATGTTTATAATAAATAATATTTTAATGCCAATCATGCCAATGTTATTATCAAGGTATATCTATAGATACACCTTGATCATTATATTATTCGTTATCACTTATTGTTATTATGAAATATTTAAATGTAAACATTGCCCTGTTGGCATATGGTAGTTTATCTCCCAATTAATTTGAATAGGAAGTCGGCTATCTAATTATTTTATATATCTGTGTAGGCAATCAGACACATTATCAGTAATGTTTTTTTTATTATTTCAAAATTATTATTTTGTATTTTTCATATTTTTTACAAAAATGAAAGATGAAAATTAATTGATCAAAATTTAGTAACCAAATACGTTCAATAGAAAATCAATATAATATGATCACTATAAGCGGTGATCCTGACAAAAATCAAGAGCTTAAAAATGTTTCTAAAAACATTTCTCGTTTACTATATTATAATTTAATGCATTCATGTTAGAAATGATTTATTACAATATACTAAATAAGTAAATTAACACCTAACTTAAAAGTTAAAAGTGTAAGATACATACAAGATGTTCAATAGTTTGTTGAGGAGGCGTCATCCACGAAAAAAATATTTGGGGGCTCCGTAAGTCTCCTTCCCCCGACCCAAGATCTCGGCCAATAATATTCATGAACAAAATATTATGATTGTTATTTACTAACACACAAAGGTTTTCAATTTCAAACACGCATATCAATCATAATATATTATGTTTAGACCATAGGGATCGAAACGATTAAATATTTTTTTTTAACAAGCAGTACTTTTTGCTGCAGAACAAAATAATAATAAATAATTATACTATAAAAACGTCAGCAGATGAGGTCCGAAAATTATTAAAAATAATGTGTTGCATCGTGTAAATACAAAAACAAAAGTAATCTCGTACAAGCCAAGGACGTTAAAAAATAATATTAAATCCACCGAAATTACCATAACATTAATATCAATACAGCAATATAATTATTACATTATTATGATGGTATATGTTTAATGTTTTGTGTAATCTTACTACATGATACACGCATAATATTAGCAAGCTAAAAAAAGTTTTAAAATTTTTAAATTGAGATATCGTGAATTCGTGAGTAAATAATTAATTTAATTGGCTTCGAAATTATCTCCACTTCAATTTCGTAGAATCGAAGAATATAACACAATAATTGTTCGAATTGTTAATATTACAATATAATATTTATAAATACAATTTGTACACGTAAGAATGAGTGATCGGAATGTTTCGTTACTAAAATAATAAAGACAAATATATTGAAAACTTTTATAATTCCAGCATTTCTAGAACTAAGTTACTACATAAATAATGTATAAGTACCTACAGTATTTTACTATTTTCAACACTTAGGTACGAATGTATAATTTATGGGATCAAATTTAAAACAATTCAGTTGAAATCCAAATAATATCTATATCATTTTAAATTAAAATAATATAATTGAATTTCTATATAAAATAATTATAAAATAGTGTAATGAATCTTGTAATATTCGTCTAGACAAATTGCAGCGGTTCAAACCATCATGGCATCATAGGGTATCAATTTCAATTCTGCTTCCAGTTACTGCATTAAAACTATTTCAAGGCTTCAGATTTAAATAAAATTAATATCATATTTCCATTTTCGGTTCGAGAATTTATTAAATTAGAGTAATAATGCAAAGTTTAATGTAAACATCTAAATATAGCGTCATCATGCATTCATGCCTACACGAAACGCAATAACGTTTCTTTTTTCAAATTTACTAAAAATCAACAAGGGTCGGTGTGATGACAATGTTCCTCTTGAAGTTCTTGTTTTTAAATTTATGAAAATAACAGTACTGTTTCCGTTAGGTTATTTATATACGTTTCTTAGTACTTACAAAATAACTAAAAAGGTACAAATGCACTTTCTTCACCCAAAAATGACAGATAAATAAATTTAATTAGTTATAATTTATAATAATACTGTTGAATGGGGCTATTTTTTATATGTTTTCCGATATTTAACACAGTTAAATGATGCACAGTGTCACCCTAAAACTATAAATTTCGCAACCTCAATCTCTAACCGAAATTTTCGCAATTTAAAACAATATCAAAACTTGACATAACCACTATTTTTTATATTTTTTTTTGTAATCTACGAGTATAAACCAACAAGTGGACGGGACTATATTTCTACATTTCTTCGCCCCCAATTGCCATCGTTTATTACTAATAATAAAAATACATACGAATAGTTCAAAATGACACACAGTTATTTAATATTATAGAATGCGGGATCCAGCAACAACGACTTGAGCGTCGTTTTGACTTCCTAAATCACTGTTGCTATTCTTCCATCTACGATTTAAAATCACATTATAGAAGTTGAGACTTGATTGCGTGACTTCTTCTTTTTTAAAACCCGGACAGGTTTTATGTAAAGGGGCATAAGTTATATTTTGACATTTTTTTTTTATGCGTTAATTTTGTGTGAAATTTTGTGCCGGATCGAATAGTAGCGCTCTCGTGGTTGTACAAGGATTTGTTATCACAGTATATTAATATGCGTTAAGACACATGTCAAAATTGACAATTATTTTTATGTGCAAAACGGATCAAGTCAAATGAATTTATTAATAATTTTATTAGTTCATATTAGTTTTAATTAGTTTACCAGTTTGTACGATATCTAAAAGAATATTACATATATGGTCTTGTGTTACAAGTGAGTATCTTTTTATTATTTTCTACCTTTATTAGTTCTAATATACAAATATCTAATTGAGAAAAATAATGTAATTTAAAGCTTCAGAAAAAAGTTTTATGAGTCTCCTGAAAACCAACGAAAAATGACTTGTGCCCCTTTACATAAAAACCGTCCATCTAACCTAACCTAACCTAACCTAACTAACTTATAATAACCTAACTATATATGTTAGACCTTTTTTTGTTGTTATTATCATAATTTATATATAGGTAAAACTACGCAACTGTTGGCCAGCGTTTTCGCTGGATGCTGTTTCGTCGGCGTGGCCGTCACGGCGACGTTCATGACGCGTATCCGTTTGTTTGTTTACGCATCTGCGTCCGAAAAACGGAAGTCGGACAGCGCCCGGTCGTTTACAGCCGTTTGCAACACATTCCGCAACACGAAACTTCAGCTAATCGCTCCGCTGTCATTGTTCATCGGACTCGAACAGGGATTTATCTACTCTGACTTTTCAAAAGTACAGCAATACGAGTATAAATAATATAAATATGTTTGTTTTTTTTTTTTTAATGAAAATATTTTCAATCGTTTTTAAAATATATAAGAAAAAAACACAATAGATAGTGGGTAAAAAAAAAAAATAATAAAATATAATTATTATAATATCGATTAATAGTATAATACCTAGGCGTATTTTTTTTATATTTTAGCAATAAATTTATAAGAATATAATGGGTATAACAAAAATAATAGATATTAAATTAAATGATTACTGTGCAAGCGAAAATGTTATAGGAAATCAAAATTACACAGTGATGGTAATATAATAGAATATTATTTCGAAACGATCGTTTAGAGTTAAGACATTAGAAGACGTCTCTTCGCAGTATCATAGCCAGGATTACATACCAAAAGAATTGACAAAATTTGAGTATCAAATCATACCATGCCTTATCTATTTTTTTATTTTCTATGTTCGAATTAGAAATCAACATGTAGGTATATTAAATTTGAATATAAAATACAGAAATTGTAGGATTCCCCTTATGGATACGCCAGTGCCTAGTCATGTTTATGATAATTTAATCTTCTTTCGGGTAAACGAATATACCTACGTATTTCGATCAATTTTAGTAGTTTACCTATATACGTTAACATTATATATAGTTTGTTTTATTTAAAAAGTGCCTTTTTTTACAATTCACGTGATATATACCTCAGTATAGAATCGCCTGGAAAGACCGGGTTATGTCTACTTTATTCGAATATCCTTCGTTCATTGAGATTTAGTTGAAAACTTGAATGTTTAGAAGTTTCTCCATGAAACAGCAAGTGTTTCGAATTATTTATATTTTAGAGATATATCGTGGGAGATAACTTTTTAAACTTTAATCTGTTAACCGTTTCCATAAGTTGTAACGTTATTGAAGTGGCGTACATTGAATTTGTTATTACTCATCCTACATTACACAGTGTGCTTGAAATATCGTGTTATAAATTTGTATGGTTTTCACAATAACTGTATGTCAAACACGCAGCTTTTTTAATGAATTTTTAATCGTCATGTATAGTACGTATACATTTATAACGAAATAATAATATAATTTTTTTATAGTAATTTAGAGTGTGGCACATTTTATGTTGTCTGTTAATCGTTTTGAATCTATACCAACGAATAATTTCAAAACTGTTCATGTACGAAAAGACAATTCTGTTTTTAAATGAAATACTTTTAATTAACTTTACAAACTGGATTTCTTAAATTTCTGAAATCGATAAAATTATTAAATTAAATGTATACACATTTTGTCAACCTAACCTATAATAGCTAATATATATCAAGGGAATGAAAGAGTGTACACATATTATACATTTATTTATTTCGAAGATATATTTCATGTATCAAATTTCCGAGATTAAACAAAATTAATATAAATATTAAATTAATAGAATATGTTGTATATAATACAAAAACATTAAATTTTATACTTCGTAATAATATGACTTATAATAAAACTTAAATTTAATATCCTTGAATACAGTTTTACGTCGTGTGTTCAGTGGGCGTATCTAACGTGCCTACAGTTTTATTGAGCTTAGGAGTGCTCCAGCTGGTAGCCGGTTTCACTGTGAGTCTAATCTTACAACACATCCGAAGATATCACATAATAAGTAAGTAAAATATCGTAATTGATAATGAATATTTGATGTTTTATAAAATATATTGTAATAATTTTCTAGCGAAAATAAAATGTATGTAGGTATTGTATTTTTCATTCCTAAACAGTTTTTAATTTAAATACGTAATAATTGGACATAACATCCTAATATTACATCTCGTTAAAGAGATAAACGTTTTTCTCTCTTATCCCCTCCCCTTCTCACTACAAATAAAAAACGGTGACAACAAGACAAAAATATGATATAGGCTTGTCTCACATAACAGATCCGATCAGGTTAAACGTATGACGTCACGAGATGCCAATCTAACTGACGGGCTTATACTTATACAACGGTAATCGTGATTTAGGCGACAACATAACAGAGGTCTTGACGATTATATATGCCATCATTTTTTGCGTTATTTTTTTTCCCATTGCCCCGTTTATATACATTTACTTCAAGTACTTTAGTCTTTGGATTATAAACTCGTATACTCATTTCTTCATCAGATTTTTATTGAACAGTAAACTTCCATGGCTTTTGTTTATAATGTATTTTTATGCAATTTTGTAAAGCATTTCCTTAAATCATTTTTAAGCATTCGAATACGTATTATGATAATATTATTTCATAAAATTACGTTTTATCTAAATTTAACCATGCAATGTCAGTAAACGGAAAGAAGAAAATCAAGAATATCTTCGTTCGGAAAAAATCTTCATCTACGTATTCCGGGCGAATTATTAATTTGCTTGGATAATACAGGACCAATAGGTATATCGAAGAAAAAATATTCAAACTGTCTTTTTTTTTATAAATCAGTATTATAAATGGTACTTTTACCATACTATTATTTTAATGTAAAAATATCAAATATAATTTAATAAATAATGTAGTATCTATTTTAATATGATATTGTATCTATAACATGCACGCACGATATCGATAACAATAAGATCGTAAGCGAATGATTAGTTGGCGATTTATTTTTAATAATTTATTATCGCTATTATAAATAATATACACCTATGTATATTACATACATCCTAACCGTATCGGTCACGATTTTTTCCACAGTGATTGGATTTGCATTTCATTCGTGTTTAATAATGGTACTGATAAAATGGAAACCGTCTGGCGATGATGCTGCCCTATTGTATGTTATAGCGGCCGCCTGGGGCGTGTGCAATGCCATTTGGAACACATTGTGTTTCAGTAAGTATAATTTATAATATAATATAATAATAAATTACATATTTAATTCAGTTAAATTAAATAAGTACGGAAAGCAAAAGCCTCTTTTATCCAAGAGTTCAAAAATACGACGAGGAATGTGAGAATGTGAGTTGATCTCAAAGAGAAAATAACTGAGTAAATTATTATTGGGAATGATTAGAAATAATAAAAATAAATACATTGTCAATTATTTATGTACCTTGAAATTAAATGACTTTAAACGTATTGTTTATTTATGTTTCATAAAGTTTATTAATTATTAGTACGTTACATAATTCCATGTGTCTATATGACAATTCATATTATTATAATATTAAACATAATATTATATATATTTTATGTAACCTTAAAAAAAACAAGTACTAGTATAGTATGGGTTGAAGACCAAAGGTATCATATTCGTATCAATTTATTGTAATAAACTAATAAATCTAATTGCGGATAATTTTATTTACGACTATAAAATATTAATATTGTGCTCAGTGTTCAGAATGTGCAGGGCATCGCATTTAACTGCAACGCAAATCACATTTTAGTTTAGATTTAAATTAAATAATCATAAAAAATATCTTAAAAGTCCTATACGCGCTAATGCTTCCCATAACATTTTCAATTAAAAACTCATATACCTATTATAATGTGTTTAAATAGCTATATTAATGAAATTAAATAATATAAATCTGCAAACAAAATCTAACATCATTAGCTTCATAATTATAGTAATTATTATTACCTATTTACGAATAATATTATTGAGTTATATAACTTGTTTTATATTAATTGTTACATAATTATTTATTATATAACAGATATATTGTAAATATCGCTTATAACACATTTAAATAAAATCGATTATAATAGAAAAATGACCTTAGTTTAAAAATATTACACTTGTGTACCTATTTGTTTATTTCACAACATATTGTAATATTTTTTTTTTTTTAATTAATCTAAAATAGTTTAGAAACTAAATAAACATTCCATTTTTTTGAAGTAGTCATATATTTTATTATAGTACTTAATATATAAATTCTGTATTTTACTTCTTCATTTATATAATGCGCGTTTATTTTGTTTAAAGTTACATACATAATTTTACTAAAAAATTACATAATATCTATTTACTAAAAGTCATATTTAGACATTAAAATCTATAAATCTATTTATTTATTTTATTTATATAGGAAAAAAGCATATTAACAATCGAATTAAATAGTTTAATAAAGTGCCGTTATATTGTGACACTTCTCAACAATTTTTAAGTAGACTTATATTTTAACAATAGTTTAAATATTATAAAATGTATAAATATACATGTATATATATATATATATATACATATATAACTTATTCTGTTTTTTATGAAGAAAAGCACACCGCTCATTATACAATTTGGGTATATGTAGTATTAAGTATTATTATTTAGCTTACTTTTACAAATTAACTTTGACGTTAAAAGTGGTAAAGTGGTATAATTTTCGTTTTTTTATAAAAACATAAATACTTAATTATAATTATAATTTCTTCGTATCAGTAAATAATACTAATTACTTTTAGTTAAATTGCACTTAAATATAATTTTTGTAATATTTTACAAAATATTAATTTTATACTGCATTCAAAATTTAAATTAAACTAATATTTAAAAGCAAAATTAAATCCTACGAAAATTAAAAATATTTTTAATTTTATTATTGTTGAAGATATAAAATATTTTTTTTATTTTTTGAAATATAATTTACTTTTTAAAACTTTTTACAATTATTTAGTAACTTTTTTTAAATTTAATTAAAAACCTCACTAAATAATGGTATAAAGTTTTAAGATTGAAAATAATATAATAGTTTAGAATTAATCGAAATTATATTTAGAGTTGAATCGAACACAATATTTATGTTTCGAACGTAACTAAATTATTTTAGAACTGAACGTATGTAAATTAAGCTGAATTCATTGTGTTTGTCCGTTTATCGAAACGTCGAAGCTACCTTTTTTAGTTTGAACAATTTATTTGAGTTCAGTTTGATTCGGATTTCTATTAACCTATCTAAATTAAGTTATACCTGCAAACCGGAATAAAAAATTTAAAGTTTGATTTAATTTTTCAAACACCTATTTATTTTCTTCTATCTCGTCTTACAGACCAAACTATAGCAGATACGTCACATCCATCAGTTCTACACCTCCATTAATCCATAGATCTCTCCTACCTCTCATACATTCATCAGCTATCTATATATTATTCTTTCTATTCTATCTATCTATTTCTCCTTCGATCTTTCTCACCCCTCTAATCTTCTACATTAATTTCCATAACAACTCTCACTGTTACTGAATCGTCATTTCTCAATGCGTGTCCGGACCATCTCAGCGTATTCTCTTTCATTTCCTCACAATTTATATAATATCTACATTAACCATTAGATATTAATTTCTTATTCTATATAATCTTGTAACTCCATACATTCGTTTTATCATTTTTATGTCCGCTACACTCATCTACTTTTCCATTTGTTTGTTCACTGTCCAACACTCCGATCCATATATATCTACCTTCAAATCTTATCGGCCCTCTTCTTATCACACAAAACGCCTCCCCACTTCATATATCTTTCGTTTTATTTTACTATTCATATCCTCTCCAGAACTACCATTATTTTGCACCATCGAACTTAAGTACTGGAATCCATCAGTCTCGCACACTACATCATCATTCGTCTTCAGTGCCATCGTTTTACTCCTACGAATCCTTCGATCGTTACTCAAAACTATTTATGCTATTCAAGTGAATTCATATTTACTTCTTCCGGTATCTCTTCCACTAACACTAAAGTCATCTCCAGACATTGAGCGCCCTGTAACGCCTTTTGTCACGTCTCGTCGATTACTAAATATTGCTATAAGTCTTCGAAGCTGAATCCTGTTGCACAACAATTGTTGCAATAAATCTGCCCGTTATTCCACACACACTTTTTACATAATATTATTGTTTTTTTTTTTTTTTTATACATTTACGTTGTTATCATTTTGTCGTTACAGACTTTGTGATATATTTATATCCGGACTACTGGCACGGGCCAATGGCCCACGGATATTTTTTCCGGTACGCCGGCGTAGCGTTGGCCTTCGGGCTGCACGGCGCCGTGTGCAACACCACCAAGCTATACTGCATGTCCGCTGCACTGGTGCTGGCGGTGGTGCTGTACGGTTGGCTGGAATGGCGGCTGCAGTTGTCCGGCAAGCGGCGGCGGACCGGCGGCGGCAATCGTACGTGACGTCACGCCGGATTCGCGTCCGGCAAGTAGCGGATGATAAGGGATCGTGCGGTCGACGGCCGAATGATGACGGTTTAGGGACGATTTCGCAGGCACGCTGCAATTCACCGCTGCAGGGCCCACCGAATTTAAAAACGAAAATTACGATTTATTCTAATATTATAACAGTCTACAGCTGCGAACGGTGGCGAAATATCGCATTTTTTATATGTCAGCGCGTGGACCACGTTTTTTTAAATTTTTTAAATTTTTTTTATGACGAATTGTACGTATTAGAGATACGGGTCGAACTATTCAAATTGTTTCAGAGGACATTGTGCCCAGTGGCGGCGAACAGACACCACAGGGTAGTCTAATTTAATTGAAATATACCTTAGAAAAATACCTCCTTCGAATTCGTCGACACTTGATGCTTATATTAGATAATTGGTGAAAATAGGGGTGGGTAGGTATCATATATATAAAAAATCGTCTGTTATAAAGCGTGTCGGTGCCACTGTTTATTTCAACGCGTTTTTCAATAATGCCGTTTCCGTTTATTTTACAAGGAGCTATAGGCGCAACTAGACTTCAAATTTTGGAGGTGCTAACATTTTAAAAGGGTCGTAGACCTATAAACAACACTATACACTAGATCTGTTTAAAAAAAATTGGGGAAGCATCCCCTAACACCTACCTAATTGCGCCTATGAGTACAGCAAAGCCACAGAAACGCAGAACTCAAATTGTGATCATTTGGTAGGAACATAAACTCAATGATTTAAGTTCTGCATTTCTGCATTTCTGTAATTTTGCTTTAGCATCCGTTAGATACGGAGATATAATTGTTACAAAAACGTGGGCATAACGTCCTCTTAACTGAAAAATCCCTAACCAAAATCAAAGTTCGATTCTGGTTATGTTAACCTTACCTATAACCTAATCTTAGTCGAGTTCTATATTACATTTTATTAGTTTGGGTTACGATTTATGGTACATAGAGATAAGTTGGACGTCAAGGTGTTATATTATGACAAGCGAACCTACTGTTTGATTAAAACTAAATACTACCGCTATGCCGTTTCCAGTGTCGAAAACTTTTACTATAGTTTGTTATGTTACCACAGTCGAATGATAATTTATTGTTCTTACTTTTTGCCTATAATTGGTTAATATGTTTAAATTCTTATAGCGAAATATAGAGCGTACTGTAAAAGTGTGATTATTTATGATTAATATAAATTGCGGTAATTTTTCAAGTTTAATCACACAAAATTATTATCAATCGTAATTATTCTTGTAGCGAAAAATTCCGCTGATCGAACTAGTCAATAGTTAAACAGCTGATTTAAATAGTAGATTTACTGGTCATGTATTGGGATAGTTTTCATAGGCCCAATCTATGTATGTTAAATCGATTTGATTTAATATTATGGACCCATCTTTAGTGCGTATGTATACATTTAGAAATATCTAAATATTATCCAATTTAATGTGATTTTATTAAAAACAAAAAAAGGTTCACTCGTTATTTTAAAATCGAAGTTTTATTGCAATTTAAATAATAATAATATACTAATTTTACCTATATAAAATTCTGTATTAATAATTTATTATTTGTTTAAACTTTTAAAGTCCATTTCAATTGTCCAGAGAGGTAACTTATTTAGATTTAAATTATTTAGAGAAAAAGTATTATGTTTCGGAATACGAAATTAATAATAAGGGTAATTGTTTAAAATAATTAAATGTAACATTTCAATTAGTTATATATATATAAGATAATTACTAAGATTACGTCATTGACAAGTATATAATTGTTATGACATATCGACGTATTGTGGTCATTGGTGTGTATAATTTAAGATGGAAAATAATAACTTTCTGACTACAAACAAATACGAAATGTTTATTAGAAAAAAAGGTTCTAAAATCAATAACTATTATTAATTAACGAATAGTTCATTAAAATTGTTTGAAAAATATATACCGTTCTTACTTTCTTAGTACAATGTTTCTTGCGAAATATTTTTACTCTTTCATCATATTATTATAATTGTTCATTGTTCAATTATATTAAATTTACACGTTGTAAATTTCCCCTCCACTAAACTACATAAAACTAATAAAACTTTATTATATACCACTAAACTGAGTCATACTTGTTAACTTAACTAACTAATTTTAAGTATAATTACTTGGCTACAGCTTTATAGAGTTCATATGATTCCCGTTTAGAAGTCGAATTTTTTCAATACCTAATACCTTTAAGTTTTCTGAAAATCAGTGTTTCATAACTTTTAGCATATTTTCTCATTTTAATAACAGGAGTCGAGAGATAAATTAAATATATTAAATGAGATAAAAATTACTTTACAATAACATAACATAATATCATGTCCATTCTTCAATGCCCATGAATAGTATAATATGATTACGTATATAATTATAAGTATGATTGTTTTATTAAGCGAAATAATTAAAATTATTTTACTCGTAAATTAAGTTAATTTTATTTAATACTTGTGGAGTTTTGATTTTTGAAATGTCTTTAAATTTTTTTATATTATTTTATTTTAACTGTTAATACTAACTTATACTACAGTAACAGTATTATTGTAATAATTTGTAAATCGATTTATGTCATAGATTGAATAATTAAAATTAAATTCCGTTTTCTACACCTAAATTGAATAGAAATATCTCAATATACGTAAAATATGACCATAATTAGATTAATAAACATTTAATCGATTGTTTGAAGTGTCAATAGTCGTTGGTTTGTAAATAATTTGATAATTTGAATATGTCTAAATAGTTTCAAGTGGAATGTGGAACTATATTCAATCATCGTTTATATATTTTAATATAATAAATAAAAAAATATGTAAATAACTTAAATTTTTAATAATCTTATTGATTGTTATTATAATTTATAATGAGTCCGGGACCTTGATCTCTCGATACATATAATAGACTGATTTTCAAACTATTATAATTTGCATATTTGCAATTTGGGTAAAACACTTAAATGTATTCAATATATTCAATTAATATTACAACCTATAATTAGTATTTTAGATAATGTGCAAAATAATTGAAAAAAACTTGTTTCGACAACATGTTTCTGTGTTTATTATTGGAACTAATAATCGTATCAATTCATTGACTAAATACTACTTTTAGTATTATTGTATGATTTAAAATCATATATATATATATGAGATAATCGCAATTATATTGTGTTTGTGTTATCTGTAAACGCCTATGCGTTTCTATTCTAATTAGCAATTTCGTATAAACTATTCATTTAATAAAGTTTATGCAGAACATTATAACTTCCATTATCGTTTAGGTATCTTTGGTTTTATCATATTATTGAAAATTACGAAAAAGGATTTTTAAACTATACTTTACGTATAAAAAAATGTATGAGAATTATATAAGCAGTTAAGTTTTAAATTTAAATTTAAATTTCTACGAAGGAGTTAGGATACTATTCTCGTAAAATTTATTTTTAGGAATATTTTGTGTAAGGTCAGTGGTAAAATTGAATAAAAACAAACGTAATTATATGTCGTAAATAACGCGTTTAATGTTATTTATAGATAGTAATAATTTTACTAAACATTGTTGGCGTGTGTTAAAAAAATTAATATATTGTACATTTTAATTTAAGTTATTATTTTCCATAATTGTTTTGTTTAATTATTGTTGTTGAATAAATATCTATTAACAGACACAATAAAGAATCCAATTATTCCAATTACATATTTTTATAAAAAAAATATATTAATATTGTTGCGTATAGTTAATGTGTTTTATAAATGTAATGAAATTCTCATTGTTTGGATTTAAAGAGTGTTAAAATATAAATATATTTATGAATACATGAAATTAATATTTATAGACACCCTTTTGGTGAGATATTTTATTAATTAATATACACTACCCGACTATCTGACGAAGAAAAACTAGTTCAGTAGATAATTATTTATATTGAGAATGATGTACCTTAAAATGTGTAATAAATGTAAACTAAATGTTAAAATGCATAATATTATTCTTATATATTATCTTATTATAACATGCAGTTTTAATAAAATGAATTTTTATTAAAAAAAAAAAAAAAAATGATGATATTTATTTAATTTTTATTTGAATGCATTTTTAACCTATGGTTCATACCATCTTATGATAGTGTATATTTCAGGTTAGGTTAGTTTCAGGAGATACAAAGGCTATGAAGCCATATCGATAACTTGTATAATATATTTTATTTCAGACAATTATTTTAATACGGTTTTTTATTTTTATATGGTGTCCATTAATTAATGTGAAAATTGACGTATAACACATTAAATGTTTTAACGAATTCTCAGGTACAGCGTTTTTTTTTTTTTTTTTGTACTTAATAAAAACAATTTTGGATACTTGATGCATGTCACTTGAATTTAGATGCATAAAGTTACTTAAAATATCATTAAGACAAAACCTTAAATTCTTATAGATGAAAGAATATAATATTGTTATAAATTATTATGCGTTGGGCATCGTTATAAGAACTTTTCCAACAAGTAATTTGTATGTGTTTATGTGATAAAATGATATGAATCTGTACCAAACACTAAGAGTAGAAAACAATGACCTTGGTATTTTAATGATGGTTAATGCAATGTGAGTATTTGCAGTGTATTTATAATAGAAAAACACAGTATACATTTTTTTTTTTTTTATACAGAGTAATTACTGATCAGAATTTCGTCTTACATAAAATAGTTAAAATTACTTACCACTACTATCACACACCCGCATTTTCAATTTTATTTCCATTATTTACTTATGTCTGGAACAAGAATTCTATCTGTATAGACAGCAAAAACGTAGACATCGCATAGTCGTTAATAATAATTATTGTTATTATATTCATACAACAGCACTTTCATATGTAAATTAAAAATAAATATCTATATTATTTTATATGAATATAACGATACATAATTGATCCGTGTTACAAAACCAATTTAAATTTAAATTATAATTTGTGATTTGTTTCTATCAAAATATGAATATATATTTATAAATTATTTATTAATTTTAATGAAATAATATTTTAGTTTACATATCAATATGTTACAACTTACAAGTGAATATTAATGAATAATAACTATATTTTTATTGCAATAATATAATATGACTATAATTACAATATTTACTAACTTAATTTCACTATTATATTGTAGTTTAGTAGTTATTCATAAAAAGATTAACTAGGTAATCATTTTTAACTCCTTAAACTATGTTATTCTAGAAATGTTCAAGTTAAATGAAAATAAACTTATTTAAAAAGTTTATAAAAGTTAGATACATTAAATTTTTAAAAATGAATATATTATGTATTATATAATAATACTACTTAATATTATATACCTAGGTATTATATAATTATATACATAGTTTACTTTAAATATATATATATATATATATTGTTTACAATTAATCGATTATTTGATTAATTGTCGAACGTTGATTATTAGAGGTAGCAACAGATGACTTATTGAAGAAAATCAATGAATCGATTATCAATGAATTAATATAATTTCATATTAATAGGAATGCAATATTAAATGTAATTTGTAAATAAAATATTAGACAATACGCATATAGGTACGATTATTTTTTTTTAAACTGATAAAATGTACATGCGAACTCGGTTCGTGTCAATAATGTATCATTTCCTTTAAGATTTATTTTGTTTTTTTAACAGTCAAATTAAAAAGTTCAAAGGTGTTAATCAATTTAATTAGGTCAGAAGCAATGGACATTTTCACTATCATAATGTTCTACATACAATAGAACATAATAAATAATGATTAAATTTATGGTAATTAAAAATTATCTTTTGTGTGAATAATGTCGAGGAAATTCTCCAACCAGGAATTCGATAAACTTCATTCCTACATATATATTGCACTCGTTAAGCCAATACATCGAAATTTGTATTTGTATTTATGTTTAAACTTTAACTCTAAAAAAATATAGTATACATAAACGATTTTATTATGTAACTTGTATATTACATGGTTTATGAGTTAAAAAGAATAAATATTAATTTTTTTATACTCTTTATATATTTTTATTTTATTTTAAATAAGTACCATACTATGTTATTTTAAAATAAATTCATCATTATAATTTCTCAAGCTTTTTCTCTCATTCATTTGTTTATTCTCAACAAATCGGTATTTGTCCATATTTCATAAGGTTAAGTTTATTCTCCGGTAATTAAGGATCCTTTCAAATAATTTTGTTCAAATTTTATTTTAACTACTTACATACAAACTGGATTATTCGTGATAAATCATTTGATAGGTAGAGAGGTAATATTTTAAAAACCACTTTTATTTTACCAGAATAGCTGTTGTGAATGGTCGAGGTATAGAATTATGGTGCCGACCCCACATAGTCGGGAGTATCAGAGAAGAAGAATAATTGAATACTTGATCAAACACTTTATTCTTATTACTCACTTCCATTGTAAATCAATAACCAAACCATACTGATTAGTGATTTTACATATTCATCTCACCATATTATTATAATATTCCTTTCCTTGATCAGTAATTAATATTCTTTGAGTTTTTAATCAATTCAATTACAAAACTAAAAAATTACAATGCATTTTTAAAGTATATTTTAAATGCTTCTTTCTTGTATTAAATATAAACATATATTTAAAAATTGTTAAATACTTAGCCCTATCGATCAGTGTTTAATTATTATTATTAAAAAATAGTAATTTTTAATACAGAATCGTTAGTAATCATAGTAACTTGATTCATCTTCTTCAATCTCATATTATACCCTGGTAGAATCGGCTACACTATTCCTAAACCTTCATAGATCAATAGATTTCGATCTCCTACCTCTCATCCATTCACACAAGATATCTTATTATCACTCTCTATTCTATCCATCCGTCTCTTTTTCGGTCTTACTTTCCCCATTTATCTTTTATATTAATTTCTATAACAACTCTCACTGCCTCTGGATCATGTCACCTCTCCATAACATGTCTGAACCAGTGGTGGATCTACGGGGGGTGATATGGGGATTATATGCTCCCCTGGTAGGTAAAATAAAGCTTTTTTGTAATATAAATTTATTATTTTATGTCTATATTAATAAATTTTACCTATACATATATGTACATTTAATATCCCCCCTTCGTGAGAAAACCCTAGATCCGCTACTGGTCCGAACTATCTCAGCCTATTTTTACTCTTTTTCCTCACAATTGATGCAACTTCTACACTTCCCCTTGTGTCTTAATTTCTTATGCTATCCACTATAGTCACTCCACAACATTCACCCTCTTAATTTTCTTGTTTACTGCTCAAATATCCAATTCATATAAAACATGGATGGCCTCACTACTGTCTTATAATGTATATACCTAATCGGTATCGTCTTATCACACCAAACAACTAACGACTTTCTTAACTTTATCCATCCACACTTTATCCACACTTCTACACATTGATTAAAAATAATTATTTTTGTGTCCTAATAACATCCGCGTTCGTGTAATAATAATATGCTATCTGCGTGTTATTATTATCATAATATATAATAACATGTAAATAACAGGTATCCATTTTATATGTTCTCGTTTATAGAATATAATTATTGTATTATGTAAAAAATAAAAACAAATACATATTTATATTTATATTAAATTGTTTTGCATAACTGTATACTGGTTTGTGTTAAACATGATTTATATAGTACCTATATAAATATTGACCTGTGGTCATAATATATCCGTTTTATTTTTTTACGATCGGCATACTAATTACTATTAATAAAACTCAGACGGTTAAATATAAACATATTGAATTTTCGTAAATGATTCCATTTATAATAATAAAAAAAAAATTAAATATAATATACGAGTTTTTAATTGTACAATCTTAAAAAAATATATATATAATATATCTTAACTTGAAATGGACATGCGTCAATCCGCAGTATTATATTTTATTATTGTACTACAATAGGTGCATTACCTCGAACAATCAGTTCCGTGTTTTCAGCAGGAACTCGAATTTATTTGTTTGAATTTTTTTATTTTAACTATCGCCAATAAAATCAGATGACGATAGCGGTTTGAACATTATCGATATCAAAGTCGTCGGTATCATAATAAATTATATACTTATTTATCAGTTATAACCTTTTGACCTTGAGTTGTAGTGTATACCTGTTGTGATTTTTCATAAGTAGAATGTAGATCCTTCACGCGTGTTTTATACTATGGAATGTAAACCAGAGTAATTTGGTCAAAAAAACAGACTGTAACCCTATAATATAATGGTAAACCCCATAATCATGTTTGTCGTTCTCAAAAAATTAATAATATAATAATAAATTAATATATATCAAAAATTTTTTACCGTCAAAATCCTTATTGACATAAGTTGAAATGTTTGAAAATTCGATTTATCTAAAATTTAAATAGCTGAAATGTTTCATTTTTATTAGACATATAGTTATTGTAATGGAGTTTTCATAACACTTTCGGTCAATAGAAGTACAAAATACAAATTCGTATTTTTCTACCATTCTCCTGCTTAAACGTGTATAATAATAACTAATAAATATACGTGAGCGGTGAGTGTCAAAAATAAATACAATTTATAAGAAATATGAACCATGAAATTATCAGGTTGTCCTAGATTTTTCTAAAAACGATAAAAACAATTTTTCAATTTGGATTTTAAGTTAACTAAAATAATGTTTTTAATAAAAATAAATGTGACTCAATAGTGTAGTAATTAAGTAAACATTTTTCTGAGGAGAACAAAAATATTGTGATATTATTTAATAGTTACCTATATATATATAATTTAGTTTATAAGTCATGTAGAAATATTTATTATAATAGTATATAAAACAGTTAAGTTTATTCAGAAACTAGATTTTCTTTATAAATATATACATTATATGCATACTAATTATACTATTGATAATGATTGATTATTTATAGTTAAAACTTAAAATTTATGTTTTAATAAACTATACATAATAAGCTATTAAAAATAATAAATTTTTAACTTGAAATACAGGGCAAATGTTCTAAAAATATCATTTTAAAGTTTAAGTTAGTTCATTTCTTTATTAATTAGAAAAAAAACGCAAATAAAAAAATTTAATTCCAATGTAATCTTTGATGAATTTTGTTTTTTAAAATTTAAAGTTTGTTTGATTCTATTTTTCATAAAGTTGATCAATGATTGATTTTAACATTGAATAACGGTTGTAAAATTTTTATAGATATTTTGAAAAATTCATGAAAAAAATTAATACATTTCCTATATATTTTACGCTATGTAGAAATGTAATCATTTTTAGGTTAATAAATAATTATTATTATTGCAAACTAGATGCGCATAAATGGATTTTTCACGGTTTCTTGAAAACTTTAAGCATATTTAATCTGCAAATTTGAGAGTGTTGGACTTTCAGTATTTAATGAACGGTATCAGTTTCTAAATTATTATCTCAGTTTGCAATGTGGTTACATTATTGTATTTTATACAATACGCGTAAGTAATATCATATAGATATTTGACCAAAACGATTACCATTGTTTTGTAAACATAAATTTTGCATATCATCTCGTCAAATATTATTGTAAAAAACGAGGAAGAGAAAAACTCGTATAAATGTATAATAGTTTTTCGCGTAAACCGTATACCTCTATTCTCTATACATGGGAAATTTTTCCAATTTACTCAACGACAGACGTAGAATACAAACGAATGTAATAATCTCAGAATTGATAATACTAATAATATAATACGTAACCGCTAAACGGGTGACGAGATTGGACCACGAAGGTTTTCGAAAGTAGGAAACATTTTCGACGGGATAGGTATATTGTCGTATTACCGAGTTTAATAATAATGTAATATCGAACCGTTTCCGCTGTATACAGTGTGATCGGGTAATCAATGTCAGAAAAACGTCGGAAATCACATAAACTATTTCAATCAACATGCCAATATTTTATCTCTGGATTTGTATATGAAATTAGATAGACAGATCACAGATATCTTATTTATAGGTTTGCTAAAGAGTCCTATAAAAAAAGGAACAATAATTTTATTCTCGTTTAAAATTTTTACTTCTAAAGTGCATATAATATTATGATACATTGGAATCTTATATACATGGACCTATATAGTATATACCCATATATGAGTATAGATGTAACTAGGGTTTTTGTAGTAAGAAGGGCTTTAGCCAAATATACATACCATTTTTAATAATAATCAAACATATAAAAACTAAAAATAGAAAAATGTTTTAGGGAGGGCTAAAAATAAAATGGTTTAGATATGGCTGAGCCCTCCCCTAGTTATGTGTATACCTATATATAGTTATTCATCTCATCTCCAATTTTCTTGTAAAATAATATTCTGATCGCTCTGTATATACCTACAGTTTAACATAATATACCTGGATATATATATATATATATTATAAATTACATACCTACAGTAATAATATAATGAAGTATAATTTATTATTAATTTTACTGCGCGTATTATTTATCATTATACCATTTGACATCGTTCACGTTCATATAATATTTTATACGAAGTCACTGTAATTCGCCAATATCGCCACTGGCACTATCACAGTCACCACTGTGGTCGTACGACACTCGCGCGTTCTATTTCCTATAAACCTCCCCCGGCCAACCTTGTCCTACGAACTAGTTTCGGACTATATAATATATCATTAGATTCTCCTACCACATTTTACCCGTCTGGTCGACCTTTTCGCGGGTTGTCTCACACTACTTATTAGTTTTTACAACGTAGATCTTATTAATAAAATAATTAAAAAATTACCCATATCATAATATACAGCCTTCGAGTTTTCTTCTCATTCCCAATCGATCTTGTGAAAGATATATTATATTGAAATAAAATAAATCATTTTAAACACCGTTGTTAACCATACACTAACATTTTACGAAGACAATACAAATTACATTATGTAATTTTAAAATATTTATATACGTTTCAAATGGGTTACTAACATAACCTAACCTAACCTAACTGCAATTGCGGTATATTATTGTAGGTTGCTAGATTGGTAATAACTAATATATCATAATATATATATATATATATATGACACGGGTAGGTTAGTATATAACATAATAATTTCTTAGATAACTTTTATAATTTTATTTTTTTATGTATACATAATCATATAATATATATATATTTCATAAAAATATTTAAAATATAAAAAAAACAAATTTGAATACTTTTCAAGATTATAGCCGACTGACGATGATTCCATATTGTACCTATAGATTGTTTGACACATTCAGACGGGTATGCAACTCTGAAATTCGTTCGAAACTAGTTTTAATGGTAAATTTAAGTTCTGATTTTAAGTGCCAATTTACTAGACGGCTTGCGTTGTTGCCTAATTATTTAACAGCACACTGTAAAACTCGATTGTATTTTATTATATCGTCCGAAGACACGTCCATCTTCATAAATTAATACAGTTTAAGGTCAGATTTGTTTTGTTTACATTTTTTAAATAATTTATTCGTCCATCATCAAATCATCATGCTCGTCCATATTAATTGCTTGAATTTAACTATTAGCGACCCTATTCGTTCAATATTCAAGGTTCGTAAATAAACAATATCTAATGAAAATAAATCATGTTGTTTATAATTGGTCAATACAAAATGCGAATACATTACAATTTACAATATTGAGTTTGACATCTATATTTACTAGAATATACCTAATTATATTTCACAATATTTGCCAACAATATAATTATTCCAATTTAAACATAATATAATTGCAATAGCTAACAAATAAACTGACAGTTAATGATTTAGATATATTTTTCAATAACCGAATAAGTAATGTGATAACTTAAATTTAAAGTAATTATTATGGTACTTAATACTTAACAATCTAACATAATAATATGTTATGGAGTAGACATAAAAATAAAACAATGATATACGTAATATTGTAAAATTAATATATATTTTTATACATTTTTATATTTAATTGTATTTTTGTAAATTATTTATTAGGTACTTAATATAAAAGCATTTAAATATCAATAAGTTTGAAATTAAATAAGAATTATTTGAAATGCAAAAGATTCACGTAATAATGAAAAATAAAATATTAAGTAACAATATATAAAACATTAAAAATGTTTTTAATTTTTATCGTATAAATTAATATTGGTTTTTGAATGAAAAAGATCTTCTTTTAACTTTCTGCAGACTAATTCGAGATAATAGGAAATCTATATTTATATTACCACGATATTTTTTTGGTTACCTTCAATTTTCATCTATCATCATTTTAATTTAATTTTACCGGTAACCAAAATATGTTATAGACAATAAAAATGCACTTATATTATTTATAATAAATCCAAATGACATTTGAAACAAGAATCTCATAAGAAAAAAAAAAATATATTAAAAATGAATTTTTGACAACGTATTATAATATGATGAAAATAAAAAATTCATAATTATATAAATACTCAGTAAAATATATAGCACTTAATACAAGTTTATTTAAATAAATTTAAACTACATAATCAACTGTCAATAATTCAAGAAATCAATAGTCCTTGAATATATAGACACTAAAGCAAGTTTATTTTAACCCCTCTTTTGTTTTTAATATATAAACAAATAACTACTGTTTAAATTATTAGTCATCTTGTTTAAAAATAAAATAATATATCACAAAGTAAAAATATTGATTAAAACTTTAAGTATAGTAATATTGAAAAAAAAATCGAATACAAATAATTTGAATTAAAATGAATAATTTTAAAATTAAAAAAAAAAAATTGTATTTTTCAATTCGATGAAAAATTATAATTTATTTATTAATATAATAATATTCATTTGTTTATGGATTTTATTTAAGTTTATAGCATCCAAACAAATGAAACAATTTTAAAGTCATATTATACAAATATATATTTATTTTTAGTAAATTAAAATTAATTTCTAAATTATTTTGAAAGTGATTTTATCAAACGAAACATCAATTATTTATGGAAGTTTATTTTGTAATATTAAATATAGCTTATAAAATCATTAGACTAAATAATTATTTTAAAAAAGCAGAATATACAATTATCAATAGGAGATATTACAAATAGTAATTCCAAGTACAACACCCTTTATATTTATTGGAACGATATTGAAAACTATTTAGAATCTATTAATAGTTATAATATTTTACTATGTTTAAAAAAACTCGATTTACAATAGTAAAATAAACATGTCAATTGTAGTGATATATTAAAGTATTTATACGATTATATTATTAGGTATTATTAAGTAGTAAATAAAAAGTGGATAATTTTAAAATATTTGTTTTGAAGACATAAATAAATGATGACCAATATAATACTAATTCATATTGTATATTTTTATTGTAAATTAGATGAAATATTTTTTTGTTACATGCTATCTCTGAATATTTTGACTAGTAGTATAGTTTTAAAAAAATATTATGAATTTTAAATGTTATAAGCATCAATGTTAATACATTAGGAAAAACATAAAATATCGCTACGCGTTCTAAAACAATGTATCTTTTCGTTGACGGTAGCTTTTATAATTATAATAATATATTTTTAATTATAATTTGAGCCAGGTATGTTATTTCGAGTCGTTATAATATCGCAAAAAGGAAGGGATGCACTTCCAATTAATGTTCATATTAACATGATTATTCGTGTATGTAATTGAAAACAAAATAATCACCTCAGATGATCTGAATATTTAATATAGAGACTATTTATATATATATTTATATAATAGATTAAATTAGTATATTGATTGGTATAAATAGATTCACACGTGAGCAAAGGTTTCCAATATTCGTATTAAATTATTAAAGAGCACACAAAACAATCAAATATTAAATGTGATATTTACTTACTTTCTTCAAAAATATATAGTACTTATGCAAAATGCAAATAAAGCTAGGTATGTAAACCATTTAGATTGGGTTAATTAAAACTTAAAGGTAAGTTGTAGTAAACGTAAAGTTGATTGAACACAGCTGCATTATTTTAAGTGCACATATGAATACAATGGCTATATTATGAAATTATTGGTATGTTACTAACATGTGTGTATATAAAAATAAAATTCGAAAATCGCAATTATTTTCTAAGTATATATAGCACAAAAACAACGAACAATGAACTTGATACAAAACAATTTCTAACGAGTCTAATCTTATTTCATCAGCGTAAAAATATTTCCATCCTTCATTATCGTATCTATAACGGTTATAGTTGAATTTGGTACTCGTTGAAGTTTTTTTATAATGCATTTTTTGGTTATTTTCGTTAATATAATATTTTAATGTCCCTAAATTGTTTGGAAATTATATTATATCATTATTTGGATAATATTTCGAATATGACGTGGAATATAAGTGTCAGGGAATCAAAATGGGTTAAATATTTTCGGGTTTCGAATTCCGGGTTCAAACTGGGTTTTAGGAATTTTAGGTTTCGGTTTTCGGTTTTTTTTATTTGTTTGGGTTTCGTTTTTCAGGTTAAAACTGGGTTTCATTATTATCTAAATTTTAATTCATACAATTTCTATTTTTATTGCAAATTAGCTACCGAACAGTCCAAATTATTGAAATATCCATATAAACATATAAATTGTAAATTAAAGCAGTTCAATAATAAATTCTAATAGGTATTAAATATTTCAATTATAAATATTGATGCTTGAAATATAAATATAAAAATAACAAAACTTTTTCGGTTTTCGGGTTACAACTGAACTTTATTTTTATTTTGGGTTTCGGTTTTTAGATTAATACCAGGTTCTATTTTTCATCGGATTTCGTTTTTTTCGGGTTGAAACCGAGGTCGAATTTTTCCCGAGTTGCTCGGTTTTCGAAACCGAGTTCAACCCCGTTTTTATTCCCTGATAAGTGTTTAATAGTGAGTGTTAAATAGGCATAGTGATTTTTATTTATTTAAATTAAGTTAACAGGATTCAGATGTGACATATAAGTACGACTTTTTTATAATAATATGATACCTTATCAAAACTTGTTTTACATTTATATTTGAAATATGCAATAATTTGACAAAAAGTTTTGCTCTGATACATCTGATTAGCCAATTTGACGAGCCATAGTGTTAAAAATTTTGAGAAATTCCAAGGTCTCATACCTACGAGTAAATTAAATGTTTATACAGATAATATGTATTTCTGACAAAATAGTCGTATAAAATGCGATTAGTGTTATTACATAATATATTATTATGTTTCTCTAAGGAACATTATTCAACACAAAATAATATATATCTATATAATATATGTTACTAAATAAGTAGTAAATACTCAATTTAATTTGCCGCGACTTTATCGTAAACGTAAATGGTAAATTTATTACTCAAAATATATTATGTGCTTACGTTGAATTTTAATGTTCTATTTCAATACGATTATAAATATAATAATACGTAAAAAGTTAATAATAGGAACAACGTAAGTCTAAAAAATAATTTCGGCAATACGAACTGCGCAGTTTGAGGAAGATTACCGTTTTTTTTTTTTTTTATATGCACCTATTCATCGCGTAAAAATTGTCTACAATTTCCATTCCATATGAATATCAAAAATGTAAAATATTTATAACACAACGAAACCGCCACCAAACCTTCATATTTTATTCGTAATATTGTCGTTTTTAAATTAAAATCTGCTATAATATAATATACAGTCTACAAAATATTTCGACACGCCTACATTATCCATAGTAAGATTAACCAGATATGTTATAAGTCAACGTTAATTCCATTATATTTATAAATGATTCTCGAGTCTCGACCTACACGTATTGGAGCTAATCCCGTCACTGGAATGCTGAACGGTTAAGAGGCTCCTCGAGGGAGATTTTGTTGAAAAACGTACGGATATCTAAGTATAAACAAACATCCAAATTAAAAAAAAAATATATATAGCATTGTGTAATGTGTGCACTCTAAACGATAGTAAAAAACAATTGAATAATTTTGAAAATTTATTTCCTAGACTATATAATATGTAGTATACAATACAGACTATTTTACAGTTTCGCGATGATCTGGATCCTGCGTCGCCTATTTATTTTAAAAATCACAAAATTTTCATTATTAACGAATACATTACGATTATAATATAATATTATATATATATGTATATATATGAACAGACAAAAAACATTAAAATGAAACGTATTTTTTTTTTAATATATAATTTAAATATCTGACGGAGAAATACAAACATTGTACATTATATTTATGTACGCACAAAATATTATGCACGGGTAATTTTGAAATTATTACTGGTTGACTCGGGGCCAAGTAGCACGCTATACAAGTAAGGTATTTCCAGAGTGATAAAATGAACCATATTAATATTATATTGTGGTAGTAAAGTGGTCATTGGTCATGAACACGCCTACACGTCATAGTAAGTCAGTGCATAAACATTAACCAGGTAGTAGGTATATCTATGCATATAGATATATTGAAATATATTATTTTGTTTTTTCCTTATAAATATATAACTATTCTCGAATATATAGATGATGTTATTGTACGATTTGTTAATAATTAGTTAAATAAATATTATAATATACAGACGAATTGTGTAAATGTTAACACAATATCCAGTTTCCAAGAGATAAATGCGAAATAAAAACTATTTAAATCCAATTAACGTTGTATACCTGAACAATGTTTTAAATTATTTTGAAGGATGATTTAAAAAAAAAAAAATTTAATATTATCCTATCGGTGTATTCATGTTGTGCACGTTTAAGTTTTGTTGCCAACTTATAAAAGCGTAAAAAACCAATTGATACTTGTTTTGCGGAATAACATACAACATAAAAGATAAAAGCTAAAAAAATATGGCTTATAAAATATATTGTATCCAATGTTGTAAATGTACAATAATTTCGACAATCGATATATCCACACAAATTCTTTAAAATCTATTCCTACCTATATTAAAATTATCAATTCAGTTTTGTGCGCAAGATAAATTTAAAATTATTTACACAATATATTAAACTAAATGTCTAATACTATAAAGTATTATATAATAAAGAATTATGTAATTTTAAATAGGTAAGTGTTAAATATTTTTTGTATGATGAAAAAATAAATAACATAATTTTTTTTTTCTCGAACTTGGCGATGGATCAAGGTAAAAATAATATATATATCAAAAACACGTCTGAAGAATAACATTTGATTAAATTTAATTAAATTAAAATTAATTAAATCCATTTAAAATATAAAACACAATTTTATTTCACATCACATGAGTACATGACGTATTATATTGACTAAAATTACGAAATAATAATGTTATTCAATTCAAATAAATTATCTGTTTTAAGAGTATAAAGAGTAATACTTATACTAACTAGTAACTGGATATTAATATTTTACTTGTTTATTTTTCAATTTGTCGGAACTCTAAAATAAATATATATTAATACTATACATGTGTGTACGAATTTTTATCATTTATTTTATCTGTACACAATTATTGTGTTTTCTTATAAAGGGAACACTACATAAATGATTATAAATTTAATGATAACATTTAAAATATAATAGTTATTTATATAACACTGGATAACCTGTTTGATAACAAGGTGTATAAATTATAATCTATAAACCTTGGCACTATACCGCCGGGAGAGGATTTGATAAGAGTCTAGAATGCATATCGAACCATATCAACATATCGAAAATAGATGATATTACATATAATATAGCCTCGATTGTTACTGATCAATAATAATTTATAAGCAAACAACAATTGAAAACAATAAATCCGATCGTGTCCGCCGTTGGATAGTTTGGCTTTAACGTGTCATTTAAACATGTAAAACAATTTAATTGAAATATTTAAAATCTGTTGTACGTCGATTGTACAAACGACTGAAATAATAAAATGCTGATTAAATGATAACCTACCGGCTGTAATACGGTTGTGTTATTGGACATGGGTGTCCGAATAATAATGATGAATTTCGATGATAAAGTGCGATTGATAACATCGTATTTTATATAAACATCACGTCTAATCTAAAAAACATTTTATCGATTTGGTGTTCGAACTACGTTATTGGGAGCGGAATTCGTTATTTTTCCACCAGTCGATTTATGAATCACGCACATGAATACCTAATTAATATTATATTATTGTTCGGACTCTGTACACATCGATTTTATATTTCAACGTGTTTATTATATTTTTTTATTCCTAAACACTTATAAGAGACACTGTCACATTGAGTTCAAAACGTTTCTTACTCGTTTTATCTTACGTCGGATATCATCGTAATGACATTTATAATATGATTTATGTGTGTATGTATTTCCAAGTAAGTTGTCTGTTCATTATATTCAAATACATTTAGACGATCGATATTTTAAGTTACTGAGAAAATCGTAAGAAATGTACGATATAATAGAATTTGAAACTATTCCAAGTTGTCATATTCTTAAACACTCATTTAAAAGAGGGTTTCGCTCAAAAATCAAACGGCGAGCTTTCCCATTTATTTCTGTAAAATTGAATAAAATCTGTAGCTGTAACGTCTGTAACATGATGATTTTTTGACTGCATTTTTTATGACGATTTTTTTTAACTGAATATTTTATCGTTCGTGTTTTATTAAATTGTGTGGTTACATGCTGTGCTGTGAAATTATTAAGACAGACAATTTTAATGACATTTCTTTTGTTATTGTTATTATTTAGACATAATATATAGATAAAACTTAAACACCGATTGGCAATAATTGAACGATTGTAGAAATTGTTCAACGTATAATAATATATATATAGTTTGTTCAACCGTGTTTGACCTGCTCAATGACTTTTTATTTAATTGATATTTTTCAAATTAGATTTCGACAATATTAATATCGTACGGTCACGCATTTTAAACTATTTATGTTCCTTCTACAGTTAATCATTATCCTGTTTCTGTTTTTTAATGACTCTATAACTACGTGAATGGAAATTAAATATTTTTATTAATCTTAGATAAATTCTTATTTAGATTATTAACAATAACGTTAGCACAAATATAGATACATTTTTCAATTTTTAAGTAGTAAAAGCAAAAGCAAACCAAAAATATGTTTTAAATATTACATTACCTTTGATTTAAATTAAAAATCAATAGGTACTCAATTTTATGACTTATTATTCAATAGCTAATCTTGTAATTAATTTAAAAAATGGATTTTTAACAATTTAACATCATACACAATTCTTAAATTCTAAAATTTCTAAATCTTAAATTTAAAAAAAATGTAGATAAAATAATATTTTAACTTAAAATATTATTCTAAATAATATAATATATATTCCAGTTCCTTTTCAAATAAATATACCTAAATCATATAATAATATAGGTATTGACAAAACACAAAAATTATATAAATGTATTAGTTATACATTATATTATACCTATCAATTTATTTGATGATATCATAAAGATAATGATATCTGATTAAACTTATCTAAAATCTGTTATTAAGATATTAATTTAATTGTCCAACCATCAGTTTCTACTTTCTATAATGCCTTAAGATTTTTGATCTACCGCTGGAAGCGATTTACTCATAATCGTGGAATCCCCGAACATTCTCTCTGATATTATACATCAACATCTCGCTATAATATATAATGCTATTATACAACTGCGTAAAATCTGACGAAAAGAGAATATTTGCATTAACGAACTTAGAAAAAAATTATACTCTATTAAATTTAATTGATTATCAACTCAAAGTTATAAATTGCTACGTATACATTATAATACGCTATTATTATAACATATGATGAATCATTGGAAATTTATCAGATTTCCATTGGGTATTTTTCTCTTTTACCACGACCATGTTTATGGCAACATATTTTATTTTCTATAAAATCATCCTAATACTATTATAATATCATCGCTACTTTCTTAAATGCAAATATTTTACATGAACAATCGTTATACTAAATAAAAACGAAAAAAATTGGAACAATATCAAAATACACATTTTGTGATTGAATTTATTTTAAGTAGGTAGATATTATTATGTAAACAAAACCAAACAAATCAATGATCATTTATATATACAATATTTTATAACAAGGAAATACTAATTTTAATTTTAGGCGCTTATATAAAAATGAATTTATGTAATATATTATTATTGATTAATCGAATAAAGCACAAATATTATATTAATTATATATTAGTATATCATGGTAATTGAATTGGTAAATTCGATAATTTTTCACTTTTAACGTTTTCAGTTTGAGTGTGCCTGCTACTACTAATATACTAAACAAATCAATAACAACTTAAGTAATGTGATTTCGATAAATACACATATTCAGGTAAGGTATTAGTACTTAATTAATAATTTACTAAATTTAAAATCCTGTCTTACAACATAAAATTATTTTTTTTATAAATATCTACCATGGGCACTATTAATTACATTGTAATTTATAAATAATAATAAATAATCAATTAAATAATGTTTATTTTATTTATATTAAAAACAAACAAAAAAATTTCAAATAATAAATTATTTTACTTAGAATCTATAAGGTCGTATCAAAGATCTTTAATTTAATATTACTTATTAATAGGAATATGGAAGTTAACAGATAATAAATAATTAAAGATGATAAGTAATTTGACATAAATTCATGCAATCGTGGATGGCAAGTTGTTACAAATTATTATCGATATCGCTAAGATGAGATTTTTCTAAAACAATTTATTGAACTATATTCAAGCGTAAAAAATTATTACCCGATAACAAAAAAATATCTGGGAAAAGCTTAAAAATATTAAGTTAATTGTGTTTTAATAAAGCATTTTACTATACACATCACAGTAAAACTATATTTATCTGCGAATTCTACTAAAATGTGTTCTAACGTAATATTAACAGTTACGCAAATAAGGAGACAGACGGAGGCTTAGCCCCCCAAAATGTGTTTAAAAAACTTCTATAAAAAATATCAGATACGGAAATATATTGGGTAATCAAAAAAATTGACCTTGTATATAATTTGAAACATAAATACAGTGGAGACTTAAGCTCCTTATGACATATTTTACAATTTGCGCCACTTATAGTCATATAGTCAATGCAATTTATTTAATATGTAATTTGTTATTTCCTCATAACCCATAATAATATATAATAAACTAAAAAAACTATTATTATTATTGAATTAAAATATTAAATTTATGGTTTCACATAATCCATATTAATCAGTTGCCTAATTTAAAATCGATTAGTAATAATTTTGACAAACGTACGTTATATACATTTTTTTTTTTATACAATTTATAATTACGATTTTAACAAAACGCCAAATAATGAATGAGATATTTACAACGCGCGTTTCCTTGTTATTTCTTTATTTCGATATGTGGAGTTTTTAAAACAATACACAATTGTTTTTCAGTCTTCCTATATAGACAAATGAATATTGTCATATCTCAAATCAGGTGTTACTTTAATTCATCACATCCACCATTATCAAATAATATATTACTCGAATATATTTCATTAATATTATACATAATAACGATGAAAGATATATCAATAATCCAATAAGTATTTACATATATCTTATATTTTGAAAATTATATGACTTTTTTTAATTAAAATGTTTGTTGTTGTTATACTTAATACGTACATTTTCAAAGTTTAAATATAATTATGAGGTTTTTGGTATTGTAGCAAGAACATGTACATACTTACATTAGGTTCTAGGTATATCACAATATTTTTTTATAACGATATTAAATGTAAAATTATGTACAAAGACTATAGGAAATACTGGAATAGGAAGTACATAAAAGGAATGAATAAATTGTTTATGTCTGATAGTTACTACTTATATTTTATCAAGCACAATTTTTAAATGTTAAAATTGATTTGGGATACCAATCGAAATGTTAACTTTTGTGTTTGATTAATTATCCTTGAGAAATGCGTTAAAAAAATGAAGTTCTAAAGATTGTTTTATAAATTATGAATGGCCGGAAATAAAATATGTCTTATTATTCACTTTCACTTATCACTTAAAAATATAATACGGTTTATGATTGTTTAGTTTTTGTTGGTATCGAAAAAAAAATATTATCTCAATTCGTTTATAATCTTGAACTGATTCATTATTATAAACTTTTTAAAAATTATTTGAGCCATATGAGATCTACTAGAAAATACGATACATAATATAGTAGGCTAATTTTTCAAAATGTTTTCTATTTATTATCACGATAAATATAGTATGTTATATATATTTTAAGACAGAGGAAGTGGTTATTTCAGTAAATATTATTGCGAAATAATTACCTCATACTCTAATTCGCATACTTCAATGACATCGTTTTCTCGTAAATATTAAAATATTGTATCGGTTTAATAGTTTAAAAATATTTATTTGGAACAGAAAATATAAAATAATTTTAGATACCTACCTCACATAATAACACTATATCCTAATGATGTTCTTAAAATCAATATTTAGTAATTAGTTTATAGAATAAGTAACAATAGAAATTATACAAAAATAATAATATTATAATGGAACGCATTAATGATTATACAGTAAAATTGCGCAAGTAACCGCAAATTATTTCCACATAATTATTTTATATATAAATACCTAGGCGATAGAAAAACGTAGTCGGTCGGAATTTGGAATTGAAAATAAATCTCTAACCTAACTTTTTTTTAAGCATATCGCTAATTTATGGGCGAGAATAAAATTCGCAACATTTACTCCCCTGGCCACATCGTTTATTTGAAAACAAAACTTATGGAAAATTATCAAATATTCGTACATTCTGTAAGTTAGACTACATCTAGTTGGAAGTTTACGGTGAAGCAAAAAAAGAAGACTAAAATAAATTTTCATACAGCGATATAACCATCGACAAGAAATTTATAGAGTGTACCTATAAATAAGTATAACTATTGTACTTAGTATACAATTTACATAAACATTAGCATATTGGCTAATATATAGGTACCTATATATTATTTACATATTAACCTAACGTCGAACAAAAATATTTGTCTTCTAATAAAATGTGTTATATAACAATGAGGGGAAGGAGGGGTGTAGCATCACGCTCGATCGCGTCGTGTACTCGTGTGTTGCGCGAATGGTATACGATCCATGATAACATAATGTCGGTAACGCCACGTTACCGGGTATACTATATTGTTATGTACAAGTCGAATGTATTCAACTGTGGACGGTGTAGGGTGATCCCGGGGCTAATATTACATTTTTTTCCTCTCGTTTGCTCGCTCTCGATCCACGTCTCTCACTCTGTTTGTACCTCGGCGTTTCGCGTCGCGGGCAGTCCAAAAATTTTGCACACTAATCACCGGTTGACCTTGTCCTTGAACCGCTCGCCATTCTCTATATCTCGATATAAATAATATAGAAAAAATATTATTAATATTATAATATGTGCGTTTTTAAAGATTAAAAAAAAAAAAAAAAAAAATCGAATTTCTTATATAATAATGCATATTATTGTTCAAAAAATATATCGTCTTATGTGCATAATGTATATATATATATATATATATATATATGTGTGTGTGTATTATTTTTAAGAAATGTTTTTTAATGGGCCATCTCTCTCTCTCTCTCTATCTATCTATCTCTTCTATAAGGTCGACGCGGAACTGACATTATGACTTCTTATACCACTTACCGAGTTGTGCATACAATATAGTGCTCGTGGAAAGCATCTAAGCATTATATTATTATCTACCTATTACCTGGTATAGTCAATCGGTATATAATGTATCGTGATACCCGCTGCGAATATACAACCGCAATGTCGACCGATATAATATCAAGTTATATTTGTTGAAACTGCGGGCGTGATCACCATTCAAACTAATAAAAAAATTATTTTAATGATTTTATTTCCTGCTTATAATATAATATACACTTTATCATAATACTATTTTATTATACGCATATCGGTTAAACCCATAAATATATGAGTTATTCTTACGAAGACTAGTAAATATTATAATGATATTCAGTTATCTGAAAGGATTGTAAAAATCGCGTGCAGGTATAATTAAAACAAAAAAAAATCTATTATAATATACGTGTATCGATAAGAAAAAAATTATAATTTTTTATATACCTACAGAGTGCCTCTGTAAAATCTGACACATTACAAATGGATCTCTAAGTAATATTTTAAAGATTTGTATTTATATTTATATTTATTTAATCTAGAAATTGGAAAATTTTTTTTAATCTTTACCGATATTAAATTATAATTTTTTTTAATCATAGTTCCTTCGTAAAGTGCAAAAAGTCTATGCAGTTTTTAAGTTTTGAAAATACTATTATACTTATACTATTTTTAATTATTAGTAGCGACGTATTTAATATGCGATGCATTGATATTCCGTGTTTGTTTTCCATGCGATTTACTTAATCCGTTTTATTAGTTTAATATTAGTGTTATCGATAACTTATTTTCGATACTATTAACCATAATGAGTAATGATACTATTGACATGTTAGAAGAGAAAAAAAAAAAAATTTTTATAAATATTTTTAAAATAAAATTTGGTAAATAAACGACTAATATTTACAAAACGTTTGCTGCCCATTTTCTCCTTCTTAATATTCAAAAATACAATAATATAATAATTTTTACTTAAAAGATGAAATTTTAAATATAATTTAAAAATATGTACTTATATGTGACTTATGTATAAAGAAATTATATAAAAATCGATAGAGACAAGATGAATAAATAAAACTGAATGTAGGTATATCCAAAATTATAGTATTTTTCTAATGTTTCAGGGGCACTCGGTAAATATTAAATCACATAATATTTACAGACTCAAACAAACGATTAGCATATCTTCAGTGTATATTATAATATAACACGAAACCAATGTATATATCAACAACAATATACTTTTAATTAAAATTAACTTACTAAATCGTAGTTTGGAGCGTGCATGTGTGCGTCATAAGAACAGAATATTATGATCAGATTCCCGCGGCAAAATTCGTTTTAACTCTATTTGCAGTAAAATAATAAACGTCAAACATATTATTTAGATACAAGGCCGTGCATCTGCTTAATGTAAGTTATGGGTGTAGTGGTTAAAGTTCAAACAACCCTCCCACAGAACATTTTTTTTTTCTGTTCATGTCGATTCATAACGACCAAAATATTATAATACGTTTGATAATTAAATGATTGTTAATATCTGTTTGTACGTATATGTTTGTAATTTACCTGCGCGCAAAATATGAATCACAAACGTTTCAAAACATAAAAATTTCGATAAAACCTTATTATATTTAAAATATATTGATCATAAATTAAGATGAATGACATTAGAAATAATTGTATGTCAAAAAATTTGTATAAACATTAATCCCCAAAAGGGTGAAATATGTATGTAGGTATAAGTATAAATGTATAATATTATATACTGAATGTCTCAAGAATATGCCATTTTTCAATGTTTTCTTTTATAAATCAATAAAACTTATTACAGGCTTATTTATTTCCATTCTATTTCACTTAACTAAAACTCTTGAACTTATTGTTTACAATTCTTTAAAATGTAGCTTCAACGTATATTTTAATCTCTCAGCAACACAGTTTCAGACATGATAAATCTACAATTATTAGTCATAGGTAATAATAAACTATCGTATTATTTTTATTTCTGATAACTTTCATACTGGTTATCAAATATATTTAATTATTGCTGACTTTTCCAAATCCTTTGATACCATTGAGACTGACAATCACTTCTTTGACCTAGAAACTAAGTCCCTGGAATCAGAAATCTACAACATATTTCGGAGATAATATCATATTAACTTTTGTGAATTACCTTTTGAGTATTCTGATCAAAAAGTTATAGCGTATTAAATAAAAAAAAAATGTATAAAAAGTTTAATACTTTATAACTTCTTAGCCAGAAACCAGAATACATTTTATAAAACAAAAATCTCTAAAAAATGGTTTTCTTTATATTTTTACTCAAAGTTTGTATATCACAATTTGAGGTCTGCGTTGTTGTTATTTTGTTTTATTCTCCATTAGATAGACGGTATTATTGAAAGACATTTGGTTACAATGTTAATATAAATTTATAATAAAATTGATAGAACTAGTTTTTTTTCTATTCAAATTTTCTGAGATGATTATGCAATAAATATAGTACATGACACATGGCACATCTATCTATAATCATAATTATAAAAAACAAAAGTAAGTAAGTAAGTAGTCCCTTCGGTCCTCGGAGAAATTAGTGGTTACTTATGATATACGTATACTTAAGATTTGAATGCGATGATATTGCATTAGAAAATACGATTCTGAGTGAAACTCAATATATTACAATATGCTATACTAATAATCCATTCCAAAATTTTACCACGTGTGTAAATTACGAATGTAAATATTTAAAATAAATTTCAATTTCCTACGATTAAAACTTATTTAGTTATTAAGAAATACAACAATGAAACCGTAATTTTACCGATTTTCAAAAAATTTTTACTTTATAAAGTTATGAAAAAAAATTGTCAGTCACGATTTTCAAAATATTTTGTAAAAGCATTAAGTCGTATATGTCTAGACTTTGACAAAATTTTCAAACCAATAAACTAAAAATTGCAGGAAATATTAAACATTTTTATAAAAAAGCCAAAACTCTATACTTAGTTAGAAAATCAACCATTTGTTTCTACATTTTTTCTTGTAATGAAGTTCACCTAAGTTAATACTCATAAAAATTTTCAAGACACTATGATTAAAATTCAATTAGTTATCACGAAATTAAAAAATTTTAAATAACAGAAACCGTAATTTTGCCGATTTTTCGCCATTTTTTGGTAGTTTTTCCCCTCCCAAGGAAAAGCTTTTGAGAATTTCGAAAAATAAACTAAATAAAGTACCAACAAGATGCAATTTGCTACCGAAAACATAACCTACTTTATGGTAATCGGATCATTATTTCTACTCGAAAAAGTGTCTTCATACATAAAAGAAATATCGTAATATTCATTTCTGTTAAAATTATTCAAATTTTAGAAGCTTATACAATAAAGTTGCAATATACGATTTTGAAAATATTTTGTAAAAAAAATTAAATTTTCAAATCAAAAAAGCAAAAATTACAGGAAATATTAAACATTTTTGGAAAAAAGTTCAAATCTCTTATTTAGTCAGAAAATCAATCAATCGTTTCAAACATTTTTTCTAAAATGTAAAACACTTATATTGACATTCTAAAAAAGTTTCAAGTCCTTATGATCAATATACTCAAATAGTTATCACAGAATTAAAAAAATTAAATATTGAAACCGTTATTTTTCCGATTTCGAGAATTTTTATTTAAAAGCCTATAAAAAAAAATTGTCAGTCTCGGTTTTTAAAATATTTTGTAAAAAGATGAAGTAGTATATGGTTATACTTCGACAAAATTTCCAAAGCGATAAATCAAAAATTGCTGAAAATATTAAGCATTTTTGGAAAAATGTTCAAAATTCCATACTGGGCCAAATAATGAACCAATTCATTCCAAAATTGTATCACATATATATATTACATACTATGTTAATACTCAAAAAAAATTTCAAGTCCCTAAGATGAAAACTCAACTAGTTATCACGAAATTAAAAAATTAAAAATAACAGAAATCATAATTTTGCCGATTTTCCACAATTCTCCCAAGGAAAAAGTTTTGAGAAATTCGAAAAATGAGCTAAATAAAGTACCAACTAGACACAATTTGCAACCGAAATCATACCCTACTTGTGGTAATCGGACCATTATTTCTACCCGAAAAAGTGTCTTCATACATAAAAAAAAAAAAAAACATCTTTGTAAAACCAATATATTCTTCGCTTCGCTCAGAATCTAAAATATCAATTATAATACACCAAACCAAACAAGATTCTATCTAAATTATCGTTTTCACGATCGTATAATTATTATTAATTGTTCGGTTTGTTTAACGTATTAACATTGATATCATTTTTTTTTATTCTTGTTCCTATTATTAAAACAAATATAAAAAATGCATGCCATTAACAATCAATCATTACCTGTACAATATGCAATCGGATAATCATATTTGATTGTTAATATAATAAAATATATTATTACATTATAACATTTGTTTGGATACTACGCATTAAACTTTTTCTAACACAAAATAATTTATATTGTATCAATAAAATATTTCGACAGTTATTGACTACGATTAAATGGCCACTTTATATTACAATTACATTATTACATTACTATTAATATATATATATATATATATATACGCTGCTATAACGTTACAGATGGTTATTCCGTACGAAAGAATATTAATTATATGTTCGCCAAACAATTAATCATTCAGACACTTTTCTTAAATCGTATTTTGTCTGTTATAAAACTTTGAGGATAACATACATCTTTTACTACCTACCAAACACAAATTTCTGATTATCTTAACTGATAATTTTATATCATACTTTTGCCCTCGTAGGGACAATTAGCGCAATGTAACTACAAACAAATTTTAAGGTAGTGATTATTATTTACCAATTTATGAATAATGCTACCCATAACAATGCAATAAATACATTAATATAATATTACAAATATTATATATTTAGATGTATTTAGGATTTTCTTTTAATTTTATTATCAATTTGCTTAATATCAGTAGACCAGAAAAATATTGTAAGCTGCGATCGTGTATATTGCTATAGTTCACCAGTTTTAAGGGATAATTGTAGTTTATTTGTACACATTTTACAAATAATAAAGATACTGAAAATTATTCGATTAAACATCTAAACGATAAACGATCATCTTAGGGATAGTGTTTAGATACGATAATTTAAAATCAAATTTTGACGCAATTGAATTTATGTTAACCACATAATAGTGATGAAAAATAATGCAGAATGTCCAAATTAACATCGTTAAAAAATAATCTTATTTTTATTTTTAAGTTTTACTACATAATATAATTACAAACGTCAAATTATAATTTCTTGAAAAATATAACTTAGTTTTATATTTTGTGTACAAATGCATACGCGAAACGCGCGTTGTCTGACGTATATATGATGATCGCGTCGTATTGAGATAAAAAATAATATTTTAACCAAATATTTCAAATATTTTTTCGTTTGTGAGCACACTAAAATTGTCCCTTTAAACTAGATATTTTTCGTATCATCTCAGAACGTTCTCTCTCATTTTTCCCACAATCGATGCAATTCCTATACTTCCCCTTACGTATTCATTTCTTATTCGAACACCTATATAATGATTCAACACATCCATCTTCTCAGTTTTGTCGCATACTTTTGTATTACATGAAATACGTATTGTTTATATTTTACGCGAATTACACCAACAATTGTTTTAAGAGTTTCGGTTCAGTAAACATGGTAACGAAAACGGGGCACGTGTTATTATTATTAGGCCTCTGTTCTGATGACAATAATAATATAGTATTAATAATAAATCGTCAATTTCAGCCTTCGTCGGTCTATGAACCCTATAGTATGCTCCATACAGCGTTCGCCGACACCGTAGTTATATCTCGGCGCGATCGTCACGCGCTTGGTTTTCTGTCGTACAATATGTTCCAAATATATTGTAAATTCGGCTTCATTCGTGCTACTCGTTGACCTCTTCAATCGTAATATTACACGAATAGAGGAAGAAGACCTTGGATAATGGCCGATCAGAAATTTCGTACTATCACAGCTAACATGTCTATACATACAATGTCGGCACATTATTGTAATTATTGTTATTCTAGAATTCAGAAAGTTTTTTCTACAAAAAAAAGGTGTGCAACGTACGTCATTTAAATTTTCGGCGAAATTGAGTAGGTATTTTATATATATAAAGAAACGATAAATAAGATACATGGCATTAGTTATAAATTAAACCTAACCTAACTGTCTCAAGCTTAAAATCTAGAAACGACTTACTTTTCAAGAACAAAATCACAATGAAGAATTAAAGACCTCGGGAAAATGAACGGATAAACCAATGGAGAGAATATGACATGAGAGAAGGAAAGCCGTATGGGCTGGAATAAGAATGAACGGAGAATACTTGGTTCATTGAGAACAGGAGTTAACCGATGTATGATAATCCGAAAAAAACGAATACATCAAGAGAGAAGAAGAAAACAATGACAGTGAATGAAGAAAGTCTCAAAGGATGACATTTATTTTGCAATGTTCTTAAATTAAGACAGATTACAGTATTACAGTAATAAATTACTTCAGAATGTAATCGATACGAAAATAGAAGAATACATAATTATATATAAGCTTATATCATAAATTTGTTCAGTTGATTCACAGAACAATTATTTTAAGCCATTATCGTAAAGCGTGTAATAATTAAAAATATTATGTAATAATAATATTTTTTAGTTAAATATTTAATTGTTCTGTGTATTTAATTAAATATATTAAATACATATTTAAATTTAAAAATATATTTACACGTTACAATATATACCACGGTTATATTATTTATAATATATTGATACATAAGTGAAAAATTATAAATACTCATACTTAATTAAAACATTTTTTATTACTATTAATATTAATATTTTAGGAAATCAATCTTCAAAATACAAATTTATTCACAGTAGATCTTAACCAAAGATTAACAAAGAACAAAAGATTAGCTACCCTTGCTATATACCATTGCATTCGAGTTAATATTTATAGTATGTAAATAATTGCCCCTTTTCATCAATCATTACAAACATAAAATTAGTTTATACCTCAACCTCTTATTGTTTACTCGAAGTGTGTGCATTTTTAATAACTTTAATGTTATTCGCAAACGTAATATAAATTAAATATATTTTTTTGTTAGTTATTTATTATTAATTAAAAATAAACTTTTTGTGTACACACAATTAAAAAATAATAATAATAATAATAATAAAAAATAGAAATAATTATCTTGAAGTTCATGACATTGATCATGATATTATAATAATATAATATTGTGAGTGTTATGGAAACAAAATATAATTTGTTGTTGACTATACGATGAAAAATAACACCTGAAGCTAATTTAAGGTCAAAGAATTTAAGTTGCATTCCGATTTTAATTTTTCATAATATATTAATTTATTAGTAACAATTAACATCTTTTTATATGGTAAATTAAAATAATTAAAATAATACTTTAATCTTGACAATATTATAATAACGTTTGAAATTTGTATAGGTACCTATCATATTATTAAAATAAATAACTAGGTATTACAAATATATATTATAAAAGTTATTACCTATGTAAGTATTTAAATATGATAAAAACTAATCATCAGTAGTATTATCGAATAATTAATAATAATAAGGTACTAATTTATATAAATATTTAATCTTAATACAACTATAATATTTTTAAAAACTAATATATAAATATAATTTAAAGAAATCTGTACTGTTATCCAAGAACAATTTCCAATACCAATTCAATATATATTTAATTAAGCAACTAAAGAAATCTAATGGTTTTTTTTAATAAATTTACAATATTAAAAAGTATAATGTTGTGTAAACTATGAATTTATTAGCAATAATTTAATACATTGTTTAGGTACAGATAAAATAGAGGCGTATTCGAGGTCAGTATACCTATTTAACTTATATATTTGTCGAAACATATTATTTGTGCACATTTTTATTATATTGAGACGTTTTAAATTAATAAATTTTCATTTTTAATATATTTAAAATTTAAATTTGTTATATATGAAATTACTTAATATCAGTCATTTATTTGATATTTATTCATTAGATATTAATATTAATTATTATAATTTGTTCTCATGTTATAATATTTTTAAAATGTATAGGTAATAATTAAAATTAATTAATTTGAAATTAATGTTCTTAAATTGAATTTATTGATTATTAGTTGCCTATACATTATTTCTGTTATTCTGAAATATATTAATATTGTTTTATAAAGCTAACATTCTTATAGAATAATATTCTAAGACGAAAATTACACAACTGGATTAGATATTGAAAAAATTACAAATATATGTTTCTAACTTATTTTAACAAAGTTCCTGTGCCTGCTCTTATATAATATATTATTTCATTTGATTATATTATATATTGTGTTTAATACTTAGCAACTCATGGTTAAATATGTGCTCTCGTATTTCATTATAAACGTATTTAATATAAAACATTAATATTTGTTTTTGCTACCCATACCTATATACGGTATACGGTAGTATTTTTTATCTAACCAATACCATCAATTATAATACCACGGTATACCTACATTAAATTATTATTACCTATTAAAGTATTAATAATAATAGTTACTACATTATATTTATTATCATTAAATGGGTAGGTATTTTTGTTAAATTATTATTATTAGTCTATTTGCAAAAAGCAATTGAAAATAATATTTCACTGTACTTCCAACTCTTAAGTAATAAACATCGTGTTTTAGTACCTTATCCTTGGGTTTTACGTGCAAATCGTGACCAACCAGGCAATCCCATTCAAAAGAATTCACTTTAAAAGCTCAAAGAACATTTATACTCGATATACACGAATCGGTTTGATCTAGTTAATTTCTACTACCACCTATTTAGTCAGTACATTAAGAGACATTAAAAATTTGAATTTACCTTATAGTTGTCTAAATACCAATATTTTGACACTATTAAAATAATAAAATAGGTATTATAAAATAGCTAAATATAAGTCACACATTTTAAATAATTGTCTTTTATGAGATTACAATAAAGTTTAATCTATATTAACATGATTTTATTATTAATGTACATAATATTATAATTATTTTAAATTATTTATAGTGAAAAAATAAACATTTGAATACGTTATAACAAAAAAAGGGAATATGATGTGGATTTATTCGATATTTTTAATATGTTTAGATGATCTCTTATATTTTTTGCAAATCATTAATGCTGCATAGTTAAAAACTAGAACTAATTAAATTCGTTTTAAAGTTTGATTTTTATGTTTACCTATCTATGTCTATACTGTATAAAACAACTATAGAAAACATTAATTAACCAAACTGTGTCTTTATTTTAAAAATTAAAATGGAGTTTTAGAAATGTTAGATCATATTTTAGGATAAATGTATTTTACATAGGTAATATATTAGTTGTTGAAGTTACTTTAATTATCTGAACTCCGCGAAAGATTGAGAGAATTTCGATTAGTGTATGAAAAAATATGTAATATATAATTTAACATTATCATTTGGAGATATTTAAAATTCATTCTATGCACTTTTTTTTTTTGTAACGGTTTATAACCTATACGATTGAATTAAATCTTTAAAAAAAATGCCTTTTATTAATTCCAGGAAGTAAATTATGAATGTTAAACAGTATCGTACAGACAGTAATTTGAGCAATGCGTATTTTATAGGTTTTATTATTATTATTTTTTTTTTCTCACTGAATGTTATGATTTGACATTGGATTACAATATGTGTTGGCGTGACTAGGAAATCTATTATTACGAATTCGGAACAAAAATGTGAATATTTTTTTAACGCCTCCTTGAGATAAGTAAATATGTAACCTCACGCTTTTCGTATTATTTTACCGAAAACTGCAATGTACGACCACGTTTTTGCCGGTCAATTTGCAATTATATATAGACGTTGATCAGGAAGATAAACTCAAACTTACTCACCATCAATGATTTATTAGCAATGGATTTTCTATTGCATATGGTTGAAGGACGAATTTTCCGATATAATTCTCGGATTATATAATGATTATAAGTCTGCCTTAAGGTGCAGTTATACATTAAAACATATATATATATATATATATAAATATATCGAATCATATGCAATAGCGATAGTATGATATTATAACAATAAATTACAATTAATTTATGGATCTTTTATAAACAATTTTACATGAAGTATTTCGTTGATCTCATTTATAAATTAAATTTATTTTAAAAGTGCGTAGATACGTTTCAAATTATTAGGACAATGAGAAAAATGAACAGACAAAAATAGTAGTGAACTCAAAAGAAATTACTTAATAGCAAAACTATATATAATCGAATAAGTCGATGTCGAATAAATTTACCGTTGTCAGATTTAATTTTAAAATTGAGAATATAGATTATTCGGTCAACCAATAGATAATATTATAATAGAAAGAAATTTTTTTTACATAAGAACTTAGTGATAAGTTTTTGATGTTATGTAATGAGGATATTTACATAAAAAAAAACTCCATGTTGTCTGTGTCTCTCGTAAAATATTAATATCATATTGCTGTTCTCTCATCCCAAATAAAGATCGTAACCCCGTACACATGGTAGCTACAGGTGTGTCCAATCCAATCCATTATACTTTATGATCAAACTCACTCGTGGCTCATATAGATCAGTAACCGTCAGTAAAACGAAAGAGTTATTTCAAATGTCAAGTGATTATGAATGACCGAGACACAGAAGTCAGTATTCTACCATCGAAGCATCAATGATTTATTTGACATTTTATCAATGTATGTGTATATAATATATTAATACACTCGTATACAATACGCATATGGCTCACAAAATTAGGGTTCTTTTTTAATGAATTTTTTTTTTATCCCAATCATAACCTCGATCCTCTAACACTCTACAATGTTATGATACAAAGTTTGCAATCATTGAAATTATTGAGATAATTACACTTCATAATTTTCTCATTATATCGGTATATTTTATGTACTACTGTTATAAACAACTATTTAGGCAGCTTAAAAATAAATATTTCGTCTTTTTGTTTTTGTTCTTCTATGCATGTTTACATGTACCAAAATTTTGAATTTTAGATTATCTTTTTATAATTGTTAGAGAAGCCGTGCAACAGTAAAAAGGCAATCTATATAATACTGGTGGTGTTTTTTTTTTTTTTTTTTACATTAACTAAATTATATATATTTTCTTTTCCGGCTTTATTGTGGTTTTACGGTTTTTAAATACAAGTAACCTGATATTTACATATTCATTTCGGTATCGAATATACATAGGTATATATTTTAATTAAATAAAAAGCAAAGAGTCAAAAGTTAAACTAGACTTATCATATAAATATGTGTTAACGAATTTCGTGATGTTCTTCCTGAATCAAAAAAATATATTGCCTACGTAATAACTTCAAATGATTCATTTGTGTAATCTAGTGTCAAATATAAATCGATTTCTATCAATTTTTGCATACGACAGACATATTATAAATATTCACGAACTCGAATCTATCGAATTCATGGTCAGTTATTTATATTTTTTAAATAGGTAGTTATATTAACTCTATTTGTACACGCGCGTAGTTAAATTTCATACAAAATATCGGTGGTTTTTTTAATTTTAACCAGTTTCTAACCGAACATTTGTCATCATAAATTTAAATAATAATTAATGATAATACGTCACTAATTTACTATAGCGGCGGCAATAACGCCCTTCGTGTGGAAAAAAGATGACGTTATCGGGGAATTCGTATGTGGGAAAGAGTGGTCCGATATTATTTTCCACGTGGATTCATTAACTAATGGACCACAACGCAGAGAAGATAATATCTAAATATTTACATCCTGCAACGTATTAATATATATTAGAATGGTAGCTTATCACGCGATCATTTTTAAGCATTTTTAAGCATGGGGTCGTAAAGTTTTTCTCCTTCCATAAAAAAATATTGTATTTTTCACGCCTAAATTTGGAATTTATTATTAACGACGTGAAATTATTACGTCCAAGTGACATTTGGACATAACTTCTTTATTCCCGAAAAAGGACCGTGTATAGGTAAGTCCCATCGATTGATTTATTTTCAACGAGTTTCCATTATTGATTTATTTCCTTATATTGCAATTTTATATTCCTATAGATTGAATATGCACACGTTTGTGTAACTTACTTTATCATAGAATATATCGAAGATAATCATATATTAGTGTTTGTTTTATCATTTGTTGTTCTTGTTCTACAGACTGCGATGTGATATTTATTTACTATATTATTATTAATATTACAAGAATGTGAACACGAATTAATCGTGTACTTACATATTATAATATTGTGTTATGGTAACATTTAAAACGGATGTGTCCTTGAAATAAGAGTAATTGTTATATAATTTGTAATGCGTCTGCAGCGTATAATAGAAACAAAACACTCGTATACACTTGATGATAAATGATAATATATTTTATTAAACGTGTTTCTAACATTTTCAAATAAATCAACTAACAATTGATTTACATATTATATAGATTATACTAAATATAGATAAATTAGCTACACTCCTAATTGTATTGGTTAGGTTAAATGCTTTTTAAACCGTACGACTACCATTCGTCAAAATGTCAAACATCAATCTGTCGAATGAATTAAAAATTATTCGCGAAATAAAATTTTAATAAAATGATTAGTGTTTTTTAATGTGAAATTATCTATTCCGGTCATGCGTCGATTCGAAGTTGAAGGGACTAATCGAAACCTTTAAAAGTTCCAAATATAAAAAAAGAGAAATAAAAAAAATTATAAGAAATATAATTAATATGATATGTGGTTTTGAATGATATAAAATTTAAATTATACAAAATTAATATTATTATAAAACCATATAACACAGCATTGCATAAAGGTACAATTTTTTAAAAATAATTATAAATAATCATCAAGCCGTATTCATGTGTAAGGTGTAACTACATCGAATTATTGACAAGTAGAAGGACCTTAAATCTTTTTTTTTTACATTTGTTCGATCCTAAATTTCAATACGAATTATAACTATAATAATTTATAATATAATAATGTATAATGTATATTGTTTTTCTACGAATTTATCGCGAGATTTTCAATGGATCAAACATTTATTTCGAATTACTAAGAGTTTCGATTTTTCGAATATTTGAATTATTAAGAGTCCACTGTAATTGATTGTCACAAATAATAATCCATCAACATTTCCACGTATAGAACAATGCTAAAACGTTTTATCTATATGGTTCATAATGCTTTATATTTTTTATAATATTATTTTTATCAATGGTTTACAGAAATTGCGTTTATCAATTTTTTATTTTCTTATTTTTATTGATTGCGTTACATCACAACGGCGTCATATCAAACTAAAAGTTTAATAAACATGAACTTCTAATAGACTTTTTTTCCTATTCCAGTCACACCGAACTGATGAGTAGGGTTTTGTATGTTTAAATTTTTGAGAATTATATGGGTTGAATAAGAAGTTATCTGGCCTTGGTATTGACATTGTCCATTTAAAACTAAAAATAACTCGACTACGAAAATTAAAAAAAAAAAAAAAAATTTTCGCTATATAATATTATACTTCTGTTAAATTATTTTGATAATACCCCATCGAAAATTTGTCACGAATTTTATAAAATGTATAATACAAAATACACTTAACTTACGTTAATAGTACCTAAGTAAGCAGCAAAATCAATTGTTTTAATTTAAATTTTGACTCGATCGATTTCCAATTATTGTTCAATTTAGGTAAAAAAAAAAAAAAAAAAAATTATATAGTATAATTTCTCCTATCAGAGTACCTCCCCTACAGCTACAGGTTCGTAAACACGAAACAATAACGTCGACAATCGCTTGAACATTATATGTTTGCAATTTATATACATTATTTTTCGCAAAATTCTAACTAACAGTTTTCTATTGATGACCACTTGTGCGCCGCGGACACGGTTGAACAAACTCGCGTATCTTTAGGAATTTTACGTATTGTTCATATTTCGCACATTTTTTATATCATATTATACCATTACCTATTATATATATTGTGTATAAACAACAATAAAATATTTATTATCGTTGTACACCATGTGAGAAGGTACCTTGATTTTACGCAATACAACTCGCTGTTTTTTTGTTTCGTTTTTTATTTATTTATTTTTTTTTTTTTTTTTACTATTTATTTTCATTTAGGGTCATCGAGTCTTTATATTATTATTGTACCTAGGTATATCGGATACAATATTATTGCATACCGTGGTATAATATAACACGCGAGACTCGCGAAATGGACACAATGCACGCGCATGCTTGCACATTAAACTCGGTTTTATTTTCATCATTAACGACGTTTATTATTAATCTGTCGATAATAAACGGACCTTGACTCGTTTCTGTGTCTATAATAATTAATATATTTATGCTAACAGAAAAGACGGTGTATGGGTACCGCGTATCATTATTGCAGTTCACCTACTACCGATTTGTTATTATAAAGTATAAAAATAGTATAATATAATACCAAGAATTGGGTAAAACGCTGTTTTTTAGTATTCCGATTGAATTATACTTTCACTCAGAATGCTTTATGCAAAATTTTACGCCCAAACATTAAAATATTTTTAGCTCGATATTTTATTCAAATATTTTCATCTTTCACTATTGTTACTTAAATATGCACTATTCAAAGTTATCATTGTGATAACATTTTAAAAAATCATTACAATTTATAATTATTATTAAATTCGATAACTATAGTTATAGGTATTTAATTTTTATTTTAATCTGTAAATAAAATACATTACAAAGATGTGTAAACTTCATAAACGAAATATTAAATACCGTCTACTATTGTATAATAACGCATAGTATGTTAAGCGTATCCGAAACAAAAGAAAAATATTCGAAATGAAGTAATATATTCTTTATAAGTAACTACTAATAATTACTATTTTTGGAATATTACCCTCAGCCAAGTCTAAACATAAATGTAATATGTAGGTAAAAGTACGTATTTTTATTAGGATTCTTCATGGCGAATGATCGATTTTGATAACGATATTGTAAGAAACACGTTTGAAGTACAAATAATTATAATTAACAATGGGCCTGCTTTTTTTTTGGTCCTAATTATTTTGATTTTTCATTAATTTGTTTACAAACGGTAATTATATCAAAAATATATTATCGAAATGTATAAAAATAGCTCTAAAATTACAGTGTAACAAAGTAAACAATTAAAATATCGTACAAATATCCTTAATAAATTCATATTTATAATATAATAATAAGCTATCTACATAGGTAATATGTTTAAATTAAATTTCTAACAAATTGTATAACTTCATCTAACCTATTTATTAATTATTATTTAATTAATTTTTTATAATTTGTTTTTACTCATTTTTCAATACTTTCATGTTGAGATAATAAAAAGAAAACATTTTAATTTATATAATATTATATTTAAATTTATTGTACAGCGCATTAAAAAAAAATTTAATTAGAATTTTACGCTACAAAAATGGTGGTTATTATTTATATATAGGCTTTCACTGATAATTTCCATTGTTTTTGTAATATATTCTATTCTAGACTTTAGTTTTATTAAATTATTAAGAAGTGCATTTTTTAAAATAAATATCGTTTTTATTAATTATTATTATTATATTATGATAAGGTATTATATACAAAAATAATACAAATTTCTATATAAGTACTTGAAATAATGAAGTAAAGCCAATTAATTTTTAACATTATAAATTTATAATATTGTTTCCACAAGCATAATGGCTACTGAAATAAATATTTTGTTTAGCTCAATGACATAATCATGACTAAAAATTTGTAACATTATCTTAATTTGATTAATTTAAATACTTCAAATAATATTCTTTGAACGAATAAACACGTTATACTATATTTATTTTACAATAATTAAAAGTTGAAATTAAATTATAATTTTTTTTTTTTTCAATAATGAATAAATATTGATAATAGATCATACCTATTCAAACAAGAAATATAATTTTGCCTTAAGCTATAATTTAAAAACATGCATATTTATTATTACGATGTTATTATATTTGTCGCTGTTTATATTATAATTTAGGCTAACTAAATAGTTTTTACTTACATTTTTTTTTTATTATTTTTGTTAATATGTAAAGAAATATTTAAAATATAATTATATGATGATTTATGCTATTAATTTAATAGCATTTTGTAAATTAATCAATGGATAGTTTATTATTATTATTGTTTTCGTTTTGACTATTATATTTTTTAATATTTTATTAATATATTAACAAACGGCATACTGATTTTGTCGATATATCGCCTTCGGCGTACACGAAAATCTTTTTGTGGAAGTACATTTATTTAAAAGAAATTTTCTTAGAGTCTTATCCACCTTTTGGCGGCAAATCGATTACGTTTTGTAATTTTAGAATACTTAAATTTGTCTACCTACGCAAACATGAAAAATCTGATATGGGGGAAATTTATTTCCTCTTGGAAGTGCGGTTATGTCGCACTCGGAAACATTAATCGACGACAAGTTTATTCCGTCATAGGTGTACGACTTCATCGCACACGTTAGTTATCTACAGGAAGGTTATTCCGTCGTTAGTGTATGACTTAGTCTCATACGCAAGTTCATAACGGTTCTCATAATGAAATAAGTAAACCACAGATTTAAAATTTAGGAAAATTATCAAGATCCAAAAAAAAATTATATTATTATGGATATGCGAAAAAGTGTAAAACTGCTCAACTGCTGTTGTATTATAATGTTGTACACTAAAAAAGGTCATAGCAATATTTGTGTATTGTTTTGGTAAAAAAATTGGGTAATTTTTAATTAATTAATTTTAATTTAATTTAATTTAAATTAATTGATAATTTCGTACATGATGAAATTAAAAGACAGACAATTTATTCCGTTGTTAGTGTACGACTTCATCGCACACGCTATTTATAAAATGTGTTCATAATGAAATAGATATACCACGCATAAATAATGGTATTAGACCAGGGACGCCATATCATTATTTTTATAAGGGGATCGAAAATTGAAACAGGCCAATTTCTACACCAATCAGGCCAATTTTATTTAATATTAATATTATATTAGTAACTGACAACTTCATTTTCTATGCATTTTACAGGAATGTACAAAGTTTTTTAGTTATATTTTTATTGAACACATCATTATTCACTAATAAACAAACAATAAGAATATAATATACAAATGACAGAAATGGTACAGATATACAATAAGATCATGCGATTGTAGATTATGAAGAGAGCGTTTATATATAATGTATCAGCGCAATAAAATACATAAATTGATTAAATTATGTATTTTTAATAAAAATTGTATTAATGAATTTAATTTACAATAATGTAAAACATATTTAATTAAAATTGATTTAAAATGTTATTAGTCAATTGAGTTAGAAATATATTAATTCTATATTGTCTATGGTTTTGATAAGCGATCGGTATTATCAGTTGCTATGGCAAAACGTCACGGAGGCGGCAAAATCGAATTTTGCACGATGATTTTTCTCTCCAGAAAACGGCTAATAAATTATAAATAAAAAGCACTGAATCGGCCTGTAGAAGAAACGGCTCGAAATTAATCAACATTATATAAAAAGAAGAAGAAGATATATAAATGTAAAATATATATTTTATAATTTTTTATACAGAGTGAACAGAATTTATTACAAGTGATGAAAATATCTCCTTTAATTTTGTAACAATATTCGGATCATACTATATATTATATATTATATACTAATCCCCCAAGAAATTTCATTTATCTAGAGGCTTAAGTTCATTTCAATTTCTTTTAAAAACATTTTAAAATACTACCTACCGAAAAAAAAAAATATAAATATAGTTATAGAACTAAACGAATTTTTTTCGTTTTTAATTTTGTTTAAAAATATAAAATACTATATATTAAAAGTTATGTATCTATAGTCTCTGTATTAATTTACAATTCAATAATTAAATTTATTAGCTATGCATAATAATAATATATTAATATTTAAGTTTACAATACAAATAGAATGAATCATATTACTATGAATGATTAATTTTGTATATGCCTAAGTATAAAATATATCCGCGTGGTGATGTAACCTAGAAAAAGTAAATATAAGGAAGTAATTAATATTCAATATTGACTAGACTGAATTAAATTAAATTACATTATTATTTAACATGCATTAATATAATTAATTCAAAATCAGAACTTAGGACAACTTTTTATTTACAGAAATTGTTTTTATTTTCCCTAGAAAATTTTAATATTATTATTACCACTGGTGAGTGGTGACACCTTGATTTTAAATATTCAAATTCAAAATTACACAACTATTTATGTAATATTATAGTTTTAAAATAAATTATTAACAACTCTAAACAATATTAAACAATTCTTAACACGTTCAACCTGGTTATGGTCGTTATTCAAATTCAAAATCGTTGTCGTGATTTAAATTCTTATCATTGTAGTGATCGCGAATCATGATGTTATGTAAAACATTAAATTATGTATATAAAATAAAATATACGTACTTATATTAAATTTTTAATATAGGTAATGAGACATAAAACCTAATCAATTTAAAAACAATTTTATATGTTACCATTTTTAAACAAATGAAGGTCTATTTTTCTAGACGCGATTATGAATTGATTCAATGTTCAAGGTTAGGTTTGATTCTTAATAATATTATAATATTATGATTATTTTTCACATTTAGTCAATAACTAAATGTATACAAAGTATACAAATGCCAAGTATTATACAGTTTGAATTTTATTTTGAAAACGATATATTATAATTTAAAAAGTAAGATAATATAGAAAATAAACAGTTCTAAATATGACTATACTAAATACTACAAGTACATAGATTCTATGAAGTATCGTTTTAGAATTTTATTTCTTTATAATCCCAGGCTTAAAACTTTTGTACGTAAATAATATACTATTATCGGGCCATAATTCGGTATAATAAAAATATTTATAAAACGTATTAGGTACAAGAAAAAAAATTGATCGATGATAGATTGTCATCATTATGTTTCTCCAGTCTAATAATTATTATACGCCAAAATTATGCTGTACAATGGTTACAAAGTGATTGCTCGTGACCATCGAACACGGTAAATACGATAAACAATTCTGTAATAATTTTTTGGATTATAGAAACCACGATTAGATTGAAATTGAAATTGGTTAGGTGTTGGTGAACTTTTGCTTTTTTCGAATATTTTAATATTCTACAATATGTATAGTGTGTATTACATTTTACATAAAATACTGCTGGTCTGTAACATTATGTTATCACATTATTATCATAATAATAATAAAAATAATATATAATGTGTTTTCTCGGACATTGAAACTAACGTGTGAGTAATTAAAAATCCAATGCAAACATTCACATTAAAATATATACTAATTAATTTACGCATAAATAAAAATTATGTAACATTATTTATATAATATAATAAAAATAATGAAATGAAAATCCTTCACACACGTTTGATATAGACCAGCAGAAACATTTTAAAGGTTGTTACTCGGCTGATTAAAACGGCCAAAATAGGGACAACATATATAATAATATAAATCGTATCATTTTCAATTACGATTTTAAAATGGATTATTATTAAAATATAAATGTTTCCTTTTGTGTCATTTTTTGGTAGTTTTTCTTTTCTCAAGGAAAAACTTTTGAAAAAGTTGAAAAATGAGCTACATAAAGTACCAACTAGACGCAATTTGTTACCGAAAGCATACCCTATTTGTGGTAATCGGACCATTATTTCTAATCAAAAAAATATGTTTATACATCAAAAAAGAAAAAAATATCTTCGTAAAACTAATACATTCCTCGCTTCACTCTGAATCTAAAATAATATGATTTTTAAAAACTTTTACGTTAATAATTGCAATAATTTTATGGAATTATTATTTCCTATGATTTGTAATATTTTATTATAGGTTGTGAGCGAAGCGAGGAATTTATTGGTTCTACAAAAATGTTTTTTTTTTTTGTTTGGATATTTGAAACATTTTTTTTGTGTAGGAATAATGGTCTCATTATCACAAATAGAGTATACTATCGGTAGAAAATTGTATCTAGTTGGTACTTATTATTTAACGAATTTTTCAATTTTTTTCCTCGGTGGAAGAAAAACTATCAAAAAATGGTGGAAAATTGGCAAAATTACGATTTTTGTTATTTAAATATTTTTATTTTATGATAACTAATTAGTTTTAATCGTAGAGATTTGAACATTTTCTTAGGCATTTACTTAGATAATATACATGCGTGGTATAATTTTGGAATGGATTAGTTGAATTTCTGACTATATAGGTATAGAACTTTAAAAGTTTTTCCAAAAATGTTTAAAATTAACGGCATTTTTGAGTTTAACGGTTTGAAAATTGTGAACATATTTACATGTTTACAAGTGAACAACACATGTAATGCTTAATTAATTTCTAAAATATTTTGAAAATTGTAAATCACATTTTTTTTTATAAGCTTCTAAAATTTGAATATTTTTAGTACAATTGAATATTATGTATGAAGACGCCTTTTCGGGTAGAAATAATGGTCCGATTACCACGAACAGGATATGCTTTCGGTAAAAAATTGCATCTAGTTGGTAGTTTATTTGGCCTATTATTTAAATTTCTCAAAATTTTTTTCACAAGAAAAGAAAAACTACCAAAAAATGACGGAAAAACGGCAAAATTTACGGAAATCGTAATTTTGCCGAAATTGATATTAGATTTTTCATGATAACTAATTAAATTTTAAACGTAGGTACTTAAAATTTTTTTAAGTATTCTTATAGGTAGTCTACACATGTAGTAAACTTTTGGAATGACTTATCAGTATAATATATTATTGTATTATATTGAGTTTTCATTAGAATCATTTTTTCTAATGCAATATCATTATATTCAAATTTTAATTATAATAAACCACTAATTTCTCCAAAGAGCAAAGAGATGAAGGAAGAATGTCCAAAATAGACTTTTCCACTTTTTAAATTTTTATTAAAAAAAAATTATTTTTCATCAACAAAGTTCACCAAAATATGTTTTATAACTTATTAATTAATTTATGGTATTTTTCATTTTTGTTTGAAAATTATTTGTGTTCAAATAGAAATCTTATGATTGTATAAAAAATAAATATTAAGTATGCATATTTCTAGTTTTTATATCATATTATATAAATCCGAAACTCTACTGTTTATCACTCTGTATATGCATCAAAATCATTATACAGAGATAGATCGATAGCGAATTTGCGAAACAATATATCAATAAATCGACTCGCGTTAGTAATATTAGCAATTGCAATAATGGGCGATTATGAATAATTAATGTTGGATCGAATAAGTATACAGTAATATACCTGTAATTATAATTTTAAGATCAGATTGTGGTAAAATATTTTTAAAGATAATATAATCGATACACGATTTATACGATAATAGTATTCGAATACAACGTTTAAAACATTGCACACGGTATTGCTAATATTTGTTTTAAAATTTTAAAATTGTTTTAATTAATGAAAAAGTATTCGGTATTTATCACAGCGAACGTAACACTTTTTACGTATCCACAAAAATGTTTACGTTTAGTTGGTATTTAATGTGTAATAACATATATAAATATAATATTATGTTATTATCATACTATTATTTATAATATTAATTACTCAATAGATATTTTGAGTGTATTAGATATAAGATTTAATTTCCTAATTTACATAGTTATCATTATTACATTTGTTGATTATTTTGTATAGTATTAATAGAAACATAATTTAACGTTTTATAATAATTATTTTTGCGAGATTAATATTTTACGTATTATATTATGTATGTATTTTGGTCGGCCTCCGGCTTCGGCCTCCATTCCTACTTAACTGCGTATCATCATAAATATTAAATATTAAAACATACTAAAATATAAATTCTATGATATCATACAATTACTGTTTAAAGTCTAGATTTTAATGGCGTAATGTTCCTAATCAATATTTAATATACTTAACTAATATTTAATTAGGTATTATAATATTTCTATTATATAGATCTACCACAATTGTTGTTGTTCAATTATTGAATTATAATAATATACTTAATATTTAAATTGACACAATTTAAAACTCATTACACGTTTATAGGTATATTACATTGCAAAGTGCAGTAACAACCGTATATTATGCATTTTATATTGACTAATAATTTTAAAATATTATTGTCAAATCTTGTTTGTATATATTATTGTGAAATTTGTATTATAGTTAGTTGGTCATTAAAAATTATTTAGGAACTTCCAATATGAATATTTTGAATTTCCACTTAATCGATAATTAATATTAATATTTAAATATATGATAATTTAAAATATTAGGTACCTAAAATATAATTATGTAGAATTGGTTTTTTCATATATTGTCTTCCTTGTCTGTAAATTTAAATAACGATTGTTTATCAATTGTTTTTGTCACAAATTTATAATAATGTTAAATAGGTACCTAATTATAGTTAATAAAATTGTATTATACACACTATGAATAATAAACCTTAATTGGCCAAAATTTTTTTACATTAAAAATTTATTGATTCTCTATCAGTTCAGACTGGGGAAAGTAATATAATATTACAAATGAGTAATTAGAATCATACTTCATTCGTAATTGTATTTTAAGTAATTCCATTAATTATTTAATATACTTTAATTTCCTAAATTAATGAATACCAATAGGTACTATATTATGTATGTATACTATAATATTTTTTTCGATTTCTAAAAAGTGTTTTATTCCCAGAAAAAAATACCTGCAAATATTTTCATATTCATTAAAAAAACAAATATTAGTAATACTTTTGCTGTAATGTTTTAAATACTGTTTTCGTATACTATTATCGTAAATCATTTATTGAGAAAAATATTTTTTGTTAATAGCCAAGTATTTCTTCTAAGTATTTTATTACAATCTGAACTTAAAATTAAAACTAGATAAAATATTCGTTATTGATATTATAGTATTTTATTCATCCATTGTTGTGATTGCTAATATTTCAAACGCGAGTCGGTTTATTAATATTAGTTGGCGATCGATCCATCCTTATGTAATATGATTTTTATTGGTATACAGAGTGGTCAGTATAGAGTTCAAATCAATATATTGTCTAAAAACAATGAATTTGAATATTTATATACTAAAATATTAAAACCACAAGATTTGTATTCTGAACACAAATTGAATGCACATACAAATTTAAAATACTATTTCAATGAACTTTTATATTACAAAAAAAAAACTTATAAATAAAAAAAGTGAACTTTGTAGATAAAAAATAATATTTTATGAATTAATAGGTAAAAAAAACATATTGCAAATCATTAGATACTAATAAAATGTGGTCAAATACCCAAAAACATTCAAAACAAAAATAGCATATTTTTATATTTATATCCCTGGTAAAAGTGAAACGGATTTGCTATATCTCAATTCACCAAACCCGAAAATATATGCTAAATCCTACAAAATTGGAATCTCGATGATAGCCTATAGGTAATAAAAAAAAGTATCCATATTTGACATTATAAAATAATGAATGTTTGAAAGGAAAGCGATTTCGATTTTTTATGTACAATTTTCATTGTTTTTAAACTCCGTTATAATTTTAAATATTAGATTACAAATTATATCATCAAAACTATTTAATATGATATTGTTTACGTACATATTATATCGGTTACTAATATAAATTTATTTTTAATTTCAAATTTTACAAACATATAATAAATAACTAAATTAATCTAGTAAAAACCTAAACTAATATTTTTTTCCTCATAGAATAATATTAATATTATAAACCTACATACACCTTAAAAAACGTAGAACCAGATAATTTGAGGAGCTTCAATGCAAAACATAATTTTTCCAATATTATGAACTTTGAGTTAAACATTTATTCTGACAGTAAACCGTATATGAAGAATCTATTGGTATATATACTTTTTTTTCCAATGTGAAAAAATATTCCTAACTTGGTCTTTAATGAATTTAATATTTCCGAAATTCCAAAAATCTATTTGTCAAAACGTTCATTATATTGCAAAACGCTGTTTGATTTTTCTTAAAATTATCATAATATTATGCAAATAATATTAATCGTTCTATAGTGTATACCCATATAATTTTTTTTATTATTTAAATTTTAATAAAAGTACGTTGTCTGTTGTTGCTATATTTCCGTGACAGCATGACGATTTTACTATTTCACAAAAGTACGAAAATAGAAAATCATAGCCCTAAGCGAAAACATCGAAATTCCTCATTTACGATTGTGAATAATCTCAGTAAATAATATAAGCAATAATACGATATTATCGTATTAGTAATAAGCAGTCTTGTAAAAAATACTTTTGAAAAATTATTTTAATACTAATATTTAAATTGGAATAAATTTATATTCTAAATACTTTTAAAATACTTAAAAAAAAAGTATTTTATAAATACTTTCAAAATTTTGAAGTATTTAAATAAAAATACTCTTTCGTTAATATTAAATGTGTTAACTAGTGTTTATAAAAATAAAAAATATCTACTAAGTTTTCCCAATTGAATATAACTAAGTCATGATGTACATTACAATGTACATTGCTAAATAACGGCAAGGAAACGTGTAAAAATTATGAATTTTTCATAGTAGCTTAACATGAAAAAATAAAATGCAAAGAAAAATTTTTTATCGGTGCCTATTTTAACACAAGTATTTTATTTTCGCATAAAATACTTTTAAAATGTATTAAAAATACTAAAAAAAATGTATTTAAAATACCCAAAAATACTTCAAAATGTATTAAAATATACTAATATTCAAATACTTTTATTCGAGTACTTTACAAGACTGGTAATAAGTAATACGATATTATCGTATTTTATTAACAATAATTTACGGCGACGAGCGTGCGATGTCGTCCGTCGTCCGCGTACAAACCAACGCGACTCGCGTACGTGCGCGTCGTGGAAAAACACGGCACGGTCGGAACGTCACGAGCGTTACGCGTCCGGTGTTGACGATTTCTCCGGGAAATTCCTCGGATCGAAACCCGTTCGGAACCGCATCGTTCGACCGGTCGGCAACGGTCGGCACCGTTCGGCCGTTTCAATTATATTTTACAATAAACGTACCGACGGCGACGTGTTGTGCGTACTACACGGGAGAAGTGGAAGAAAAAGAAGAAGAAGAAGAAGAAGAAGAAGTGGAAGAAGAAGAAAAATACGACGGAAAAAAAATCGATTAAATTAGAGAAGAAAAAAAAAAACCAATATTATTTGTATTTATATTGTTATCAAAACGGAACGGGTCCCCGCGGAAAGGCATCGCGGAACGCGACCTTGAAATCGGGCGACGGCGGCGGAGATGACCGTCAATCGTCGCGCGCGCGGTTCGCCGCTGGTGAGGGTACAAGGTCCGCGCGCCTCTGCACGCGGACCGCGAGAGGTTTTATATATTGGACTCGAACATCCCGACGGGCACCAGTATCCGACGGACCGTTGCCGCCGTTTGGCGATTTTCTGCGACATCGAATTGTTTATTATAATAATATATTACACTATATAATATTATCGTTTCGATCGTGTGCTTTATTATCGTATTTCAACCGCGACATAATATAATATCGATATTATAATATTATCGCTGCAGTATAGTTTTACACGTTTTTGTATTTCGTTTCATACGAATTTCTAAACCGAATCCGCCAGTAGTGAGTGTTCGAACGACGAAATCTCGTCGACACGAAATCGTTGCATATTATTTCGCGAGTTATTCAGCACCAACGCCGATTGACCGCGAGTAACGAGCGTCGCGGAAAGAAAACTATATTCGCACAATCGCCGCAGAACGTCCAAACGCGGGCATCACGTCGAAGAGACTTTGATATATATTTTTTTTCAAAAAGGTACGTGAGCATATACCGTGTCAATGCGGTAATTACTGGTAGGTGATGTAGGTGATGTGTACCATGGTACAAAATTACCGAAAAATCGATACAATATTATCGATACGTGTGCGACGGGTGAGTTATTTGGAAATCGTCGATAAACCTTAGCCAAATAGTGTACATTGATTATGATAATTATTATTTTTTGGAATAAAAAAAAAATATCCGGTGAATCGACAATATTTCCATCTCAGCTGTTCGTCTTTATTAATAATAATAATGATGTTGTTCTTATATTATTATAAACTCGAAAAATGGACAAAAAAAAAATAATAATAATAATATAAATGAGACAATATACCTATAGTATAGTCCTTGACTCGGAATGCTATTAACGATAAATAATAATAATAATAATAATAAATTATCGGTATATTTGTGTCTGTGTGTGTGTGTGTGTGTTCGTAAATACAGGGTGATCAAAATCGTTTCTTTTCACGCGTTTTCAATGTTATCTCCGTTAGTTGTGTTATACAATATTGTCATCGCTCTGTATACGATGATATTATACATTCGTTCTTAATATTGGATACAAGGAGGACGACACAATTTTGTCGCCAAAACGATCAACATAATAATAATATGCACAACCAGTAAGATTGAACTTCACGAATCATAATAATATTAAAATAAGTGGTCGGTCGAAACGCGTTAAATAGTTATACTCGTGATTTCCTGTAAAATCGATTGTAATTGATATACATTATCGCGTCGCGTCCGTTGGAGCTGTTATCAATTTAGCTTTTTGTTTAGAATCGTTTTGAATGGTATTTTTAATACCAATTTGTTATTAACACTCCAGTAAGAATATTGTAATTATTACTAGCTAGTCTAATCGTATGCGAGAAGATATAAACAATAAAGTGAGTTTTTTTTTTTTGTATTTGCTTCAAAACTAAATTAACCCTTTTTCGGGATAGGCAATGTGCATAACTAATGTTTTCTGAGAATAAATAAAGGTTTACGAACACGGCATCTCGTATACTAGTCAAAACAATAATTAAAAGGTAGCTGACATGTAATGAATACTAATAACAGAAATAACAAAATAATCATTTCACTTTCACGTTTTTATTTTAAAACCCATTAGTATGATTAATACTAAAAACAAATTATTTAAATTTACACATTTGGTTAATTAAAAAATGTGCCCACAATAAATCTATTGAGTGTATTAATATTAATTACGTTCAACACTATATAATTTAGTTTAAAATATTTCAATGAAAACATTTTATATTGTATTTGTATGGGAATTTATGATTTCTGATACCAATCCTACCAATCTTTCTCATTTCATCCAACTATAATTATTATAAATTAACAATAATTAACTTAAAGAGTTATTATGAAATCGAGTATTTTAATTTTTGAATGAATTAAAACATGCGCGTCCTTCAATTTCTAGTAAATAAATGGTCCAATAGCTAATATTGCCGATATAACCGGCTATAAATAGTAAACGAATATAATAAGTTAATTTTTTTTAAATTTAACTTTCTTAAAAAAAAAAATTGTATTCAAATACAAAACAAATTAATTATTTAACTATTTCATTAATTGTAACAGTTTGAGAAAAGCAAAAAAAAAAAAATGTTTCATTCAATTTCGTAATACATTCGTAGTGTTCGATTTTTCAGTCCAATCAATTTGTTGTTTTCGCAATATTTCATATTATTATGGATCAATCGTGTCGCGTAACGTAACATCGAAATTTCGATAATACGATTTTTATTGGCCCCGATCCATCATTTTATATCCACATTACATTGACAACACTATGTATAAATTATTATCAATTTATAACAGTTGTTCTGCGAACGCGGAACTCACGACACGGCGTCTTCCGAACCCCGCAAGGTCGACAGGACCGAAGACGCGCATTTTTTAAACATTCGATATTATTTCCAAACGATAATATCCGAAACGTTACAATGTAATACATACGGACGCACACTTCCTTTAATATTTCGAATGTTGTCTGGCGATTTTTTCCCCTCTTTAATGCATTATATAGTGTTGGCGGGGAAAAAAATAATAATAATAACGATAAACAATAGACTGTTGGTTTACTCGTAGAAAAAAAAAAAAAAATGATAAAAGTAAAAGTGAAAAACGAATAACCTCAGAACGACGACGACGCGTACATATAATATAATGATATTATTATTATTATTATTATTATTATTATTATTATTATTATTATTATACGAGTGTAGAAAAGACACACACGACTGATTCCGATGAACTTGGGCTTTGAGTTTATAATATAGCAGCAGTCGCCATCGCGAACAAACGGTTCTTTATGTCGATCTAACTGTGTCATCTTGAAATTATTGTATTTTCCCTCGTTTGTGCGGTCTTTGTGTCCGACAAAACAATATTATATTTATATTTATATCAGAAATAACGTTTACAGAAAAAAAAAACTATACCTAATCATATTAATATTGTTATCGTATCCGTCGACCGCATTTTTAATATGTTTTATATCGTTCGACCGCCACCGCACATAATTATATATATATATATATTGTAACGTCCGAGAGGAGGAAGCCAGCGATCCCGACCGAAATCGTAGTGTAATCTCGAAAACAAATAAATAACAATATCAATCGGACACGAGAAATGAAAATATTGTTAACAAACATAATGGATGGGGCGGGACATTGACGTGTTTATTAACATTGTAATTATTATTATTTTTTTTTCATGTCGAAAGACCAACGGGGCGAGAGGAAAATTAATTGGGCGTTTCCCGCCATCACGTGCGGTGTACCGCGTAAATTTTTATTTATTTATTTATTTTTTTTTTTTTCGTGCCGTCCGCAAAGCTGCTTGCGAATAAAGACTTTCAAATTCGCGCGGAGGAAAACGTGCGCGCGTATACGCTGCGCCGCCGTGTATACAGGGCGGTCGGGATTTCGCGTCGCAAACACGGTGGGTCACCGTAAGCGTGTTATCGGTCTACAAGTCTTATTCCGATCGCCCTGTATAGTAATGCACGAGCGACCATGAATTTTACGCGTGTCCGTGCAATACACCCTTGACTTGTTAGAACTTGTTTTGCGTCGCGTTTGTTATAAATCTCAAACCTTGTTCGCCGGCGACAGCTCAACATGAAAATATGTATGCACGCGTTCCTTCACACATCCACCCTACTGGCCACCCGCCCCTCCGCGGCTTTGCAAACACGCGCTCTCGGCTCTCGCTCTGATTGGCGAGTAAAATGTTTAATTTACTTCACTCGATTTGTTTGAGACTCAACGGTGTCCGAACCAAGACCGAACTAGGACTGAACATTTTAGAAACGCCATCACTTTTGATATATAATCATCATGTCTCGTATTCAACGGAATCGGATACTTAACGTAGTCGAACCAAAATTTTTCCGAGGAAAGTGTCCCTCGTGACTTATTTCTGAACGCGCCACTGGGGCTTTTGATAGATTATGTTTTCTGATAAAATTGATCGTGCATTCTTATTATAAAATATTAATTAATATTATGATGTTATTATAAATTAATAATAAATAGAAATTTACGTTTTTTAAACATTTTTATCAAATATTTCATTGTAAACATAAATACCTATTATATAACAATATTAAAATACTAAATTGTATAAAATACGGTCCAAAATAAGGGGTTTCCAGATACCCCAAACGGTTCTCCACCACTGAATCGAATTATATTTTATTTGATCGATTTTCGTTCTAACGTATACAACACAAATTCGACTTTCGAAGTTTCGAACTCGATCAACAGGTCGAAACCACCTCTAAAATATTATAATGTTTCATTTTATTTTTCCAATTTCAGATTTTTCAATAATAAAACAATCATGCATTCGTACATCAAAAAGTTGGGTTTTCTGTACAAAACTTACGTACTCACTGTTCTCACTTTGGGTTACCTGACGTCTGAAATGGGACATTTCTTAATCGGAGTGACCAGCAAGGCGACAGCCAGAGACGTGCACTACGGCGACATCAAGTGTCAGCTTTTGGAACACCTTGCTGACTCGACCGTATTTAATTACACTTTACACGAACGCTGCGACACGTCCCTCGACCAAAAATCGTAAGTGTAATGTACTGGTTTATAATATTATAAACGTGTATAATACCTAATAAATATTTAAAGAAATGTCTTTTCTTGTTGTGATAAAAGATGAGTCTAAAAAAAAATAATTAGCCAGATAATAGATATAATATGTATTTTGTTAAATAGTCTTATATAGATGATATATTTATCGGACTCAATACAAATAAGTAGGTATATGAAACGATGACAATTGACCATGTCCATTATTAGAGAAGAAACGAAACATCAATGCTGGAATTGAATATTCGCTAATATTTTATCATTAAATTATGGAATATGCGTATATGATTATTATATTTGTTATTAGGTACTACATCGTAGTCTATTCAGTCTAAATTATATTATTATTATCGTCGATTATAACGTACGAGACCGACCTTAGAAAAGTGACTTTCGTATACGCTATTACAGTGGCAGACGATGCGATGGGAAATTAATATCGTACACCGCAGACATCTCAATAACAAACGCATTCGACCATTTCTTTTAGCCGTTCGCTGTAGTATATTTAATAATAATATAAATACATCGTGTTCGAGTGTTTCTAAATTTTTTTTTTTTGTAGTCTCGATTACGCGCGTGATCGCACGTATATAATATTAACAATACGACCAGACGTGTCTTATTGGCTTCAATAAGTAACAATAATATTAACCTTATATGGTTAATGGTATATACGTATACCGGGTATTCGGTATATACCTAGCCAACATCTCTACACACTATACTCTATAACATGCACTTTGGACCTGACGATCAAATATTATATTATTTGCAAATCGATTATACGCGCCGCACCGACGTAATTACTCCGGGTCAAGTTTATTCGATTATAATGACACAAACAATTCTAAGCTATTATCTCGACGAATTCGTATCGTAACCTTGCCGGCACTAGGTATATAGGTACGTGATATTCAAACGGTCGTGACGGCCATTTTTTCCCGCTCTGATGGTTTTAACGGTTTGTTGCGTTTCTGAAATCTCATACATAGAACCCAAAATGTGTGCTTTAACGTCGCAGGGTCTGTCACAACTTTTTTTATAATAATATATTTCATACAGTTGATATTTCGTTCAATTACATCACAAATATTGAAATTTTTACGTTTTTGACATTTTACTGATACAAAATTTTTTCCAAAATTTAGATGCGAGTTGTTAGTCCTGGAAGACGGCTCACCGTTCTGCGAATGGAACTACAACGGACTTGGTTTCCAATACCAACTGTTGGCGGGACCAGCTTTCATAGCTGTCTATTCGATCGTCGGCGTAGGTTTCGGCATGGCCGCCGACAAATTCAACAGGTAAATTATATGCAACAGGTAGAAAATATCACGTCGTGATGTATGTCGTGTCTCGAGCGAAGAAGGAAAAATAATACATATACGGTGATCAAAAAAGTTAAAAATATATCGTGTTTGAAAAAAATTTGGGAAAAAAACGTGTACTTTCCACCATTTTTACGACATGAAATTCTGATCATCCTGCATATCGTTATTAATAAAACTTGAATGTACCTCTATATATATATATATATATTATATGAATCAATGTGTTCACAGAGTCCGACTTTTGTCACTTTGCACGCTGATCAGTGCCGCAGCTATCGGTCTCATTGGTATGGCCACCAGCTATTGGCATTTGATTCTCCTCAGAATCATGCTTGCAGTCGGGTGAGTAACAATATTATTAAATGTTTTTAAAACAACATAAATAAAACGGCAACAATAATAAGAAAATTAAAACAAACAAAAATACGACCTCGGTATAATTTATTAATTTTTATATACTTTCGTTATTGTTACAGCGAGGCCGGCACCAATCCCTTGTCCACTGGAATCCTATCAGACTTGTTTTCAGAGGTAAGTTCGTACAAAATCGCGGTTCGTCCGTGTAAACCAGTGGTTCTCAACCGATGGAAGGGGAAACTTCCTCCCCATTGACGAAGAATTTAGATACTGTACATCATATAGGGAATATAAAGTGGTGAAGAAATTACGAAAATCACATAAAACAAAAATCAAACGATCACAAAAGAGTAATAATTTCGAAATATTTTTACACCGTGAATATTTTTAATAAACGTATTATTATTTTATAAGCGATACAGTTTAATAATACCTGTCGAGTTAAATATATAAAGAGGCAACGACCATACATGTTGGTAGAAAGCAAACGTGAGATACAAAAGGTTGAGCACCACTGGTATAAACGATTGTAATATACTAATATATAAGGTTAGGATATTGTGACTGAACATGTACCTACCTATTGCAGAGTTCAAATATTATCATTTTAATAATATCCCATAACAATAGCTACAATTTATTTACACGTTCGAATATGTGTAAATAATTATTGTCTAGACAAAAAAAAAAGTTAGATAACAGTTTGAACAATTTGAAAATAAAACAAATACCTACGAATGATTTTATTTTTATTCAAATCTAAATTCTAGAAATATTTAAATATTTTATCTGGACAACAATTATTTTCAAAACATTGAAACTCATAAGTAATAATCTCATACTCACATGTCATAACATATGAGTTAAGCCGATTGTTAATGGTCAATAATTTTATATATTATATATTTCTTATAGGAAAAGAGAGGTCTAGTCATGGCGATCTTTAACTGGGGAATTTATGCTGGAATTGGTTTGGCTTTCCCGGTCGGCCGATACGTGACTGAAATGAACGTTGGTGGTTTGGTGAGTAAATAATTAACACTTAACGAATACGTAATATTTGATTACTATTATACATCACTTATTTTTAATACCTAGTTATAAACTTAAAGAAATAAGCCAGAGTTCGGAGTCAAATTATAAGAAAAAAAATAAATAAACCGGTATTGGTAATAGTTATAAAATGCCAAGGCATAATATATATATATATATCAGAACCGGTATAAAATAAATATTCAATCACGTAAAAGCACGATCATTATTTAATTTTATTGATTCAGTAAATTGGAGATTTTCATGTTCATATTTTCATTATAATTGAATAAGTCGCAATTTCATGAATCAAAATATTCTTAATTTACCTACCCTTTGAACTAAAAAATATTATTAATTTTTAAATTTATCGTTTTTGTCACACATTCTCATGGTGTTATTATAAAATACAACAACACTCGAACATTTTAGTCTCGGTTTAATTTTTAATTTTATATCATTGTTTTAGGGCTGGAGAGTACCGTACTATGCCAGCGGAATGATCGGTATGATCGTAGCAGCTTTGGCTATCACCACGATGACAGAACCTAAGAGGACAGCAATTAGCGAAGAAGCCGACGCCGATAATAACGAACAGGTGTCAAAACCCGGTTCCGTGCAAAACGTTACACCCACCGAGAGCGCCGAAAAAATTAGCATTTTCAAAGTGCTTTTCCAACCGAAAATCTTGATTTTGTGCATTGCAGCATCGATCAGACACACCGGTAACAATAAACAAATTTGATATCTATAACACGTTTTTATATAACTACAATATATACATATCGACTTCCTACAACTATCGATAAAATACTGATATAATGTAAAAATATTATGCTATTTAAAAGTACTAAAAGTTTTAGATCTTTAGTTTCCAAAATGCAAAAAATCAATATATAATTGAGTGGATTACAATAGTGATCCGCGTTGCATTTACAAGATTAAAGATTGTTATTCTCTGCAACGTTAAAAGAAATATAAGAGCGTCAAATGATAATATTGAAATAAATCGTTAATCGTTTTCATGATTTTTATTAACATATTTCATGCGATTTACAGGAGGATTCTGTTTTGCCTACAACGCCGATCTGTTTTATCGGGACATATTCCCAGGCTACGATCTTGGATGGTCATTATTTGTCGTCACGTTCTTGGTCGGCAGCGTTGGCGTTGTGATTGGAGGAGTCACTTCTGACAGTATCGTGAAAAAATACGGCATAAGATCTAGAGTAGCCGTATTAGCTATTAGTCAGGTACAGACATAATCGAAAACAATTTCCCAATATTGTAAAGTATAGTGTTAATACCCAATATGCCATTGGGTAAAACAAAAGACAAAACTGTTTATGATAGGTCTGATTTCAAACTGGGAAAATTAAATTTGAAAAAAATATGTTCAACTATTATATTAAGAGAACGCTACACCCGCATTTGTTATCTCCATCTATACCCAACAGTTAATATAGCCAAATTAAAGTTGTTAATTTAAAGAACAGAACATTTTCGAGGTTTTCTCGTGGGATTTTTGTAAAATGTCATATGAAAATGAATATATTTAAAATATGAAAAAAGTTAAAACACTTATAACTTCGTTATTAGATCACATTTTACAAAAAGCCCACGTGAAAACCTTGAACATGTTCTAATCTTTAAATTTGGTAATAAATGTTTAATCTGTAAGTTAACTCAAATGCCATAATTTAAGTTTTTTTGACGGTAATAGTATATGTATTTTCCGCTATATTTTAGCTATATTTTTCGTCGGGTAGACGGAAATAGCTATACAACGAAATGGGTATAACGTTCTCTGAAATAAAAATGAAACATTAATTATTTATGTTATAATAATAATTAAATATATAACTTCTCGAATGTATACACTCATCTAAACTGTATATATTATATCATATAAATACTCATTAAAAATTGCACATTAATATGTCTTATTATAAAGTATAAGACCTAATTATACATTTTGTTAATTTTACTGATGTATATTTATGCTGTCGAGAAAAAAAATGTAAAAAGTTATATAATTTTAAAATTAAGGTTAGTGGGTTGAACAAATTATAACAATCATAACATATGGGTAGAAAACTCATTTAAACCTGAAAGAAAGATAGAAACATTTAAGTAGTTATTTATAACTAAACTAGGTATAAACCTATAGTAGTATATATTACAACTATTTTATTTACTTATATATTCTCAGTTCACAATCGTTAAATTATAAAAATCGTTATACTATCGAAAGTTTAGTCTAATGATTATTTTAATAACAGCAAAACATTCTATGTATACGTTTATGATAAATAACAATTATGATTATAATGAAAAATTATGAGAAATTATCGAGTAAATATCTAGACTAAATAAAAAAAATTATAAAGACGAAACACTAAATCATATATACCTATGTTTTCAATGAAATATTTGACAAAAATTGTAAAAAATTTAAAATTAAAAACATAAAACATGTGTAAAAAATCCACTAAGTATATATTTGTTATGGCAAAATTGAGAAATAAATAATTATAACCGTTATAAAATATGTAATTTTATGGAAATTAAAAATAAAAATAATTACAATCCATAAATAACATTTATGTTTTTATGTTTAATTTTACTGGTATAGTTATTAAAGTTATTAAAGTAATGATATTTGTATGAACAACTTATAAAAAATTGTCTTGTTAAGTATGTTTACTTTTTTAGTAAGTTTTTACATTAAAAATTGTGTAATATATTGTTGCTACTATAAGTCGATAAAATATTTGTTGTGTATAATATGTTTTGATGTTGACAACTTTTTTATTTTATCCATAAAAAGATTCTGTTTTCACTATCTATTATAATATTAATGGTTCGAATTTGTTTATCCTTTTATATGTTTTTTTAGTTAAAACAAAAAGTAACTTTATAAAATAGAAGTCCGTTGTCATATATTGGAAACTAAAAACATACTATTTGTATTTTGAACATATTAACATTTCAACATATTTTTGAAATTTTAAATCAATAATATTAATTAAATTTGCAATAATAAAAATGCAATTTATATTGTGTTTATTGATATAAAAAAAATAGGTACACTTGTATTATAAATGCATAATTATGCACATGCTAATTTTTTGCATGTTAAATATACATAGGTATAATATAGTGTTATACTATATTATAAATTATAATATCAATACTTTTTAAGAGATTATTTTTCATCGTGTTTGCATATTTTTATGATTAAATACCACGAGTTTTTTAGGGCATATGTTACTCCAAATTCTAAAAGGATAATATTATATTCAACGATTTATTTTGTTTTCACAGTTGATCGCTACTCCTTTCGCGTACGGAAGCATATATTTGGGACCAACAGGTGCTATGGTAACGCTCGCCATATCCTACTTGTTCGGTAAGTTGCAAAACATTTTATAACGCGGTTGAAGTATTTACCAAAAACTGCGCATTAATATCATTATCCGGCTGTTGTTCAATGACGTTTTATTTTCTAGCCGAAATGTGGTTCGGCATCTTGTTCGCCATACTCGTTGAGTCCGTGCCGATGTCGGTCCGGTCGACCACCGTCGGAGCATTCCTATTTTGGATGAACAACTTCGGGGGTAACGTGCCCATGTTCGTGGAACCCGTCAGAAAGGCGTACGACTACAAAACGGCTTTAGCCATTTTCTACGCCGGATTTTACCTGCTGAGTGAGTTGTACACAGCGTTTACGGATTTGTCGAATAATCCGTTTAGACAACACAGTAAAGTAGTTAAAAACTTACCCAGACGAGCTAGTAGATGATAAACGAAAAAATCATCCGGACAACGAATAAAATTTACTTAAAAATATCTAGATAAAGTCGAGTCGATTCTTATCGCGTTAACGTTTATTTTTGATTTTATAATGAATTAAATATCGCAAAATTAAAATCTCAAACAAAGCGTTCGTTCAAATGTATTCAAAATATTCTGTATAATCAGGGAAACCAAGTAACCTTCCGAAATGGTCAGAGGATTGAAGATAAGATAATAATTAATACCATTTAAAACTTATCTTGAATGGTTAATTTATTAAACGAAATGATTTAAATTAATGTCTAAACAATTCGTTATAATATTAATAATAATAATAATAATATGTTATAATAATATTATTTTATTCAAGGCGGCAAACATACATGCACGCGCGTCGTTTACCAGAAAATAATGATTATAACAATATTAAACGCCTTGAAAATATTTAAATAATATTTTATCTAATACCATTCGTTTATTATTATCATCATCGTTATAATTATTCGTTTTGTTGTTTAATGATAACGTAATAATATTACGTACTTGCTAATAACCTTTTCAATGTTAAATTATTGTGTTAATAATAATATTCATAAATTCAATCGCATAATCATTTAATTTTTGCAATAATTTCGAACTAGTAGTGCGAATACTAAAACTGTGCGTCTGTGACAATGAGAGAAAACCGCGAACAATTTTATATTTTCTATAGGTTCCTATTATATTACATTACCAATATTTCAATATTTTTTCTTTATATTTAGTAATAAAATCGATTGAATTTATCAGTATCGATACCACCACGAGATAGCTAATTTTTATTTCAATTTAAAGAAAAATATAAATTTGTATTTGTATTTTATATCATTAATGAAATATTATTAGTGTAAAGGAATTCATAAATTTAGGTAATTTTAATCCCTTAAAACACCATGTGTTTTTTTTTTTAAATTCATTATACATTTTTTTTTAAAATAAAATTCATAAAAATCAACATTTATTCATTAATGAATGATATTAAATATTAATTTATTAAATCGTACCCATTATACTTAATGTAGATTTTAAGTTAAACTCTTCTGGTTAGGTTAATAATGTATCTATTTTATAATAATATATATTTAATTTAAATCATCATTGTCAATATTATTAATTGTAATTTTAACCTTAGGTTCATTGATGTTCGGTATGACTGTATTGTTCATGGGAAAGAAAAAATCAAAGAACACGAACGTCCACACATTGGCCGGCATTGAAAACGGAGGTTTCAAAAACACCGAACTGGACATTGGTCTGAAAGGATTTCCAAATCTAGAAAACCACCTATAAAAGGTATACATTTTGTTTTTATAATAATACAAAATTCAATAATTGTTTTATAACTTATGATACTAAACATAACTCTTTCTCACTTTTAAAATTTAATGGAATTTATTCATTTTATAAATTCTTTCAAAAATTATTTTACAATTTACAAAATGTTATATTATTATCATATAAAATTTATTTCTAAATAAGTCTTATAAAGCTCGGGGTCACCGACATCTATCTGTAATCCTGTTATACTAAAAAACGTCCTATCGAGAAAATAAATTATGCAAACATTTAAAAAAAAAACACATTTCCAAGAAGATTATTTTTATTATTAAACGGATCTGTCTGTTAAAATTAACGTTTTATACATTTATTAACTTATGATTTATTGAAGAATTTCAACGATGCTTTCGTAATTCACATTGTTGTATTTAAACTTAAACATAAATAAAAAATGAATAATGAATAGTTGAAAACTATGTTTAAGGGTGTTGCATGAAAGAAGTTTTACAGTTTGAATTGTTTATGAATTATTTTTTTAGTTTTAATCTCAGCTCATATTATCAATATTATTTTAAACAATAAATTTAATTGTGTCTTTATTTTATGAATATCTATTAGATAAATAGTTTATAGTATAATAATTTTATTTTTTGACGTTTTTACGTTTGGATAGCTTGGATAACCCTTACAAATAAACTATTATTGCGATAAATCAAACTCAATAAAATATATTATTCTATTTCTATTCAACATTCGACAGACGAGTAAATTGATTTTGCATTAAATTCTGTTAAGGCTGTTGTAAATTGTGTTTTGTAAAGTTTCATTGCGGGTGAACGACTTATAATCCGAAAAACAAACAAAGTTTTGCTTACTGTTTAAGGCTGAAGTTATAGTAGTTAGTGAAATAATGAATCAATTAGCTAATTAAATTCCATAGAAAACTTGAGTAAACAATAATGTATAAACTTATACTCATATATTTAACCTAAACAAATCACTGATTAATTAATAATTGATTTCAAATATGATTGCTTAATAAATCAGAGATTTTTTTTAAAAAAAAGTATTATCCTATATTTTTGAACAAAATAATGAAAGAAGTACATTTTTTTTTAATTTGCAAAATAAATAGTAGTTAAAAAATGTCAGTGTAATAATCGAAATTTAGGTATTAGATATTTTCTTGTAATATTTACGATTAGGATAAAATAACAGAAATTTTATCACATTAGGAAGAATTCACGCGATATAATAAACTTAATTGCGTTTTTTTTATATTAATAAATTTTATTCGAAATATTACGACAGCTTTCAGTTCGTTGACCGCAATAATGCAACACAAAAATCGTCTCGCAGTTTACTCACGTCGACTTTTGTGTACAAAATGCGTATACGAAACGAATATATATATATATTATTTAGAAGAGTGACACTTATTATTATCAAAATACAAACTACGACTGTAATATTTACACACGCGAAAACGAGAAAATCAAAAAATCAACTTTTATAATAATTTCGCACGAACGCTTGATGTGCAAAATTTTACCAGAAAACTCGTAGTTAAGACTTACCTTAGTATACCCTAAGTACTGGTTGTCATTGTAGGTTAGCCTAACCTTACGTAACCGTAGTCTCGTTAACTATATATTAAATTATTAAACAAATATTGTTTAAATATAGATACGTTTGATCCCGTGGGGATTTAAAATGTGTATAAGAAAAAAATGTCGGACGTGTACGTATTTGACCGGAGAAGAAAGGGTTAATTTAACCGTCTCAAGGACACTTGTCAAGATTGTTTTTTCTCTCGCCTTGGGTCGTCGACCCTTCGTCGGAGCGGTGTTTGCATGTTATTCTTATTTTTTCCGCTTTTTAAAATTGGAAACTTTCTTGATGTCCATCGATCGACGAAAACCTTTTCGGGTTCAATTATATTGCTCGGTTTATTTATTCCTTTTCAATAAACCGAGAGATATATTTAGATGTATTGTTTCCGTTTTCCAACAATAACGAACGTGCTTATTAATCGTAAAACTTATTTTTTAAGAAAAAGTCTGTCCGACGAAATCGATAATGATTGTCAAACTGATTGTAACCAATATAGTCGCCAAAACAATTGTTTTTTTCGTAAGGTAGTCGTTTTCCGGATCGAGAAAATTAAATACCTATAACATATATATAACTTATTATAAGATGGCTGATCGATTTATTTAGTTTTTAATTTTTAAAGTAGCTCAATAACATAACATAAGGTCGCAGAGTCTCCTATCTGTGGACGTCCTTCGATTCTCGCACTGTTTGTATGTCGATTATCGGATGTAACGACGTCGCTAAACGGAACGTGTTTATGTCGGATATTATTTCTCCACAATAATATTATGTATCTTTATTAAAATAGACGTTGTACGCTCCGGACGATGATGAAGTTTTGAGTAACCGGACGACTAATATAGCAAACAAACTGTTGTTTTAGCGATAATATTCAATGCATATTTTGTTTAATCACTAAATTAATTTTTCGTTTATGCTTAGTTACTAGTTTCTTATTGCAGACTATTCAAAAATTTGAAAGGAAAATGGTAATCGCTAAAACCATCTCTGAAAATTTCTGAAAATTATATCTATATGACTCTGTAACCTTACATGATTTCGACGATTTCATAATAACTTTAGTATTCTTAAATTTATATGTTTGTGTATCAAACTTGATTGTTTAAATTTTAGAATAGTTGATCGAGACTGTATAAATGAAGTTTTGAAAATGTCAATTATACTTTCTTGATCATCGTTCATACAAATAATAAAATATCTACTTAAATAGTGAATAATCACCTTTAAAACCATATTATCTGTATCATAAATTATTATTTATATTATATACTAAACAGTATACAAAACGTTTTGGCGAAGTGTTAACTTATATGAACTCGCAAACGATATCAGCAACCGTGTTCACCTAAATCACATCGCCGAAACACGCTTAATAGTGATATTATTATAATAATATTAACGAGACGACGAATATAATTATTATTTAACGTTGTTTGTGTTTACAGAATTAAATTGACGAGTTCGAAAGATTTGCGGCCACCGCGAATACTACCTTGAAAACAAAAAAAACAAAAACAAAAATCGTTCAGAGAGATCAGAAAGACAGCTAATCGTTATTATAACGATATCATCGTTGTTGTCGGGGCGCTGGCAGACGAGATAAATCGAACGAATAATAATTGTACAATTATTTTATTATATCAAAATATTTATTTGCCGTCGACTCGCGTCCGTAAATTAATCATAATATTATATTTATATATATTTGTGATAATAATTATTAACGTTTCGTGTGTTGTTTTTTTAAATGATTTTTTTTGTAAATATAAATTTTTATTTTGTACATTCTTATCCGATCGAGGCGACCCCCTTACACCGTAAATCGCCATGCCTTTTGAACCGTGTTCGTGTAATCAAATCGATGATATTTATTATTATTATTATTATTAATATTATTACGATCGTTTGTTCGTTTTATTTTATAAGCATTAAACCCACTATTTGTTGTTCGATGGTATAATGACTCGCGCCATATAGGCACAGTGATTTACATCAATATTTATTTTTTTAAATTAAAAAAAACATTTTTGTTTATATATTATACAATTAATATTATAATATTATGCAATTATTCGTATAGACCATTGCAATATTCGTTTATTGATATTGCATCATTATTATTATTATTATTATTATTATTATTTTTTTGTAACATAATATTATTTATCAATTTTTTTTTTTTTTATAATAATATACACACGCATACTTACATATTATAATATGTTCACATCGCGTAATATACGATAGGTATATATATATATACATACAAGGTGGTCACAATATATCACGTTACAAAAACGACGGAAAATTACGTACACTTACGACGTGTAGTATCCGTTAATTTTGTATCGCGAATCATGCTGTACACGTACACCACCACCGTATAATAACGAATATAATTGTCTATAATATTTATGATTTTCCGACGAAATTTTGTTTATAATAGTACATTTTTTTTAATCGATAAAAAACCGTATCGTATATTATTATAGTATATTGTTCCTATATATAATCTGTTGCCGATTGTTGTTTTAACGGCGCTGTTGCGTTTGTTTGTATACTTATAATAATATTATATTTTACAATGTAACCAAATCTATCGTATGCGTGGTTAAAAATATAATATAATGTTAATGTGCGTATATAATATAAATATAGAAAATATTTGACTGCATTTTTACATTATTGTTTATTCAAATAATTAAATTATCAACATTTTTCCAATTCATCAACTTATTATATACACTGAATGTATACTCGGTTCAATTGTTAGAAATGTAAAATCATCGTCCAACGATTTTTTTTTTTTTTTATACATAGATATTGCATCATATTATATTATGTTATAAATTTATAATTGTAATTATAAATATCAACTTAAACTTCAAATTATCTGATAACCATTTGATATTTGGATAATGATAACCACGATTATTTATTATGCCGAATATTAAGTTCACGTCCCTAGTTCGCATTGCACAATGTTATACGAAATAAATTTTGTACTATATGCAATTGAGAAACGTATGGAAAAGTTTCACACAAATTGTACATAAAAAACGCATGCCCAATAAACTGGGTGATTAACAATAAATAAAATGTTTAAGACAAATTTAAGTATACATTTTAATTAAGTTATATAACGATTTACCTTTTTTACGTGTTAACTTTTAACAAGTTCAATTCTAAATATCAAATTATTTTTTTAAGAAATTTTGTTCAATATTATATACCTACTTTATATGTTTTATAAAAATAATTAAAAATGTAAGTAGGTACTTAAAAAATACAATACAAATTGGATGTAAAATATATATTATATTTATTTTTAAAAATTAATATATTTAACTCATCGTTAAATTAAAAGTTACATTTAATTTTTTAAATTTAAATTTAAATTTTAAATATTAAATTTAACTAAACATTTCTACAATAACTTAATTGGATAATGTAAAATGTTCAATAGTCAAGTCAAGAAATAAATTAACTTTAAGTTATTGATTACTCATGAATATTTTACAACATTATAATATATGTTTGAATATTCGATATACATATAGAAATTTGATGAGTATTTATTAAATGTGGTAGATACTCTCAACTCACTGAAGTTTGTCTTGGACAATAATTAAATGTTCACTATATTATATATTGTTTTAAATATTACGATATTTAACAACTATACTTGTGTTTAGTAGCGCCGGAGCTGGGGGACAGAGGGGGCATTCGACCCCCCGTTAAATATACCAGGGAGCAAATTATAATTTTGCCCCCTGAAAATTTGTCATCATAGTTATACATTTAGTATTTAAACATTTTAGAGTTATGGTTTATATTTAAATTGCATATTTATTATTTTTAATATTTATATAATATCATATGTAATAAAATTAATTTTGAAAAGTTGTATAACAAATAAAATGTAAAACATTAAAATTATTTTTAATTTTATATTTAAAATTAAATTAGGTAAATAAGACTATTAGTTTAATCTACAAAATAGTAGTTAAACCTATTTTACAAAAATCAATAAGCATTTGTATTTTATTTTAATATTAAATATATATGATTTTCCTTAAATTTTTGCCCCCCTCCCCCCACCACTACAAGAAAAATAGTTCTTACGCCTCTGCTTGTGTTTTAATAAAATATTTTATTTTTGTATAAACTTGTTAGTATTTAAAATTTGAAAAATGTGCATCCGGTATTTTATTCATATGTTGGTTTTATGTTTAAAATGTACAAAAGTTTTGAGTTTCGTCAGGAGACTGTCACTAGAAGTTACATAGACACTACACAACTATTCTCATAATGGCTAAACTTTTGAAACTCATGAGCATGACTATACAAATGCCTATTGTGGAATTTAATATTTTAGAGAAATAAAGTTAATAAATTATTTCGGTTTGTCAATTTTAGTTCAAAGTAAACCAATGATTCCTTTAAGAACTATAATTGAATTTATCATCATATCATTTTATAATAACATCACTGAATTCGAATAGCAATAATCAAAAAGTTTTATTTAATAAATAATATTATGATTCGTGAGCAATGTAGTAATAATATAATTATTTTGTCCTGTCTTGCTGTTTTCGTGTTTTGCGCACAATACAATAATATTGCACAATTAAAATCGCATTGTCTCTTTGCCATCAGATCGGCCATGGAGACATAATCGAATGCAACAATGGTAAATCGGTTGGTTTATGTTAAAACGTGTCATAATCAAATCACTTTTATATTTTATAATATATTCATTATATTCAACAAACATGGTAATACCTAATAACAATAATAATAATGATAATAATAGATATAGGCAACTACTCTTGTTATTAGAAAACAATATTATGTACTTAATCGATAAGCTTTCGAACGGTCGGCCGTTGGCATAAAAAAAGAACCACACATTATAATACAATTAACAATAATTAACATATAATAGACTCGGTAATAATTGGAAAATCCGCTGGTCACAGTGTAACAGAATAAGAAGAACAATGAAGTGACTCGCGTGAGAAATTCATCACTGTGGGGAAAACAATGTTTAATAATTAAATTTAAAAAATAAAATAAAAATGTCAACTATATTGTCATTTTGTAGACTAAATAATAATATACCAAAAGAATTATCAGAATTTTATGTTAAAAATAAGTATAATAATAATTTTAACAATACTTATTTTACAGTTTTGATGTCACGCAGTAAATTTAATTTTTAAAACAAATTAGTAGCGGTTCTCGGTGTCACAGGCGATTTTTACTCCCCTAAATTTTAACCACCTAAATTAACAATGTATTTTTATTATTTTGTTAGAATTCAAGTGTGTTTATATGGATTGTTCTATTTTTAGGTTATACTATTTTGATTATAGTATAGTTTATCGCGTCATTATAAAAATATCAATTGTTAAAATATCATTATGCTTATGCACATAGGAAAAATTATATTATAATATTTTTTAACTTTTTTAGATTTAGATTTTAAAAGTTTACTAGTTTTAATTTTTATATAATAAATTCAATAATATTAGACAAAGTACATTGCATAATTATAATTATTGTATTATAGAATTATAGGTATTAATGTTTTCCTAATTAAAAATAAAATATTTAGGAAAATATTTAGATAACATCCAAATTAATAATTACATACATTTATTTATATTAATTACATGCAAAATATCTCGGGTAATTTGTACACAATATAGTGAAAATTAGGGGAGTAAAATATTTTAACTCAGTTTATTATTTCTTCGATAAAAAATATAAAGGTTAAATCTTTCGTGGTTAAAATTTAGGGGGATAAAAATTTGGGAGGTAAAAATGTAGGGGGGTTAATTATTGCCTGTTACACTAAGCGATTTTGATCTTAGGCGATTTTTACCCTGAGGTAAAAATTTAGAGAGGTAAAAATCGCCTGTTACACTGGTATAAAACCGTTTAAAATTCGTTAAAAGGGTCGATTAAAACATTATACAAACCTGCATATATGTATTTAGGTATAAATGTCTTAGATTATATATTGCAGGATTGTTCGTATACATTATTTTCAATTTTTTCGCACAATCAAACAACAACAAAAAAAATTATTAATCAATCTTCAAATATTGTTTACTCTGTATTGTGTATACACAAATTCCTGTATAATCCGTAGTAACCAGAATATATTGCGAATTGCGATTGCTAAAAAAAAAAAACTTTAGATAATAACTTTGCATTTATAGTAGTTCAATACCCTTGTGATTATATATTGCTGATTTAAAAACAACGAAAACGAATCTATATTTAGAGTATTATCAATAAAAAGTTGATTATTCTTAATATTATAATCTATACATAAGTACTTGTAAATTGCGCTTAATTGTATTTTAAAATTTCAAATATCTTACAAAGATATTAAAATATAATATATATTATGCTATTTTAATATAATATTACGATTATCGTGTCAGTCGTTTAGGTCTACTTCGAAATTAATAATAAATTCAGATTAGATTTTTGTTATGGTTAATGTAGGTATCATTTATAAACGTAATATGGGTATACTAGTTAGATTAATCATTAATTAATGATTAATTATTGTTTGGTTTCCTAAACAATAGATAAATAATATTTTTTTGTGAAATATTTTATAATTAGTATAAATTATATTTAGTATATAAATTAATAATATTGATTATAAAAAAGAACCAATTTTTTACAAAATTCTTTTCAACTCCCAATTCTTCTACAAAACGTACTTTTATTGTGAAGGTATATTTTTAAAATTGTTTTTTTAATGTTTTCATTACAGAAATGTATCGACTTATATATTAATTTATTGTTGTTGAATATTTTATGTTTTCATTGTTTCCAATTTATAATTGTTATAAAAAAGTTGAGATTATGATTATTAAATAATTTTTAAAAAAATAAGGTTCTTTTGCATTCCTTAATTATTCCACTTTTGTGAATTATTAAAATAACAATAAATCAAGTTATTCGATTTTGTTTCATTGAATTTTTATAATATCTTCGTTAAAATTTTTAAGTAAAAACGTGAGACTTATTTATTCAATGGTAAATATATCTTTATACTTATGCATTTAAATATTAAATCTTAGTACACCCACTTAGGGATACATTTAATACTGCGACATCCCAAAAATTCCTATATACATATTGCGTATAATGTAACATTTTTTATTGGATAAACTTAATCAGACATTCCATTCTAAATATAATATATATTATATTTCTTCATAGTTTTTACCCATATCCATAATTTAGTAAAGAAGTATACCAGTATCTTATTATAAGTTTCGATTTTCAAACGGTCACGTAAAATATTAGTAATATTTTCTTAAAAATATAATATTAATAAAGAAATCTTAAATTCATCGTTAAATTTAAAATGTAAATTACTCGGAAATACTTATCGGATTTTAAAAACTAGCACGTACAAATATGTCCAAACAATATATCAATCGAAAGTTTGCATACATACTACTTTATTAATTAAGGGATGAGGTGAAAATATTAGGAAGATTTTATACTCATGTTTGTCGTCTATCCATCATGAAATATATCAAAATCATTTAGAACTTAAATTGTGACATTTGATTCAAGCTCAAAAAGTTAACTCTAAAACAATTAAAGTTTTAAATTAAACATTTTTTTATTCTATAACATTTTCTTAAAAAACATATTTTCATGGATCTTTTATAATACCATCTGCCAATAATAAACTTGTATTTATTTAAAATATTAAAACAATTAAAATTCAAGTTTAACTTCATTCGAAGATTTGATTAAAAATGTATTACCTTATAACTTAAGTGTTTAATTTGTTTAAACTTTTTACGTGTTTGTAATTTTGCTATATATTTTCCGTTTGATAGACAGAGCACGGATACAATTTTGACACGAAAAACGCGGGTAATCTTCTTCTTAACCCTTTGACGAGTGAATTGTTTTCAATATATTTAAATTAATATTTTAAAAATAATAACGTATTCAAATATAATTTTACGTTTATGATGATTGCAAATTGGAGGAATGACGTTTTTTACGGCAATATTTTCATTTTATTATTTGAAATGTCGTATATATTCGTAGATGCGAAAAATTCGTAAAACGTATGTTAATTATACTTGTCAAAGGCTTAAAGTATTTAATATAATAATATATGGAATTATGGATAAATATTTTTTTAAATAGAAAAATCGCTAATACACTCTAATATATTCTCTAGAACACGAAAAAAAAAACTTTATATTATAATCGCCTTGTCTACATATTATATATATATAAACACAAAATACGTGATAGAACATTATTTAAACCTAATCTATGTTATTATAACGTTTCGGATGTAGTTAAATATATAGTACTATATAATATTATACTGTCAAAGAGGATATTATATTAATATAATCTAACCATAATATTATGTTTTTCCTAAAAAAAAAAATAAATAATGATAAAAACGGCCTGCCCCAGGCAGTCGCCTCGTTCCCCTTTCCCGCATAAATCCGCCCCTGACCCACTCATCGTGTAGGATAGTCCGATCAACCAGATTTGTGGTTATCCGAATTCCGAAGTCGTAGCTAATATAGATACCGCACATTTCTCGCGTAGATTTTTTAAAAATATATTATATTTTTAACTTATACGCAATGATATCGTATTTTTTTTTTCAATCAACGAACTAGTCGTTCGCACACAAGAAATCATAATCAAAATTCGTTCGGACCAAGTTCTCGTACGGGGAGACTTTTTGTACCAGTACAATGTCCTAAATCAATACCTACCTAACCTAGAATGTAACATTATAATAATATTATTAGTTTCTGTGTGTCGCACCCGAAGTATACGATGACACAGGATTATAGTACGTAAATTTATAACTCTTTTATATAAGTCAAAATGAATTACAATAATAATAATAATAATAATAATAATAAATCAATACTGGTTTGCGGTTTATTTTTTTTTTTTTACAAACATAATATTGTAGTTCGCCAGAATGCACGTGGGAACATAACAAACACATAAGTATAAAATATCAAACTGGTTTTCCGATCATTGTAGATAGCCATTAATTAATTATTATTATACTTATTATGTGCCGTCTAGAGATTATATTATGTTGGGACAAACAGAAACTGTGTATTATCGTTATGAATACGAAGTATAAAAAAAAAAAAAATGCTTATTCAAATTATTACTACCGCGTATAATAATAACATACTCGTACTACTTTACAACATTATGTTAGATAATTTAGTTATTTTATTAGCTATTACACAATACAATCAACTTTAATCTCAGGCGGCTCGTGATGTATTGCCGCAACACTGTATTATATCAATAATAATTTGTCACATTTTCTGATCTTCATAATCATACTCCGAGATGCTTCTTCTTGATTAAATCCTATTAGAGTATATTAAAAGGCAACGATTAATGAAAGGGTTATTCAATAATAACAAATTAAATTATAAATATTTAATTTATATTTTTTAAACAATATTTCCCATTTCCTATCTTCTATTTACCCACCGGCATCAATTTCTGTCAATGTTAATAATAGACAATCGTAATAATATATAAAGGTACAGGTCATCAACCATTATTCATGTATATAAATATAACTGTGTGAAATTTTTAATTACAAAAAAACAACAAATATATAAATATTTTTCTTTTATATGCGAATTGCTTGAGATTTTGAGGGTATACGTAGTTTTTTACAAAAGCTTGAGAGTATACACCGTAAATGGAGTATACCCTACGCAGGGTCGTTTTTACAATTTTTGGCACCTCGGGTCACTTATTAATTCCTCCCCTTTTTTTGAAAGGGGAAGGGTGTTAAAAATAAACGAAAACATTCAAATTTACCGCTCCTAAGGTTAAAACAGGGGGGGGGGATAAATTGACTAATAAATACGGGCCTGGAAATGCTACTGCATGTACTATAAATGTACCCAACAACTGTAATATCATATTGTCAAGTATAATAATATATAAATATACTAGGTAGGTATGTTAAAGTGTGCCAGCGTGGAATTTTTTTTTATGCCTATCTAATTTAAATTTAATATTTTTTATAAATTGGTTTTAAAATTGTAATTTTAAATATAATACTGAGACTCGTGAGTTGTCTCATAAATTTCCCACCTCCACTTACTCTTACTTACTATTTTTGTTTCTTTGTGTCACAAAATATGAAATTAAAATTATTTTTAAAAATATAATAAATAAAATATATTATTACAAAATAATAAAGTGGTTCCTGAGTTAATTTGAATTTTCATTTACTCCATATTATCATGGTTTAATTTAAAGGTTGGAAAAATATTCTCAACTTACGTGTAAGTGTTTTGTGTTTATATATGTTTTTAAAATGATTGTCGATCATGTGAAATATATTATTATTAAAATGTATACATATGAATTATCCACAAAAATAAACATTTACATTATATATTTCTATTCAATCGGTTTAAGTTTTTGTATTACAAATGTATACCTCAATTGTTTGGATTTAAATATCAAATTTTTTTTAAAATAATTAAATTATGTTTCTTTAAAAGTCAATTTTCGTTATCTAGTATTTTATTACCCAGTTATTATTATAAAAAACAAATACTTAATTAATAATTTTAAAACGAGTTTTATAATTTAATGAAACGATCACTATAAAAAATATATTTGTACGTTAATTTATTTTAAACAATATTATACACCTGCATGATGGTGATTTAAGAATTAAATATACAAAATGTATACTTAACATAAAATATTACAGATAATTTTAAAACATAGTCTTAGTTCATATTTAATTCTATAAGCAATTAGCAGTTTTGTATTTGATTCATAATTTTTAGAAAAAATTTGTCTCTTATTATTTATTGTATTTAAGTAGGTACTAGTTCTAATTCAATTTGATTATTATTTCTTTTAATTAAAAATAATTTATAAATTCAAATTACTCTACATAAAAACATTTGATCATTAACGTTAAGTAATAATAGATGTTCATATATAATAAACTTGCCATTCTAAACTTGTTCCAGTAAATATTTCACGCTAAGTTCGATTTTTACAAATTTTACAAATTTGTTTTATAGTGTTTATACCATTAAACACCATCAATATTTAACCACTAAAGTTCTAGAAAGATGTCATGAAATTTAAAAAGACATGTATAGTAGTAATAAATGTCTAAGATATTTAATATTTTATCGTCAAGTCTGTATAATTAAAAAGTTTAATGAAAAAAAAGTGTTCAAGTTGTTATAAAATATTTATTTATAATGAGTTTTACAGATAATTCAAGGAGAATAAAAAAAACTTCATGTTGTTGATTTTTTTTAGCTATCGAGTTTCAAACTATTATAATGCGATACAGAATAACCAGAATATTAAGAAATAATATAATAGATATTACATAACATGCAATTTTATGTTATTCCCATTACGAAGCATTTATCACTCTGTATGCCTACGTACGAATGAAAAATAAAATCGACGATATACATATGGGCTACAGAATTAATAATAAATATTATATTAAATAAATGCCATATATAAAAATAACGTTCTCTTCAATATTCTCTCGTGTCTTATAGCTTTATAAAAATATCCTTTTAATTTATTAATCCTTAATTGAATACGACGGATTATAAATATGTTTTAATAATAATACAAATTAAGTTTAAGAGTAATGTGTTATTTTAAAAATTACATCCATCTAATGATCATTATTCTAATTAAAATATGTCAAGATTTCTTTTACTTCAAAGAAACTAATTTTCTGAGAATATTACGTTTGAATTAAACTGATATAAATAGTATTAGAAATTATTAACGACTTGAATTGGCATCAAAAATAATAATACCTAATTATAGTTATAATTACTATTTTCATATTTTTTTAGTATATTATCAGTATTTAGCGACGTAAAGAATTTGGAAAATATGTAAATGTGTTGACATTGTGTGAAACATTCAAAATAGGTATTAGATTCTTTGTTTAGAAATCTCTTACGTATATATTGGCACGTTTCTATAAATATATATATATACAGAGAATGGTTATAATATTTTGTTTGAAAATTAATGAAAATAACATTAATATTGTATCCCTAACATTATTTTAATAAAAAATTTTGATCACACTCTGTATAGTCTATAACGTAATTTTATTATCATGAATCATGATCCAGCAGATATCTTTGAAAGTGTAAAATAATTTTTGTTTAAATATGTTAATTAAACATTATATTAATATTTGTACATACCTAGCTTTAATATGTCTACCAATTTCTGATATTTAGTAAAAAAAGATATACATTTTTTTATTTTATAAGAGTAACAAAATATAATATAAATGACATGTTCTTAAAGAATATAAAATTGTACGGTCTGGGTTTTAACCTACGATGAATATTTCTCAAGTAATTTACTAATCTATCTAAATTATATCGATAACATTTTGAACGTTTATTGCTCAGGACATATCCATCGTAATTTAAATAGAAGTACTTACGTTCTACTTATAAATATAATAATATCTATAAAAGTATTAGTTAATTTATATGTTACCATTTTAAAATCAGAAGTTAAAACTGTTTTACGGGTAGTTCATATAAATATTTCAAATAATAAACAATTATTAAAATTTGTGATTAAGTTTCCAGACAAATTGTATATAAATAATAGTTATATTTTCAGAGATATTTGCTGGATCGTGATAAAAATAATGTATATTTGTGCTCTTTAATAGGAGTACTGAGATTATAATATTTTTTTATTAATAACTTACTTAACCTACTTATTATTATTATCATATTATTTAAATTTTTAATCGTAGTACTCTCATTAAGGAGCACAAATAAATATACATATTAGGTATGTATTAAATTTACACGATGCTTCAATCCGAAAATTAAGTATAATAAGTGATATCAGTTGCACCTTTAAATAAGAATCACGTTTTAATTTTTTCAATAAGTAAATAATAAAAAGGCTTTAGATAAATACAATGTTAACTCAATAATGTTTAACTTGATTATAAAATAATCAACTCCAAAAATAATGTCTTAAAAAATATGTATATTATATTATTATCATTATCTGGTGCAAAATTATCACATTAAAAGAGGAATTACATCATTTTCAGTCATTTTAGTATAAGCTATCGAGTAAAAAATTCTTGTAAAATTATCCTGGTTTAATAATTTTAACAAGTTTACTCCAAGTATTCATTATACTACTGTATATTAAACCATCCAGTAAATTAAAATTAGGTATTATCGGTCGATCAAATTTACATTGTTACGTGAATAAAATATCTTTAATATTTAATAGTATGATACTATGATATGATGATCATAAGTTTTTAGCACTTCGATTAAGAAATAATATACATGTTTATAAAATTAAGCATGTAAAAAATTGAAGTTCAAAAGTTACTGGATATCACATTTCAAAGTTGCGTTCTATGATATTATGTAATATTTATTTTATATACAATTTTAATGTCCATTATTTTTAAGCTTTCGACAATTCTATTTATTAATATTACTTAATTTTATATTAGGTATTACATACGGTGTAGGTATTCAAACATATATTTTAGATATTTAGACAGCGTATGATTTATAACGCATTAAAAAACTCTGTTTATAAATTTATAACAAATATAATAGTAATAAATTATTATTATTATTTTTTTTTTTTTTTTTTTTTTAGCTATAAACTCTGATACCATAATATAATAGTTAAATAGTTAAGTCCACGAAAATATTCGTAATTATATAGAGTATACCTACTGGTAAATATAGAATATCAACATTTGTGTGTAATTTATGATTCAGTTAAATATTTAGAAATACGCATAAACGCCATGTACAATTATAATTATATTTGCATTCGTCACTATAGAACAGACTTTATTCCGGCACGTGTTTAAAAAAACAATTTAAACTAAATATACTTAATTATGTTGTAGCCACAAATAATATATATAATAACTTCTGTCTTGTTTAATGTCAATTCATCAATTATTATATTGATTTAATGAATATTTTATTTTAACAATATTGTTCCTATAATAGTGTTAATTCTATACAGATGTTGATTTTCAACAATGATCAACATGATAGTATTAATACACGTACATATTTTAAATATTTTAAAATTATTTGATTCTTAAACACTTACAACTCGGTCGTTTTATTTGATTATTATTAAAAAAAATATATAAAAAAATATTTAAACATATAAGTACCTATGTATTTTTATTGTTCGTATAGTTAATTTTTTCCGTTGCGCCACGTGAGGCAATAATGTGTATTTTTAATTGAAATTCTACACAAAATAATAATAATTTGTAGTAAAATCCGTAGAGAAAAAAAAATATATATCTCTGTACATTATATTCAATGAAAGAATAATCATTTCTCGTATATATTAAATATTTTGATGAACGATAATGATGTGAATGGAAACGGTTTTACATAGTACTGTGTATTTTATATGTAAATTCGTCTTCACGTGGCGCAAATAAATAATATAACATTATTATGTTATATGCACGCGATCAACTAAACGTAATTCAAAGTATCATTTTGGTAAACGTCTTCGGCCCTCGGGCATTGCGATTTAAAAGCAATATAATATTATAAATTTGACCTTTTATGATGATAATATTATTGGGATCAACCTTTCTTTGTGTTATCGACGTTAAAATTATCAAAGCAATTGCCAAACGAATATTTAGAGCTTAGGTTCGGGTGTTCGCAGAGCTGTATTTAGACTTTTGCCGCCCCTGGGCATCACGATCTTGCCACCCCTCCCAAAAAAATGAACCCATATATTTCTAAGCAAAACGGAAATAGTCAAACAGAATAAAAATGTACCCTTATTTCTATTCAAATGTAGGTAGACACACCTATATAATAAAATCATGGAATGCACAATAAATTTAAGCAATATAAAAAAATATTATATTTAAATCCATTAATAATTTTTTTGTATTTAAATGTCGACTGATAACACGATAGCTGCTTTAGTTCTACATAAAAAAAATTTATATTAGATGTAATTTACTGGTCTAGTAAAAATTTGCCACGCTTTCGATAATTGCCGCTAGGGTCAATACGGGATAGTTGCCCCCCCCCCCCCCACTAAATTCAGCCCTGGATTAATGAAACATTTTAATGAAAAATATACAAAACGTATTTTTATTTCATATAATATGATTTATTATTAAACAGAATGTTTTAACGCGTGGAAAAATGTAACAATGATATTTGATATTGATATTGGTATTTATATTTTCTCAATGTAATATAGTAATACAATGGTTTGATATTTTGTTTTATATTTTCAACGAGTGAAATCAATTTTGATTCATACCAACGCAACACTGTCAAAACCATCTACGATATAATAATAACGATTAGCCTGCTTGATATGTTTAATTCGAAGAATTGTTTCATTTGCATACCATACTTGCAGTAATATTGTTTACAAGTTGAAGTAGTATGTGTTTTAATTTAACTCTCTAATTATGTATTCTGTCGAATTATATTATTCGAAAACCTTTCGATACGTCGCATATCGAAATAGTTGAACAATATTGGATTGTCAGGCTGTTTGTGCAGTTCGTTGGAAACCTAATCTAACCATTGTATGAACTGACGTCAAACTATGACTCGACCAAAACAAATAACATAGCTATTAAAATCAGGACCGACGAAAGTGTAGTAGACACGGTGCATATGAAAATATATACGTTTCGGCAAAATAACGGTTATGAAATACTAAGACAAATAATGGATGGAAAAATAATTTCTACAGTATTCGTAGAGATGCGTCATTGAACTAACATAATATTATGACTAATAGTATAACGTTTAAAATGCAAAATACAACCTAACCTTCATCGTTACACGTTTTGGTTTCCATTTTCGTAATGTCTTCGCACGAGTACCTATCTATATACGTTTGAAGAAGAAGAAGAAAAAAAAATGAATACGCGTGTGGGTATCCAATTTGCGGACACCGCCGTATAATCTCACCCACGGATTTAGGAGACTTCTACATCTACTTAAACACAGTACAGGGTTTATCATTTGCGATTATGATTTGCATGATAACACAACACCGTGCCAGTCGTTCTGATAACACCCTGTATGTGATCCTCGCGGGCTAGAAAACCCATGGTCGAATTGACCGAAATGTATACCGAAACGCGTTCCTACGTTTAGAACGCTGGTATAATATGAATGGACAATCCGGTCGTTTAAGTGCACACGTTCCGTACGATTTATAATAATAGTTATTTGAAATTTATTATCTCGTACATACGCGTTAGGAATCGCGTCGGTTTTCAAACGTTATCTCCGCTATTTTTCTTCTTCTTCTAACCATGCTTTACACTCCCGACCCGATGGGGTCGACTACCCTAATCCTACGCTTCCATATACCTCTCACGCTAGCTACAACCACACCTTAACACGTCCAAACCGTCTTCTACATTTCCCCTCGCGCGTTCATATCTTTTTCTATCCTCTCTATCTCCTGTCTCTCCATCTGTGAATTCTAATCTCCGCTATAACTCGTCTACTGTTTAGTATTTTTTTTTTTTATGCCCGACACTTCGAACCATATGTACGCGAGATTACCGATCACCCGGTATAATGTAACAGGTACACTAAACGGACTCGGCGAACAAGTGGGTTTATTACATTTTAGAGAAGAAAAATGTACTTCGGAAACGGTTTAAACGCGAACGACGTATTTTTCGAATACCGAACGGACTACGTGTAATATATAATAATAATTTTGATATAAATTGATTTATTTATATTTCTGATCTTTCTTCCTACGAGCTAACGGTTCGTTAACATGTACGAGACAAAGGTATTTCGTAATAATAACAAATTACATGCATGTCGAGCTATGCGTTTTGTTTTCTGTCGTAATAAAGTAAATATTCAATGCGTATGGCACAATGTTAAATTTTTATAATAATATTAATATATTGTACATAGGTTTTCATTGTTTTATCATTTTTAATATCATCAACAAGTATTTAAATGTTGTGTGGGAATGAATTTTTTGTATGGTAAATAATAATAATAATTCAATCGATTTAATAATAATCGCTATAATATTTTCTACTAATCGCAGGTAAATAAATGAACGTGTTTCAATATTATTATCGTTTATAATTATTATCGTCTATTACAGTACTTTGTATTACGTACTTTAATCAAACGTATATAATAATATATAGGTATCCATGATATCATAACGAAACACAATAGTTATATTATAATTATTATTGCAGTATCAAAACAATGAATGTTTATAATATATTATACATTAATATTAATTAATTAATTCTTGGAATATCTGTTTGGATTATTAGAGATAAAAAAAAACAACGCATACAAACGTGGTAATTTTTTTATTTAATTTTTTTCTACAGAAAAATCGTGATTATATTTTCTAATTTATCAAAAATATTTCAATTAACAATTAGGACTAACAGAATCATCAAATGCAATCAAAATTATAATAATATAACTACAGTATTTTTATAACAATAAAATAATATTATTTATCATTTACTTATCGCTCTTTTAGGCGTACAGCTTGTTAAAAAAAAAACGTTTCCATCGAAATCTAAGTATAGATCAAAATTAATTGACATAGGTAACTAATAATAATAAATATTCGTATTTCATATAAATTACATTTCTAAACATGATTATTCTTCATCATAATATAGTAATACCTAACTAATATAGTGTGTGTTGCTATAAATATCAGATCGTTAGCAAACATTTTTATTTTTCAACTCTTACCGAAATTTGTATCAACCTAATTTTAATAGGTAAGTACATACATTTTTAAATAGAAATTTTGTTTAATTATGAGTTTTTTCGGTTACGATATTAATAATGATGGCAGATGAATACTAACTAATGTACTATCGTGATTCGTGGTCGTAAACTATTATATTTAAGAATAATTTAATATTTATTACTAAAATGATATTAATGTTTTACGCTATAAATTATTATATATTTTTTTAAATCATAAAAAAAATGTAAAACAATTAAAATGTACCTTAGAGCTTTAGTACATTTTATTTATATTTCGTCGTAACTAATAATATTGTAAATAATTATATGTCTATGAATCGATAATAGTATTTAATTTATATTTACCCTACAAAATAATATAAAATTGAATTTAAATAGGTACTTAGTATTATTATATATTTACATACTATTATACTAAATATGAATATTAAATTAACTATCAACAGGTCTAAATACATATTCATAATTTGGCATATTATATTAACTATTAACTACTTTATAAAATAGCAATATAGCTTGTTTTTTTAATTAAAATAATAATTATAATTTTGTTTTTGATTCAAAAAAAGTAGTTAGTGTGTTTTTATTATTTTTTTTAATTAAATATTAATTTTTAAATATTGTCTATGTGACAATAATTAAACTTTTTATATTACATTTAATATAAAAAATATTATTATTATTAAAATATTACCATAGTAGCAAAGTGTACTTTTGCACGATGATTACTCCTTGTAATATCTCCTATGTAAAATACAAATTTTAATTTTAAAAATAATTATTTTGTCTAAAGACCATCATAATAATTAATGTCTTAGTACACATTTAAAATCAAACATATATATCAAAACAGTTTTTTTTTATCAAGAAGGACTATTTAAAGTATAGAATTTACTGAACGAATGTATATGTCAAATTTTTAATTTTATCATAAAAATTAATATTTATTATAGATATAAATAACTAACCTACCTATATTACTATATCGCGTTCATTCATCATCTGAATTTTTTAAATTTTTCAATAAATTAAAAAAAACCTAAAATCACAATCTTAATCTATAAAATATTTAGTATTTAACACAATATCATATTCCTTTTTTTTTTTTCATTATACTTATTAATTTTAGTTATTTTATCGTGTTATTTTCGAAGTTTCTGATTAACGAGTAATAAAAACATTTTACAAACGATAAGATGTTATAACCATATAAATATTATATTACAGATATATGTGGTTTGTGAGTATATGAATCATACGCAAACCAACGAACCATAATAATATGTTTATTCTAAACGTTATCTTTCGTCTATTAAAAATTAAATATATTTAAAGACAGTAAAGTTCAATGCACAGCTACGTAAATTAAAACTTATCGTTTCAAACGATAACCGACAAGTAATACGTATACCTATCACATATTGCTATATAGTTTTCTTCTACTTATTCTATCAACTAGATAATTTCGGTCAATCCCTAGTCCCTACACCTCCTTCCATAGAATTAGATCTCCTACCTCTCGTCTACAAATAGTAAACTCTCATTGAAACGTTTTGCTATAAGTACTAACTAAATTACGCATATGTGATTTACCCTTATTATTACAAAAAAGAAAAATTACTAAGCAACACCCAGTCTTCATTACACGAAGACGATTCTATAGTTATCCTGTTCCGAATAACAAAGGCATATTTTGGCTACGTGGCGATCGCTCCCCGCTGGATTTTTTAAAATTCATTATATAATTAAACGAATAAAAATTTTTTTTTTAGAAAATCGCCCCTGGTTTCGAAATATTTATATATCTATATTTACGTATACACTTAAATGAATTATTTATTTATATTTTATACAGGAAACATTCGTATAACTAACTTTTAAAGGAGTAATATTGTTAAAATGCTTTAATATAATCAAATTAATTTTTTATCGGATATTTAGCAATTATTTATTCGTATAACATGGTTCAATAACCGTTTCTATTTATTAAGATTATTAATTGAATATTTTTTATTACGTCCATAAATATTAAATATATTTGAATGATTATAATTAAAATGTACAAGATATTATAATTCACTTGCCAGTTAAGAAGTAACTCCTGTTCAGTATTTATAGATTCAATGGGGTTGTTATTCAGTAAAAAAATGTTTTTAGAGAAGTTTACATGTGCCTGTTTAAATACACGTTACCCATAGGTAACAAATAAATATAAAAATATAAATATTATAATTGTGTAATTTAGTAAATACGTGCATTTATATTATAATAATTAGGGTAGATGATTTATAGCATATTAGCATATTTTTTTTTTACATAGTCACAAAAATAAACTAGCGAAAAATAATTTTTTTTTATGTTTTGAAGAAGCGAGGAATGTAATTTTATTTTGCAAACAAATGCATATTTTAGTTTTTTTTTAAATCTTTTATCATAATATTTTTCATCCCTTAAATTTATTATTGCATATTTCACAAAAAATTTTAATTAAATAAATATTTTGTTCATTTTTTTTTTTTTATTATTATTAATGTGTACTTTTAAATTTATTTTTGAGTAATAGAATTATAAGATGAATCTTTTTAAAAAGTTTTATTATAACATGTATTGTTTCATGACATTTTGTAATAATAAAATAATACATTAAAACAAATATCCTAATTAATTAATAGAAACCATTGAACATTAATTTTTGTGCACAATCAGGTTTTTAAGTATATATATTCTTCTATATTTTGTGGGTTTTTTTAGATCCACAAGTTTAAACTGAACCCTATAATAATATTATATAGGTACTACCTCTGGTACCTAATAAAAAAGTACAATTCAAGTTTTAAAACTCATTTTTTTATAATCACAAATATTTTAAGAACTTATAAAATAATAATAAATATAGATTATATTATAAATAAAAATTATTAGGAAATTACAGATATAAATAAATTATCATAACTGAACAAATTAAATAATATTATTATATACTATGGCAATGGATTATCTTTGATTTATCAATATATAATTATTATTTAATAGCACAATATCACATTAATTATATAAAATTAAGATCAAAATTATACACCTTTATTAATATTTTATGTTATAACCGTTTTGTTTGGTCGATTCATAAGAACAACAATTGTTTGAAATTTGATTACTATAACGAAAATTACGCTATCGAAATGATCTATTGGTTTAAAAATTTAATTATGTACCTATAGTAGAAATATAAAACATTAATTAAATGACTAGTTCAACATTTATTTATAACATAAATAATCCTGATTGTTGAATAATATTATATGAAAGTTGTATATTTTCGATATAATAAATCTGTATACGGAGTGATCGGAAATTCGTGCTAGAAAAATGGTGAAAATTAATAATTATTACACACGAGTTTTCGATATCATCGTCGTTATTTTTGTAAAATGTTATTCCGATCACTCTATACGTATTTCAATGTTAAATTCGGTTATTAGTTTTATAAGAACACTGTTTTTGTAACGGTAAATTAATGAAATGATTAAATTATTAAATTATTTAATCTTTGATTTAAGTACCTACAGCCAATAATTTTATAATTTTATAATTTTAAACTTTGTTTTTATAATCAATAATTAGTATAAACATATATTATTATAATACATTTCATTCGTCAATATAATATACATTAAACGAGATTATGTTTAATAAATTAATATAATACATAATTATATTTTATCGAACAATATCTGTCTGCAATTTATTATCATATAAATTATAATAGTATTAAATACGATTCGAATTAAAAATAAACTAAAAGCACAGACTTTTACAAATTTCGGTTGCATTCGCAGTGTATTTAATATTAAAAGAGTATGAAATATAAATTAAAATTAAACCATTATTAATTATGTTATTTTTTTTATTTTTGTGCACTTGCCAAATTATAAGAATAATAAAACGAGTTAATAATGCAGTTAACTATAAAGTATACAGTTATTTTTAGAGTTTTAGACGAGTTCTAAAACATAAAATATTATGTAATATTTAATCTGTACGATCATGATTTGCAATCGATCATGATTTAACTATTTTTACTTTCGTAAATTGTGTTAAAAGTTAAAACTAAGTAAATTATGAGGTCATAACTAGGCCTCGTAACGTGTACAACATTTGCATTATATTTGTTTAAACTTTACATGACATCATGCGTGAAAATTGGTACGATACAAAATTGTTTCATACGATCGTGAAGATAGACATGAAATATTATTTTGTACATTTCAAATTTGTAATGCTTATTAACTATTTTAGTATTTTTAGCACTATTTTTGATATTTCCATAAAAAAAAAAAATCAATTTTATTTCAAATGAATAGGTAGTTTATTATATTATAAATTATAATTATCGGTGATTAATAATTAATATGTTATAAAATATAATGAGATAATAAAATTAACTAAAAAAGGTCATTATAAAAAGTTAAGAACAAGTAGTTATAATATTTTATGTAACGTTAAAAATTAGAATTATTTATTAATTAAATAATTAACAAATATTAGTTAATTTTTTTAGTAAAATAATAATATAATTAGCATAATTAAAGCAATAGGACTAAATAGTTGATCAAAATAATGTTGTAATATCTATTAAGTAAAAAAAAAAAAACCCGTTTCTCAGATATACAACATTTCCCGACAATGTTTATCTCATGTAAAATTTCAAATTTCAGTATTTAATATACATTTTAAAACAATATTTTATCACAAAAAAATATTAAAATTTTTTTTAGTTACATAAAATTAGGTAATAAAAGTCATTAAAAATGAAGAAAATAATTTCTCAAAATCAAATTATGAGATAAGTGCTATTGCCCATTAAACGATAACGTTTTTTAATTATATAATTTATAGTGGGTGCCTATAGTTAAAATGTTTAAATATTAAAAGAAAATTATTTACCTATGTAACTTTAAAATTGTTATTACCTATGATTTATATTTTATATTCTATGTTTTTGGTTTTTGCGTAAATTTTGTCACTTTTAAAACATATTTAAGCACTTAAATAGGTTTCATAAGTATATTAAATAATGGTGTTTAAAATTAAATTTTTAGAGCTCTTTCATAACATTCAAAAATCAAATGAATAATATGCGCGTGATGTTATTAAGTCAATTATGTACAAATCAAGAATTGCAGTTATTATGTAATTATCAGTCGATCGTAAAATTCATAAAATAGTATTTTTACTAAAAAGTTTTTACTGAAACGAAATTTAGAAATACCAACGTATATAAAAATCGTATTCATTTGTTTCGATATACAGAGTGTTTAGAGTTTCGTGTTACAAAAAACGGTGTGTGAATTACGAATATGATAGTTTTCAATGTCATCTCCGATATTTCTTATCACTCTGTATATGCGAACAACAATAATGGATAAACGCAAAGATAACAGGCTTCGGTATCAGTTTCTTATTGAATTAAAAAAGAGTTTTAGAAATCTAGTATCTAGTCAATCGTATCTCACGTTGACATTGTTTTGGATTGATCAGTAGGGCATCGCATGATGACTCATCAGCATGCTTGACCGATATAGAAAACCGATATGGATCTTTTTCTACCAGGCTTCCCCGGATAATCGATAAAATGAAAACATTGAGAACAAAGCCTGTTACACACTAGGCGTTTTCAATAACGTACTGAAACGATGAAAATGGTTAGGTTTTTATTTTACATAAATGGGCGTAAAATTCGTTCATTTTCATTAGTTACATACAGAGGCATATTAAGCAATTTTTGAAGGAGGGGGTCAGAAACTGATCAGAATCTTTTCAGAAGCTTTCATGAAGCTGAACCCCCTCCCCTTACCGTTTGATATTATAAAAAAATTAATTACAAAAAATTGAAAATAAACATGTTCTGTTTCTGTATACAATATAATGCAAAATCTAAAATAAGTGTCAAAATAATATTATTAATAGTAATTTTTTTTTTTTTTTTGGCCATGGGGGTTTAAACCTGTTCAACCCCCTCCCCATACCGCCCATGATTACGCCACTGTTTAGATACCTAGTTCATTACTACATTTAAAATTCGATTGACATATTGAAAATTTCGATTCAATAGCTATTTGTGTAACGACTAACGATGGACTTATTAAATAATATATATATATTATATATATCAGATTACTGTTTAATAACCCTAAACACATAAATACATACATGGTATATCGCATCATTATTATTACTCCATGATACAGCATTGATACATATTGGTGGTTACTGGTTTGCTTCAGTGGCGTCGAGTACGCGGTTAAGAAATGGTTATGACCAGACCATTATTTTGGGGGGTGATAGTATATTTTGATTTTTTAGGTTTTGGTAAAGAATTATTTATAAATGTGAAAAAATTGTTAAAATTATCACGTACTACAATATGGGTGGTGGTTAAAACTTATATGTATTTTATTTTTGTAATGGATTACAAGATCCGACAAACAAACAATTTAATAAAAGTATATTATGTAACAAACGAAATATAAATCTCGAATGCAGCGGGTATCACGAAATTAATTTTTTAATATTATTGTTGGTGTTATGTTATAGGGGCAGAATAATATAAATCGCCGTTAGTTTAACGATGTCAAATAAATTAGACGGAAGCGTTACCGAACAAAATATTAACCACAATAAGTTTGAAAATCTTTACGACCGAGATTGTTTAATAAACGAAAACAGACATTATTATAAAACCAATATAGATTCGTTGCTTCACTTAGAATTTAAAAATAACGGAGTTTCAACATGATCGCATCCAACATTAATTTTTTTGGTAGATTTTTTTTACGAAGATGCTAATTGTAGCCATAATATATTGTTATATGATACAAAATATATATTTATAAAATTTCGACGAAGTTTTGTAACCTATAAACCTCTCCTCTAACTACATCCATAAGTTTCAAAAATAATATTTGACTGCGTCTCCGTACATGATCGCATCCAGCATTAATTCGAAAATATATATTATAACATATAACAAGTCGAAAATTATTCAGATGTTTTAAACCCTGAAACCCCTGAATACGGCCACGTTTTCGTACGAATGGCCCTTATTACGATGGCACTTGTAAAGCTTTTTTCTTAAGAAGAGTGGAGTTTTAGGTTTTGTCTTATTTGACACCTACTAATTTTTTTAAAAATAAAATAATAATCTTTAGTTTTTTCACTAATAGGTATTGACTAATATTCATAAATTCGAAATTAAAATGCAGAGTGACAATATAATTTTGTCATATACGAATACAAATATCTTGGTACAAATATGATAAAATCATCAAACGATAAAAACATTTTAGTGCATTATAATTTATACATAATAGGTACATTGATATTGTTTATAATGTATAGTAGGTAGTTACTTCTTTATCTGCTTATTTAAAATTACGTTAAATCTAATACACAGCGCGTGGTTGTTTGTCGGTTATATCTATGATAGCAGGTGAATGTACTAATAATACCCACTCGTCATAATTGTAATTTGTGAATTTATGATCATGAAAATAAATGTTCTGTAAGTTGGGTGTAAAAGAGCCGATCTCACCTTTTGTTCGAATTGAGTTAAAAAAGTCAAAGTATTAAATTTGATATGATTTTTTTCGTACTAAATGGGCGTAACTTTATTATCAATAGTTGTTAAGGCATAATGTTACAAACATAATCAATTATTTATGCATATTTTAAATTTACAAAATCAAAAAGTTAGATTGACCCATGTCACAAATTAATTTTCTTATTTAAAATGTTTCATAATTTTGCATTCTTAATAATTATTACATAGAAATGTTAAAAATAACAATAATTTTAAGTTGATCGTTCAACTAACCGTGTTTTTGAGAATCTGAATCTTTTTTCAAAGTAAAAATCGAAGTAATCGTTGCGATGTATTGTTGGAGTTTTTGACTAAAATAACGGTGATATTGAGGCCTCTTAAATAAAATAAAGATCTATATTAAAAATCATAACACTATTAGTACCCAATAAGAAAGTAAAAGAAAAAAAAAAAGAGAAATATTTACATTTCAAACGATTAACGTACGCGTGTGTGATACGAAACGTCGATCAATTAAAATATCGATTGATATAAATTGTCGACAAATTAAAACATGTATTTTTTTATGGATCAATAGCAAAAATCAATTGTATTAAAATATACTAAAATAAAAAAATATGATTTATAGTGTCCTGCTATTATATGCAAATCATTGAAAAAAATCTAAAACTATAATGTTTCTGTAATTTTTTAGTACATCTTGTATTCGTTATTAATATTTCTTTCCAGGTTTCTCACATACGAAGTAATAATTCAATTTCTGTATATTTTTGTTATTTTTAATTCTAAAACTATATGATACCTATACTCCTAAAACCTTATGACAATTGAGATTACAATCGGTTTGGCTATTCAAGTACAATTTATTATAACGTTATCTTTACTGATATAAAAATTATGAAATTTTTCGACATTTCATAGCTGCCGATATATCGACCTTTGACATATTAACCAGTCAATAATTTGACTCTCGGCGTTTCAACCGCCTCTTCTGGATTTATTGAGATCGTCCTTCTTTAAGTAAAATAATAATCTACAGCTATTATTATATATATTCTGTAATAATAATTATCAATTGATTTAACGCACATTATAAATCTCGCTTTTTATCGTTTATCAATTTGAATAATATTATTAACGTTAGTATTGCGTGTGAAAATAGAATCGTAATAATTAAATAAAACTGTAATTTGATTGTACGTATAATAATCATAAAAAAATATGTTCTACAATAAATTAATGAAATGAATATAAAAAGCTCTATAGGAACTGCAATGACATATACGCGATAGTGTACGCTTGAAATAATAAATTAACATCAACGGTATTGTAATATATTATACTGATCGAAAGGAAATATAAATATTTATAAAAACGATAACTTACCAATGAATATAAATCGAATATGAATACAAATCGAATTAAAACATTGATAATTCGATTATATTCCGATATAGTTAAATGTCAACGAAATCCTATTGGATTTCGTGTAAATCTATTTAAAATAACGAGTACCTAACAACTTACTGGCTCAATATTTCATAAAATTAACCAACAAGTATAATAATATGAAATACGTGTATTTCCGGCTTGTATCGCACAGTCACTGAGTCACCTGTTGGCTGTATATCTATAAGTATAACAATACATATTATACGAACCGTTTCAAGGTCAACCGTTGCTAAGATAATTAAATGTTATTTAAGAATTACATATTACAAGATTGCATGCATTAAACTCATTCGTTCATTTCCGAAATACTAAAAATAGATACTTTACATTATTATTATATATAAAATACGGGATGATTTTTTGTAATTTAATCAATAAGAACTATTTAATTTGTGATATATAAATATAAATTCATTTATTCTATAATAGTTACCTTACATCAAATCAATGACAAAACTATAACACAAAACATATTATGGAAAAGAAATGTTATCGCGAAAGGAAAAATGTAAATTAAGAAGTCAGAAAATATAATTTATTAGAAGATTTATGATAGAAAAAGAGCGGAAATTAAGAGGACGATAACGTTCCAATATTATTGGGTACCTATATTATTTGGTATTATGGCCATATTTTTTTATTTGTTTTTTATTACTTTTTGTCTATCAGTAAATATAGCAAAATTAAAGTATGTGCATGCCTAGGACACTACCGATTAAAGCAATGTAATTCTCAAAAAAGTAAACAAACCAAAATTCAACCTGACGACAGAGTAACCACTTAACGAAGAATAAATAAGAAAAATAGAAAATTTGCATCACTGAAGTTTTGATTGTTATTTGTTATGCTTATAACGCTGTGATACGCGCGAAATTCTTTGACTGAGATTTTGTAATTTAAAATTTGTCACTTGTCACTTGTGTCTTGTTTACGATTGACTTACGCATTTTTCACATATTTTATTATATTCTTTTGACTTTTAAAATTATGGTTTACTTTATTTATATTTTGTAAACAATTATAAATATGAAAAAATTAAAATACCCTTTGTACAAAAGATGTTGATTTATTAGTTACAGATTAAAAAATAATTTAAAAAGTACGTTGATTATATAAAGACATGGATTTACGATTTAATTAATTTTTTTTATTATAAATAATACGCGAATAAGCAAAAATAATGAATATTTAGCACCGATTAAATAAAATATTAGTATACAAAACTTATATGATAATGTTTAAGTGAATCTGTGATAATAATATATTTTATGGTACAATGGTAAAATGAGTGTACAATAATTTAATTTTATGAATGTTATCACTATGACGTGAGGTTGAATTGTTTGCTTACTATTTTTTGTTTGTTTATTATTTGGAGCCAACTTCTTAGTGTCCTATCTGGTTTTATTTAATCTGTGGCATGAGCTTAGAAATTAAATTCTTTGAAAATAATTACGTCACGTAAAAACTTAAATTGTGGCAATTGAGTTAAACATACAAATTAAACACTCGCATTACCAAATTTAAACGGTAGAACATATTTTTGAGGTTCTCTCAGAAAATTATAACACTTATAACTCCGTTGTTAAGCTGTGTCCACACACAACAAACATTTAGGTTGAACATTTTATTGGGGTAGCAAAAGTTTGTTTGTAATTTATTTATTCGCTATATGTGTACCAATAGAAAACTAACAAGTCGCGTGTTACTTTATCTCCACTGCGTTCATAATTATGCACCATAATATTACAAAAAAAATAATAATAAAATGATCGATTTTGGACGTTTCTCTTTCGTCCCTTCGGTCTTCTGAGAAATAAAATTATTATTTCCGGTTTTCCATAATTTTTTTAGTAATTTTCTTCTTCCAAAGAAAAACTTTTGAGAAATTCAAAAAAATGAGCTAAGTAAAGTACAAAGTAGATGCAATTTTCTACCGAAAGCATATTCTACTTATTGATCATTATTATCATTATTTCAATCAAAAAAAATGTTTTCAGACATAAAAAAAACAAACATGTTTGTAAAACCAATACATTCCTCGCTTCGATCAAAATGTAAAATAAAAGAAAATGGTAGGACAGGCAAATTTTTAAACGTTGAAAATCTTACAGTGGCAAAACTTTTACTATAGATTAATATAAAGATAATTAATTTAGTAATCTTGCAAGAATGTAGAGTACGAATTTTCAATATTTAATCAATTTAATTGGTTTAATTTTTAAATGTTATTATTGCATATAAAAGATTTTAAGAGTATCATTACATAACAATTCACTATACTTTTATGAAAAACATCGTGTTTATATGTATATTTATATATAATTTAAAATTAATTTAATTACTTAATAACGTTATTTGTAAGTAAATCAGCAAACAAATACTTACACATTTTCATTAATGTTTGCCAAACGATGTTCACTTATTGTTTGGAATATTAACAATTATTAACAATTTATTTAGAAATACATCTACGGTCTATACAGCAACCAAACGTTTTACTAAATATTTATTAAATGTGTACGCAACTTAATATGACATTTCACAAAAAACTCACGAGATAACCTCGAAAATGTTGCAATCTTTAAATTTAGTAAAAAGTTTTTCATCTGTAAGTTTAACTCAAATGTCACAATTTAAATTCCTAATGGTTGTGATTATGAAACATTTTCCGTTGGATAGTCGGTGCCAACTACACAGCAAAATATGCGTCCTATTAAGGAGAAAATCGAAATAATTGGATGAATTTTAACTAAGAGAGTAAAAGAGGATAAACCGTTTATGAAAAAATTCAAAGAGAAATATATCAGTGAAGGAGTGTAGGATAATAATTAATAATAATATTCTGATCTGATTATAATAATAAATAGTAAACTACGACTTACTACTATATACATTTTATAAACTTACTACTACGCACATTATTTTGTTTTTAATTTTATTAATGTATTTTTCATGTTACGTGGTCGTTAATGTATATTTTTCTTTATTTATATAGTATAATATAATTAAAAGAAAAAATTTTATCGAAAAATGTTGTTCTTCTGCACTTTGCGTGTTCAACTGTAAACATATCGCTGCATATTATTATTATATTGTAGTATAACGAACAAAAAGGTCATAACCTTAAAAATGGTCTGAGAAAAGGGTATGATGTATTTTTCTTCTTTGTTTATAAATTAAAACCTTACAACCCGAAATCATCTTACGTTAAATATGTATTATACTTGCAAGCGTTTCTATACAGGGTGATTAGAAAATCGTGTTAAAAAATTGGATGCAATTATTTAAAATTCTACTTTACCTATAAAACTATGACACATGAATTTCTGATTGCAGAACTGTCCTGTTTCATATTTTTTTAATTCATTACAAATTGCAATAATTTATGGTCACATTTTTATTATTTTTTTTATATTTCTTTGAATATCACTTAAATTGTATTTATTTATTACTTTGTAACATCTGAGTAAACCAGTTTAGGAACATGATTTCTCTATAATGCTACGAATTTAGGTTAGGTTAGATTAGATTTTAGGAACTTTTTAAATTTTAAAAGTATTAGACGGGCTATCAATAATTAAATTAATACAAATATGTAACTATATTCTTCTACTGACCAAACAATTGAAAATGCATAAATGGATAAAGAGATGAATAATTATTTTTCATACCAATAAAATATGTTTTCATTTATTTTTAACTGATAATTCAACAATTTCGAATAAAATAATGTACAGAAGCATATCGTTACACACGGTTATCTAGTCATTTTAAATTTTGATAAACCACAATAACTATGGTACATGCAATCACGAATTTATCATTTTGACGCCTCGGGGCACTTTTGCTTTTGCGCCCATACATATAAGGAACGATTTTAAACTGTGGAATAGGATAGTTGTACATAATAAGTCACATTCTTATAGTTTGAGTAGAAATATATTTTGTAATATTAACAATGTAAAATATTATATTATATTATATTAAACAAATTTGATTTTCCTTTGAATTACATTTTGCAAACACATTAATATTATCATCTTGTAATTTATATATATTTATTGAGCGTTGAGTCAATATGGTAAGTCGAGGAAGAGAGAATTAAGACGATCATCACTCATTCTTGAACTTAAATACGATTAAAAATAACTCTTTTCAGTGCAAAAAAGAACAATTAGACATTGGACAACAAAGAATGATGTATGAAAGATATATATCCGAAATACTATGTACCGTGTCTACGTATGGTACGTAGGTTAGTTTTCTCAGTCCTGATCATTTTATAAGTACCAATTACAGTTTTAGATAGTTTATTCACAGATAAATTAATTAATTTGTGTGTCTGCTTTTTTTTTATAAATTTAAGATGGTGATAATTTTATAATTTCAATTTTACTGCTTCTTGTTAAATAACCTAAAATCGATGTTTGATAAACCATTACCTTATCAGTTATAAATCGTAACAATATAACTATTATAATAACTATTTTAATTGTTTAGGATGTTTTAAAATTGTTCATTGTTGACGCCCCCTTGAAATGTAGTGTATGAGACCAATACCCCATTTAACCCCCTCCCTACACTCATTATAAATAACTAACGGAAATCGAGTTATGCCGTTATCAAGATATAAAAAAAAAACCACAAATTTTCCATTTAAACAAACCAATACAAATATTTGAAAATAATAAAATTAACGCTATACGAATAGACTAAAAATAGTGAAAATGTGAAATAATAATGGCGAAAATAATAATTGATCGATGCGAACAGTTTGCTGTATTGGAATTTCAAATTAAAAAAACACACATACGTTTTCAGTATGATTTGCATTATTTTTGCAACACGATATTCCGATCACTTTGAACATGTATAGCAGCAGATTATACTATAATAAAACCTATGTGGTGTCTTGCGTGCAGTTTCAAACTATAAATATAAATAATTTCACTTTCATATCCTTGATAATAATATAATAATATTGTTAGCGCCGGCCTATTACGGATTTACAACCAGTCGCCCCAGGGTCGCGTTCCAAAACTCTTACCCATGTGTGGCGGTGGGGGAGGGGGGTAAGTATGAAATAACACTATTTATTATTACTATTATCATAAATAATTATTTGTTGCTATATTGTGAAAAGGGTCACACTCATATTTTAACCGAATTTTTCCGGAATTTTAATCCGATGTCAAATTGTTTTTAACGCATATTACCGGTAAATACATAAAGCTGGGTAAGTTTACTATTTTTTTTTTTTATCTCGTTTAATTAAATAATTCTAGAAACGTTAGAGTAAAATTAAAAATTAAAAGTCGCATAAAAATAAAATTAACTCAACTTAGTAAAAAGGTTAAAAATATTCTCAAATACTCAAGTACTTCCAAACAACCCAAAATCACCATAACACAACTCACCTATACATTACCACTGTTTTAATATAGTTTAATATAACCCATTATTATTGTAAAGTAGACCCAGGTCCCGGACTATACATTTTAAAACGTTCCTTTTTAGATAGATAAAATCTTAGAAGTTAATCACCTGTGAATAGAGGATTATTTTGAAGAAAATTGAAAATAAGAATAAAATCAACGGTTATCACGTTAAATATGTTTAATAGTAATATCGAAATAATGAAAGTTAAAATATGACATGTTGCATTATTTTTTTCGTTATAATTTGCGAAATAGAGACAAACGTATAACAATATTATGATAAAATATTATCATGCAATATACCAAATATTTGGAATAATTATGTAGGTAGTATTAATTTATTATTAGGTATGTTTAGTTTGTATATTTTAATATGTTTATATAATATAAGTTTTAGGTTAGGTTTTATTAAAAAATAAAACTAGTTGGATATAAACGACTATTTTGTTTTATTAAATTGGATTCTGATATAACGTCATCACCTTGCGTGAGTGTCTAAATTTATAAGAACCTATAAGGTTTTTTATAGAATTACTTTTTATAAATTAAGAAAAAAATAATCGATTAAACCTAAAATAGTCGTAATATGAAAATAAACAATGAGTAATAATCGCGTCCCATGTCATGTGTGTCAGAGACGTTCTCTGACGGTTCTCGCCTTTATTTTATCACGAAAAACGCATTGTAATCCTGACCCAATTATTGCGGTCGTGTACACGCGTTGCGTTTGTAATCATTCCGTTATATGTATCTACCTATATTCATATACCAAAAGTATACCATATATGTTTAATAGTTTATAAATATAATCGCAATCGGTTTGGCAACACTTATTTGCGCGCTGATACTCATAATAGATTCAAATAGTATAATGTGATTTTAATAAATATTCATATTATATAATGTCGACGGGTGTATACAATGATATTATTATTTTCCGGGTCAGAGCAGAGATGAATGAAATACAACGTGACGGTCAAACAGCGTGGGGTAGAAATGAGATAGAAATGGCCGGTCGAGAGATAAATATTTACAGTACCAAAATAACGTTATTATTATTATTTGCGATATTTTTAAACATTACAACATGTATGACCCGGCAAACGTTTCCGGTGTTAAATCTCTGAAATATCTAGAAACTAAATTTATATTTAATATTAAACAGTATTACTGACACCTGTAGACCCAGCTTACTCTCTCTGTTTGGCGTATTAAAACGAGAAAATTTATTTATAAAATATATTCACGTCGATCACCCTGTGTACTTTTATCGGTATAATAAATTATTGTGACGATAAGTTAAGATAAGTTAAAAAAATAAAAAATAAAAAAATAATTCATATTTTTAATGTATGAAAAATTGATAAAGATAATTAATAATTATAATCAAAATACCTGTTTTAAAACACATTTTATATTATTTTTTGATAACTTTAAATCGATATTTATTAGAAGTAGAATATATATATATATATATCGTTTTAAACTGTAAATGAGATGTGAGTATATATTAATATTACGACAAAATCTATGTAAGAGGTTATTTGAACTCGCATTTGAATTTAATATTATATTAAAAACGATAAAATTATTAAACGAAAAATAAATGATATGAAAGAGTTAAAGTTCAATTAACTTTGACTTTTTAACATAAAACACCGTAAAAATCGTACAATTATCATGAGCGTAATTTGAATTATCTAGAGGGACTATTGTTGTAAATATTGTTATGAGGATAAATAAAACCTAGGCTAATAGTAATTAACAGGTTACAATTTTAGGGGGTTACTAGAGGTTCTTGGGGGAGGATTAGACCACATTGCCCCCAACAAACTGCACATGGGTGTAAATAATAAATAACAGTTATAATAATTAATATTATTTAATACAGATTTCCTATTCAAAAACAATTATTATACATTTAGAGATCATTTTACTAATATGTTCTAAAATTATTAATAATATTTTGTTTATTTTTATTTAAAATATGTTTTACAATAATTGCAATTTATATTTGTATATTCTCTATTATCAGCCATTAGCATTAAAACATTACTCTGTTATTGCGAGTTTAGATTTTTGTTTAATTTTACTTTATTTCACAGATTTATTTTAAAGTCTTTGAAATACTAATAATATATAATTAAATTTATTAATATTGTACTTTAATAAGTTAATAAAAATATCATATTATTGATTATAATAATGTATTGTTGTAACTTTTTCCATTTAATTGTAAATATGAGTAAATAGATCGTAGAAAATATGTACTAATAAGAATATTATTGCACAAGAAAATTTATTAAAAGTTAAACGTCGATATATTTTATTTAAATTATTATAGTGTCCTCGAAAAGATGTAAAAACATAATAATATATTCCCGTCTCGAATTATAATAAACCGTTATCAAACACTTTGTCTTTGTTGTTTTTACAGCCGAGAGTGTGTTATAGAAGTAATAGTTATAAATTTTAATTAGAGCATAATATAGATAGACGTGAACATAAAACTTAATTGTATACATTATAATATATATGTATAAAAAAATTGAATTTATCAATAATTTTTTCCAATTAAATTTTACGACAAGATTCAAACTATAACTGGACTAATGGTTTTTCAAATTATAATTCAATAGGAAAATATTGTATTAACTTTATTGTTTTTGAAGAAACTAGAAATATTACAAAACGTTCATTAGCTATTATAATAACTATATATATATATATATATATATATATATACGAATCGAACGTAAGTAATAACAGTGATAATCCACCGTCCTATTTATACATTTTAGAAATGACTATGTAAATTATTACAGTTGTAGTTTGAAATTAATTTACATTATTATTATTGTCTATATTGATATGTACATAATATAATGTTTAAATGTTCATAATACAATCGTGTCTCAAATTTTTCAATTAATGTATAATGGGTACAAACATATTGTAAATCCATCCCTTAAAACGAACACTGCCGTTTTCAGTTAACCGTAGGTGTAGTCGATTTTGAATTATTTATAATCATTTTAAACATGCGGATCTAAATAATTAAAAATATAAATCAAAACGTATTACATATTTTATATCAATATAATATTATGTTGGTTTCTATATATAAAGTGAAGTTTTTAAATCCCACGCATAAATACGCATTTCTTGTTCGATTAATTACTGTCATTGCAATAATTAATAATATGCGAATATGTAAACGAGTGAAAAAGATAAAGTTAGGTGATTTATCGTTTTACATGAATTTATCTACTAACTCGACAGTCAGACCTATGTGGATAACATTATCGTCTGCAGCAGAAGTAGAAATAACTATAAAGTTTGAACAATATATAAATTTTTTTTTAATAACAATTAACGAGGATAAAAAATGGTAATTTTAGATTTTTAACCATTATCGACGAAAACATTGAGGGATGATCGGAGAGCCATTAATGAATTCGTTCCTTTTTCTGTTCATTGTGTAAAACCATAAAATTCTGATCGCTTTTCATATATTATTAAGCTGCAGGGCCGTTCATGCATACCGTAAAACTATTCATTTAGACTGATTTAACAAAACCGAACGAGTAATAAACTTGTTTCAGTGTGAATGTATGACTGAATCGTAAACATGCATTTTCAGTTATTTAAAAACGATTTCTCATTTATTAAATTTTTTATTTTGGTCATTAATAAAAGTCAATATTGCGCCATGAAAACTGATTGAAAACGTATATAAACACGTTTTAATTAAAACGTACAATTAAAGACTGTATACATTAATAATGTTAAATATCCTCATTTCCACAAGTATATTGTCAGCAAAAATTATTCAGTCTAAATGATTAGTTTTACTAACATAATTGTGTAAAAAACGAATGTATACGATACATGATACTACCTACACGAGGCGGTCTTTCTTTGACTTTGAACACAGCTCACAAGGACGTATGTCATCGCACGCGATATCATTAATATAATATTATTCATTTAACGTTTATATTATATTATATTGTAATAAAAAAAAAATCAATCAAATGTCGTATTGGTATGTTCGGTACTCTAAACTACATTTATGTGATTTCATAATACATAAAATATAATATAACTAATGACTAATGGAAGTTTTATAAAAAAAACAAACACACTCCGAGCGTATAAAAATAGAACCGAAAACATAATATACAATACGTGAGATTTATATTTTGTTGGTCGTTTAACTCTTTTAAAATAAATTGCATTTCAATAGGCAATACTTTTGATCAGCACTTAGGCTTCGACTCCGTTAGGAGGCGTTAAGCCAGTGATTCCCAACGTGGGCACAGACGCTATCTTGTCGCGGCATTAACAATTTTTTCTCTTGTAAGTACTCTTGTCACTTAGAATCGTATATGGTTTATGACTTATCGCAATGAAGTGTATAAAAGTTAGTACTCGAAGTGAAATTGAAGGCCAATGAAGAATGTGGATATTGTTTTGTCCTGTGCAATATCTACACTTTGTTTGTTTGTAAATTAGGCCGTTAAAAGGTAAAAAGGTTGAGAATCAATACGTTAAAAAATAAACAATATGAATTTTTTCTTTAATAAAAAATCGACCTTAAATGAGAATATAAATTCTGTTAGGTTTATGTCACTATAATTTTTTTTTATAATTTTATTAATTTCCATGTATTTTATTTTGTATGCATATATTTTATTATTAAAAAAAAATCTTATTTTCGATTCATGTTTTAGTATATTGTTTTCATCTTTCTAAGCATTAGGAAAACCAAAAAACATTTTGAAGCTATCTTTGTATCTTAGTAACTTCTAGATATACCTTATTAGTTGTTATATTGTACTTATTATACAAACACAGGTACATACTTTTATTTTTCGTAGTACACACAAAAATAGCCACTGGTATATATGATATCGAATAAGTTTTCTCTAAAATGTATACATTTTAGAATCGTTTTTAATTTATTATTAGGATTAGGCCAAATACTGTGTATCTCAAACACTTTCTTTAATGGAGGCAACTACCTAGGTAATTCAATTTTTTGAAATGTATTATATTATAATATTATAATATATGATAGATATTTAAAAAATATATTTGTAATTATCTATAGATTATAGTGTTGGTACGCGATAATATTATAATAAAAAAAAATGAAGGCATATGCCTAACTTAGAATTTCTAAAAAAGAAAACTATTTTATTTACCATAAAATATTTTCAAGAAAATTATTGAAAAATAGCTGAGAAAATTTAATGCAATTTAATTCCATTTTAAAAATATGTTTATTTTATACAAATAATAAAAATAAAAATTATGGTTTTTAAATTTTAAATTTAAGTAAATTAAAAAACATTTTTAAATAAATGAAAAATTCAGATAAATTTACATTTGCCATAAAAGCAATAACATTTTTCCGGTATTTTTATTTCACTTATTAAGCCGACAACTTAATTATAAAATATCGTACAATATGTGAGTCGCTCACAAGGTAAAAAGTGTGATTTCTACAGAACATCGATTAAGGATAAAAAAATTAGTAATTACCTACCTAACTCGTAGTTATAACATCATATTTCGATATTATTTTAAAAAAATGATTTACATATAAATGCTTAAGATGTTATATTAAATGATTAGTTTTACTGGCACGTTGTAAACCCCCTTTATATTATAAAAAAACACAATATATTTCGTATTTTTATAGTACCATTACCCTGGTATCAGTACCAGCTACCGCGGAGGCTGTTAACTGAGCGTGTTCGTCTCCAGAATAATAATATTATATAATATATTATAATATAATAGTCTCCTATAAACATGAGTTCACGATTAAAATACTTCTATTTAATGATAATACGACCTCGTCTTTATGATATAATAATATTTCCGTACACGACTTACTTAATATATTGTATTATTGAACAATACGATAAAACTATATTATTATTATTATTATTATTATTATCGTTTTACGTGTATCATAAAATGTTATTATGTATATTTTTATATTATTATTATAACATTACGATGTAAAATACGTATTGTATTTAAAGAATGTAAATCGTAATGTATTTACGATACACGTTTTGACTAGCGCAGGACAATGTGCAGAATATTATGTCGAATGATTTCGATTTTACAGATTTTTTTTTTATTAAATAATGTCTACACACGTAAAACGATATAAATAGTAAAAAATCATAAAATATCGGTTAAAAAACGAATAGCCAAAGCGAAATATTTATACACTAATTTCGATATCAAGAAATCTATTGTGTCCGTTGCCCAGAAAAGGTTAAGAACCTCTATAGTGCAGAGGTTCTTAACCTTTATTTACTCACCCTTCGATATTTTCTAAACATTTGTAGGCGCACTATATTATTAAAATAGATCGAACACTATATTAACACTAAAAACACGAGGTTTTATATTATAAATAATTTCGTAATATCCTGGTTTGGAACCTCTGACCCTAATCACTTATCAATCATATATAATATGTGACATTTCATACAAATCAACTGTTCGTTTTTCATTTTATATAAAATCAGAGTGAAAAATCGAAATATCGACATGATCCCGAGGTACCGAATTACCTTAGGATCACTGAAAATAAGTACCATATCGATTATCTATTAATAAACATTTGTTAATTTTCGGAATTTTGATGATTTCAACACGACTAAAGGCATTAAATCGTAAAAATAATAATGTTATCGATACAATTACTTTTTATACATACCTACCTACCAATGTTATATTGACAACAAAATACCATGTACGACGTTTGTAGATATTTCATTTGTCGAGCGTAAAAATAGTCCAAGATATTATTGCATCACACGTAGCTTTCAGAGGACGTCTGGTTACTACCGCATGTTTGGTATGCTATACCGCACCTACCTATTCGATCCAGTCCGAACCTCGACGACGGTGATTATTATTATTATTATTGTTATTATAAAATGAATCGTCTTTTTTATTATTTTTATTGAATTCGTGCACAAAATTATATAATATATACCTATATACTTATTTATATTTTATATAATGTAAAAAAGCTGAGCGTGTTGGTATAATATTATAGAGATAAAACAAACACAAATTATTTAAAAGTGTTAAAATTCAAAAACAATGGAGATAACATCGAAAACGCATGCAAATTGCAAATGAATTCGACATCATATGTAGTATCATAATTCCCTTTTTATTAAATATATCTCATAACCAAAACTGGGCAGGAACTATAGTTACAAAGTTTTAAAAATAAGTATAACTTTGTAACTTTTTTCGAAAATTGTATAAACGCAATGGCGTCTGCCGGCTATGTAAGAAAAGAAAACAGGCACTGGCTAAAATAAAGAGGTACCACACTCCATCAAAGTCATCACATAATAAAATAATTTTCGTTGAGAATACGAATTATATTTATAAGGAAAACGGATAATAATATGTAATATGAAAATGTTATTTTATTAAAATATTATACCTTCTTCTTCTTCTTCTTCTATTTCTTCTGGCTAGATCTACTCTGCAAATGTTTTTGCTGCCATCAAACCACTTCTCCCGATCATGGATTATATTTCCCCAATCATTAACTCCTATCTTTTTTCCTCGGGCACCCTCGTGGCCTCTTTCCTGTCGGTTTCCAAGACATAAATTCTTTGATTATGTTATCATCGTTTCCACGCATAATGTCTCCAACCCACTGGATTCTCTGATCTCTGATGCAAGGAATCAAAACGGGGTTGAACCCGGATTCGAAAACCGAGTAACCCGGGAAAAATTCGACCCCGGTTTCAACCCGTAAAACGAAATCCGATGAAAAATAGAACCCGATCTTAACCTGAAAAACCGAAACCCAAATAAAAATAAAATCCAGTTGTAACCCGAAAACAGAAAAAGTTTTATTATTTTTGTATTTAAATTTCAAGCATTAATATTTATAAACGAAATATTTAATATCTATTAGAATTTATTATTGAACTGTTTTAATTTATATGTTTATATCGATATTTCAGTAATTTGGACTGTTCGGTAGCTAATTTTCAATAAAAAAAGAAAATATAATGAATTAAAATTTAGATGATAATGAAACCCAGTTTTAACCCAAAAAACGAAACCCAAACAAATAAAAAAATCCGGTATTAACCCGAAAACCGAAACCTAAAATTTCTAAAACCCAGTTTGAACCCGAAAATATTTAACCCATTTTGATTCCCTGCTCTGATGTAATATTTAATTAATGTCATTTCTGTTAAAATATTATACCTAATGAAGTAATTCTACATGCAAAATAGTTTAAAATTTTTTAAAAATTATATATATATAAATATATACATTATACACTATACAGAGTGATCGAAAATTATTCATGTTGCAATAGTTATGGGAATCGCACTGTATGTACAACGAAAAACCAATAGTAACTTAATTGCTATAAATTGTATTAATTAAATCAAAGCTTTTACGACTCGCAATTTATCCGAATTCAGAAAATTAGGTAAGATCTGCAGTTTCTTTATTCCCAGATATGTTTTTAATTTTTATTGTTTCAATTCAAATCATAAAATACCTATCTACGCTTTACATGATATTAAAATATATTCAGTATTTGTTTTTTCCTTTCAAGTTCTTTTTTAGAATATTACCAAACGTAATATATTTCATTACTAATTGGGATGTCGGACATCGTATTAGGTTTTATTATACAATAATAATAATAATTCGTTTCCTAGTTTTTATCATTTTTCACAACGAGCATAAAACACATAATATGCTCATATTCATACGTATAGACGTCTGTAAATAGTAATTTATTTTTTACATTATTATTATTACTATTATTAATCCGCAACGCGATAGACCATAATTGAGACGGCATACCGTTAAAATATATAATATAATAATATATCAGGTTTATACGATCTCGGGTACCTAATTCTGAGACACCGCAAGGTCGTCAACTCGTGTTTTGAAAGTGAATAATATATATATATACAATATAATAAATATACGGATAAAAATAGTAAATAATAACTATATACGAAACGTAGTAATGTAACGTCGTCATACATGCAAAATTGGAAGAAAGAAAACAAATTATAATAATAATAATAATAACTATTTAAGAGGTCAAAAAAGTTTGAGCGTGTTAAAAAAAAAACTTGATATTTTACAATATTTGAAATTTCATCCGAAATATATATGATTCTCTTTGAATTTGCCCATGAATGTTTATGCTCTAAGTTCAAAAACATCAAAATTTAAGTTCCGCGTTTCTGTGATTTCGACATGTTCCCCGTTAAATTGTCGGAGAGAGAACATTGACGTCCTCATAACGAAACAAAGAATGAAAAATGCTTACCAATTAGACTTGATTAGATGGAAAGGCATTAAGGGCTCTTTCCATTAATTTTTAGGGACTTCAAAATATAGAAAAAATTTACGTGTGTTCTTCTTGAGTTATATTAAAAAAATATGTCTATATTTGTTTTTCAAAAAAAAAAAAAAATTGTATTTTATGAGATATAAAATTATAATTGTAAAATCAAATATTGTCGTGGTGGCGTAAATATTAGAAATTTTGGGACAATATATTATTCTATTAAGTATATATAGTATATTAATATAATAATATTGGTGCAATTTTATTAAAATTACATCGTTTATAATATAATAACCTATTATAAAATGTAATCTTATATACAAAAAAAAAACTTTTAAATCTTTTATCTTTTATTTAATTTATACAAATTAACTGCATTTTCATTAATAGAAAATATATTGTACTGTAAATTTTAGTCCTTTTTTAAGTTTTTGATAAAAAAATTTTTTTCATATAAAACCATATTTTGAATTTAAGAAAATATTTTAATGTAAAAGTATATTTTTTGCATATTTTACTACGGTTTTTAAAGAATATACATATTTTGAGTATATTAGCATTTTGCCTATTTTAAGAAAATATTATTCCTGTCTTTAATTATGTAAGTAATATACATTTTAAATTACTAAATCTATCATAATATAAATAAATATAAATTTCTTTTGTAATAGATACGATTAAAATTAAAAATACTTACACGTTGTAAGTTTAAGCTTGCAATTTTTATAGTGGATACCTATATGGCCTTAAAATCGTCTTTGCCCTGGTTTTTTAAAATTTTAAATCCAGCCCCAGATATGGGCATAAACTATTCAACAAGTTTTTAAAAATCAAACTATAAAGAGTAAGTTAGTTTATTTTTTATTTTTATTTTTCATAAGAACTTAGTAAATAACAATATAGTTACTTATTTTTTAATTAAATTTCAATTATGTTAATTTATGTTTGAATATTGTTTTAATTATTAAAATGAAATTCTTATCTGTATAAAATTAAAAATTGTTATATGCTATATATATTTTATAATTGTCTTGTTTTTTATTTCTAGAATTATGCCTATATATAAACCCCATCAAAAATTTCTCACATATTAATTTTAACAATTATAAATTAATATGATAACATTTAGAAACAAAATTGACTTGAGTTAATTTGTTTAGTTAAATAAAGCTTTCAACTTAACTAACAGTTAATAGAAAAATGGAATTAACCGTTAACTTTAAACTTTTTCCTGAACGTTTAAAATTAACTTAATTTAACCGAGTAGAAAAAAAATCATTAATACTATTTTTATGCACCTTATATTAAGTAGGTATATTATCAAAATATATTTTGTATATTAAAAAAAATATGCTAAAATTTGTACAAACAAGATGTTATCAAAAAGCGAAAATTAAGGAAAATTAAAATGGGATTAAAATAATAAAAATTATAATAATTCGAATATAATTACAAAATTATAAATGGACATAATGTTTTTTTTAAATTCTAAGCTAGCTTATCGTATTAATATTATTGCAACGGTTACATCCCCACGCAATACATGTACAATTATTATAATGTAACCGAAATATAATAAATCAAACACGTGTCCGTTTTATTTTTTATACAGACGTAAAATGTATTAATGTGTTATAATAATTTATATTATATTATACCGTTTGAGTCTAAAAACACGTTTTAAATGACAAAACGGATAATATTGTACGTATATAAATAAGTGTAGTTTTCATAATTTGAACATAATATACTCGACCCAACGTATCTATAACTTAATTTTTCTCGTTCGACCTTATAAAAAATGATATATATATATATATTTTATTTCGAGTTACTTATAGACATATAAATTATGCCTTCCGGTTGCTCGTTTTACTAAAATAAGTTCCAAGTCATATTTTTATTAAAAGTAACCTTAACTAACATAACCTAACTTAACCTTCGACACTGATTTATAGATCTATATAGTTCCCAAATAAATGTTATTAGAATATATCAATTTTTTTTTGGAAAAGTATTTGATACTACAGAATATCTACGGCCAGACAACATTATATTGTCTGTAATATGCTCGAGAAAGGCGGTAATAACACACTATTTTCAGGAGTTCATTTTTCAAAATAGAATAAAATACATTTGGAGGTATTTGAACAGAGAGGAAAATTATCATCAGAGGGGTTCAAACCAAAATATTATAAAGCAATTTATAAATTGAATGTACTTTTTTTCGAATTTTTCATGAAGGACTTTTAATATTTCTAGGGGTTTAGTTCCTTCCCCCGTTTACGCCATTTTGTTTGCACACTTATACCTATTCACCAACACCAACAAAAACTAATTTTATATCACAACATATCAATAATGTATTATTACTAATTATGTTACAAAACCATTCACTTTTTTAAATAAGATATAAATAAATTACGACGTAAATTTTAAAATAGTGATTCAGGGGTATCGACTGTGTGTTACTACAAATTAATTATAGTCAACAAAATGTTTAATTATATTCATTTATTTGTTTAGTACCTATGATAATATTATTGTATAATCGTATTGAATAACTTTATTTTTGAACGATCTGCTCGTAAATATAAATTACAATATTATTCCAAACGAGTTTTTTCGCATATGGTTCGCACCAGGTCCGTATACAGAGTGATTGGAATAATGTGTTTTGTGTCACAAAAATAATGGAAACGACATTGAACACGAAATGTTCACAATTTCGTATATCATTATTCATTATTATGTTATAATAATAGTATTAGCTCTTTGATCTATCCACGACGACAAAACACAAAGATTGCAGTGCGATGTCATAATGTCAAATAGTTTTATAAAATATCATTATTATTTATTATAATAAACATTTTACTATCAACTCTTAGCAGTAGAATATAGATAATATTATTTCCATTGTCGTATATAATATGTTGTTATATAAGTAATCCAATTGTTAACGATAAAAAAAAAATTAATTGTGTATTAGCACAAGTTAAGTATCTTTTTAAATATGTTTGAAATTTACAAGTCTGACAAATTTTTAATAGTAATACCTATCATAATAAAATATACAAAATACAAGAGTTAAAATCATTTTTTGATTTACGAAAAAAAAATTATTTTTAATATTAAATTTTAATAACGAAAAAATCATTGAATATAAATAATTAAACAAAACGGAAATTTAATAAGAATTCCCTAACTCGTTTTCTTAGAAAATATAAGATAAAATTATCTAAATTGTATTTTTTCAACTAGTTTATGTCCGGCATTGTAAATAGAAAACACTATTTTAACAAAAAACTATCAAATGTTTATATTTTCTGCAGCTGCTGTTGATTCTAAATTGGTACTCCAGATTCAACGGGTACTATATACGGAGTGATCAAAATTTCATAACACAACAGTGGTGAAGATCGTACCTATACGTTTTCAATGTAACTACATTATTTTTGTAACACGAAATTTTAATCGTCCTGTATGTATGTACAACATAGTGATAAAGAAATAATATGTCATAACATATTATATATATTATAACAGAAATTATTGTCATTTTAATAAATAATTTAATCAGTTTTCTAAATGTCATGAAATTATGTTAAATGTATGTAACTTTTCTTCTTGAAAATAACATTACTCTTTATTAGTTCAAAGTGCCGATGAATTCATGGAAATGGTTATTAATAAATCTCCATCAGTTTTGATTTATTCATTTTAGTGATTTCTTAAATTTTTGATGGACATTTTCGCGAATTTTCTGACATTTTAATCAATACTTACATTTTTCTTATAATTTATTAACATTAAATTGAAAATGTTACAACAAATTTTAATAACACTTGTATATATATATAGTTTTCTCTTCTCAATAATTTATATGATCGTAATAAATAACAAATAAATAAATTCTATCGATATCTTAATATATATAGACACCGAAGAATATTTTTTGTTTATCAATATCAAATTATGTTCAATCTAATTTTTTTTTCATTTAATAGTTGTCATGGAAACAAGTCAGAAAAATGTTGTATCCAACTCTAAAACAAATATATAATATATGTTAAAAAATTCAAACGCAAAAAATATTTTTTAATTAAAAATTTTCCTTCTGAATATTTTTAAATATCTATATGTTTTAATTTTAAAATCGTATTATTATTTTTTATTAATTGTATTTAACAATATTCAAATTTGTTTGATATTTATTTATAAATACATATATTTTGAAATAAAGTTCACAAAAATAAGTCGTGAGCCGCATGAGTTTATGTTGAGATCCATAATTGTATAGATACATAATTCTATTTGTATATGTATAGCAGACGACGTTGAATCGTTAAACATATTTAATAAAATCGTATGTCGATTTATATTACTAGAATCTGGTAGTCCTTGTACGGCTTATTGTCTGTATAGATATTTATACATGAATATATCGATTTTATAAGTAGTTTAAAGATAATATCAATGAAGAATTTCGCTATTATTCGCTATTATTATTATATTGTATACTATGTTTTATGAATAGTTTAATATATTTTTCCCCCTTCAATTCATTTCTCTTACATAACAAATTTAAAATACACAATGAATTATATAAATAAAACTTTTGAATACCTACATTGAGGAATATTAGAAAGAATTTGAGAATTTAAGCTTCTCAAAATATTATTAAATGCCCGCAGAAGGTCTTCCACAATATTAATTTTGTTATTTATTCATTTGTCAAACATTAATTAATAGGTATTTGAATGTTTATTTTCATTCATATCTTATTTACATGAAAATTTTTGTTCCTGGACAGGGTAAAAACGCCAATGTCTTACCACAGATATCACTAATGTCACTAAATATATTACATTTATATATTTATAAACTGCCTGTTTATGCATTAGATAAATAAATGGACAGTGGACACCTACTACGATCACAGTAGTACATACATATATATATATATATTTATTACCCGTTTACTCTTACATTAATCAAAATATTATACTTATATTTCATAAGTCATAATTTTTGTTTTATCATACTTTAAATTACAAGAATAATAATAAATATAAAAAATTATTATTCTAAAACTTTAATTTCAATATGTAATATCGATTTTGATTTGAAAATATTTATTTATTCATTTCTCAATAATTACAATATAGGTTTGCCGGATCATTTAATTTCTTGGTCAATTTTGGAAAAATTAATTTCAAATGTTTCTTGTGGAATAAGATATAACATGGATATATTTTTTAAACAATTTATTAATGTAACTATTTTTTATACGATTGAAAAAGTTCTATTCTTACTTTGGGTATCTATAATATCAATGATTTCTGACCATTCTGAAGTTCAATATGAACGAAATACCTAGGTAAGTATAAAATCATAAATTCAATTTACTATAGATGGGCAATGCCCATGTTATGATTTGGAGCGCATACAACACAAAAATGTTGGTTTGGATTTGGGTCACTTGGAGCGCTCAATGATAATGATTGGAAGGATGGTGGAAGCGATTCTGCTAAAGTCAGAATAAAACGTTGGGTGAGCATCGACAGGTATGTAAGTTTTAAATCATTCCGAGTATTATTGACAGAAAAAATAAATTAGAAAAAGAGCTGCTAGCTGTTGCACTTATGCACTACTTATCTATAGTATGATAATAGAGAATATTACACCGCACAACTGGTGGAATAAATAAAACACGATTGGCGTAATCAGAAAATAGGAAATTAAATTTATTAGCAATTAATAGCAATAATGCAATATCGACTAAATACATAATATATTATATAGGTATATATAAGTTTCACAAAACAATTTGTAAGCATAATAAATTTTAATTTAAAATAATGACAACAACAATCAAATGAGTTGAAAATAGTTTTTTTTTTCGATAAAAAACGAGAGGGAATGTTAAAAATAACAAATTACAATTGAAATACAAGTACACAAATATATGTTTTTTTTTTTTTTTAACAACGATACATTTACATTGGATTAGTGACGTGTTAGAGTTGAAAAACAATGGTTTTTTTTTTGATATCGTAATGGTGGGTATCTAATATTTATAATAACAATGATAGAAATATTAAAAATTTTACAGTAAAAAAAAAATTCTTAAAATTTATAAAATATGATGATTGGTCGTTCGGTGAATAAATAATATACTATATAATATACAGTGAAAAAATTACGCATATAACATTAAAAAATAATATATAATAATATACATATACCGATATATAAATTTTTTTCCATTTTAACAAACGAAATGCACACACATATAATATTTATATATATTAAACACAATAAGTATATATATATATATATATATTTATATAAATATAAAGTAAAAACTATTTCGTTTATTTATAATATAGAGTTTATGACGAGGATTTAACATTTTTCGGTATATTAATATGATATAGATGTAAAAATGTCAAATACTCGTGATTAAATCCTGTATATAAATATAAATATATATATATATATAAGTACATAAAATAGTAGGAAAACAAGTTTCGAGAACCGTTTGTAACGTACCACGTGCTGGTATAATATTTAATATAATGTATATTATGTACAGGTATAATATTATATTATACCGCGGTACTCGTACAGGCAACGCGTATACCATCCATTCATCTATATAATGATATTCAATCGGTTGTGGTTAAGTTTGGTAACCTCGTGGTATAATAATAATAATAATAATATGTAATATTGTTATCGCATTTGAATCGGGAGAAGAATAGTCTACGTAGTATGTGTATATATATATATATATATATAGTTGACGTCGTGTATCGCGTCGCCGAGCACCTCGCAGGGCGGCGGTCAGTTTATGAACCACCGTGACTAGAAGAGTTTGTCGCGGCCATTATTGTTGTTGTTGTTGTTGTTGTTATTGTTGCTGATGTTGTTGTTTTCCATGAGCCGCGTCCGGCCGTCACGCGGTCAGTCCACCGTAACCACCGAAGACGTCTGCGTGGCCGTGCTGCCGTTGCTGGAGAACGAGCTGCGCGTCATCTCGGTGTCGGTGGGCAGATGCGCGGTGGCCGCGTTCGCGTTGCACGACGCCACGGTGACGGTGTACGCTGGCCGCGCGGACGCCTTGCCGCCCGGGCGGCCGACGGGACGCCCGAACCACCGGCCGAAAACGTGTTGCGGGAACGCCGGCGAGTGGCCGGCGCCGGCCGCGGACGACTTGATGGGCGCGCTGGCCACGGACGACGCGACGGTGGCGTTGCGCACGTTGTCGTAGAAACTGCTGCACCGCTTCCGGCGGCAAAATATGCGGCACAGTTCGCGGTGTACGCGCCGGTTGCGGTGCGCGAACAGCACCGGCGTGATGACGGCGTGCGCGGACAGCGACAACAGCGCTACCAGCGGTGCCGTCGACGAGTCGCCGGCGATGCCCGACAGCGGTGGCCACTCGGACAGCTTGAGCACCGCGTACGGCGTCCAACACGCGGCTGCAGTGACGATGACTAGTGCGGAGATCTTGGCCGCCCGCGTCTCTTCCCGGTAACGGAACATGCTCGCGTTCGATATCCTGTATCTGTTGTAACACAAGCAAACAAAACAGACGAAACTCATTAGTATTTTAAAATTATATTGTTTTAGTAAAACATATACATAATATGTTTATATACAGGGTGAGAGGTGTCGTGACGCATTTTGTACTTTCTGTGAAAGAGCGGGGAAAAACGAATGAGATTGTGGTGATCAGTGGTGAGCAACTGCTGCGCTTTAAGGGAATGAAACACTAATGTTAACGATCAGTAGAAACAAATCAGGAGCGATTGTGTATGATTTTTAAGGAATTGATCAAGAAATTGATGGTGGTATGAGACTGATAGGTTCAAACGGTACTGTTGTTATGGAAATGGATGTAAAAATAGAAAAGGGAAAAAGACCGAAGATGTGGATTTATGGAATAGAAAGTGATATCGAGTGATAGCTAGTTTGAATGGACAAGAAATAAGACGTAACAAAATGTAAGAAATCAAGATCTATAGAGCAATGGCGTATTTAAGGTTTTGTCAAGTTGGGGATATGTGATGGCAACATTTCATTGACCAAAGAAGGGCTTTATTCTCTCACCATCGTCAACAACGCACGTTAAAAGGGTTCTAATTTCGATATTGTTATTTTGTAAAAGATAATATATATTTTATAAACCTCATTTTATATCAGTTTTTGAAAAATATCACAAGAAAAAAATTCCAAGCGAGGGGATCTATCCCCCATATTCCCCCTGTAGGGTATTTACAGGAGTTTATATTCAGAAGTAGGAGGTTGTCGATAACATAGAGTCCGGTGGGTAAGACGGGGTAGAAGAAGAAAATTAGTTATCGTAGCATAGAATGAATCCCTACTCATTAGCGCAACTGGTCTTCTATTATTACCAAAAACAGTAAAGATGTTTAAATTTAATATTATTTATTCATATAACATATTGGGGCTGTAATAACCCCCACTCTTGGATTTTTATTCTGGTCGCCTTTATGTTAGGGTCGATAACCAATCGATCTTTCTAAGAATATAAGCAAATATATAAATAAAATTAATGTTTTTAAAGCACACGACGATGATATGACGAAAGGTTAAATAACCTTCTAATAATAGCCTTGAATATTCGAAGAAATAAATTGAACGATTAAAAAATAAATTGATTTACATTTTTAATTATAATATATTATAATAATATAATAGTTTATGAAAATATAGATATCATGAGAATTAAGAATAGTCAAACTTTTGAACTCAATATATTATCATATTATTATCTTTAAAATGTTTAATTATCTTTGCTTGACTCGGTCCCTTTTAAAAACGCTCAACGTAAATTTAAATTAATTAAAATATTATAATCTTAATTTGAAAACGGGTCCACAATAACAAAATTCATAAAAGAAAAAAAAATGTGTAATTAGTCTTTGTAAATTATACTTCCAACGTGCACGAAATAATAATATTATGAAATATGGCTAAAATATCGCGATTTCAAAAGCAATTTAATCGCATAATAATAGTTTTTAAATTGTATTTGCCGATAATAACAACTACGTTATTTTCGATTATATTTTTGTCGATTTCTATAATAAATATTCTATATCTCCACTATAATATTATATTATGTATACCGTATATTGCCTATATTGCCGAGGGACACGTTTCGCGACTATACGATATAATATATTATATGACAAAATACAATCGACTACCTATCTAATTAATACTAGATGGATAGAAACTAGAAGTTTTGAGAAACGGTTTTTTCCACATTAAATTTGGTCCTGCCTTCGCGACGTTATTAGTGGATACGTCTCTTATTAGAAATACTACGAAACTTTCACAATATTATATTATTATCTCATCGTCGCGTCCATAAACCTTGACAAATTTATATAGGGCACGAGTATAATTTATTTATTTCTTTGGTTTAGTAGCGATGCATTTAAAATAGACTATTCACACCAAAAAGCTATTCGGAACGCAGTAAGATGGTATATTGTATCCGATGTTTTCAAAGCATAATTTATTTTCCATGACGACGAAGAACATTTTTAAAATTAAACTAATTCACCTATAACTATATAATACACCCCATGATTATTATTGCTAAGGCGTTGACATTGCTTGTTTATATGTCTGAACGTTACCTATATCTAAAATATTGTTTTATAGTTTTTTTTTTTCTATTAATGAAAGTTAGTTATTAATAAAAAATAAATAAATAAATAAACGTGGACAATGTTCGCAATAAAAAAAAAAAAAACGTTTATTTTCTCATATTAATATAGAGCATATTATTTCAAAGAAATTGAACATTTGTGATATCATATGTTTTGTAAATTATTATCACAGAAACGTTTATTGATTTATATTCAGAGCACGATTAAAGATAGTAACCACCAGTTGTACCACCATTTTTTTTTTTTTTTTTTTATTAATTGCGATTTTGTATGAAAAAGTCAATTTTCATCGAATTAATGTCAAATCATATGTCCGTCACGATTGTTTTCTATTATTTTATTTGTGACTCAACTCGCGCAGCGTCCCATATATTATATAATATCATAATAACAACTGTAAAAAAAATACGTAGGTACCTCGTTAAAATCAAATAAAGATTTTTGGGCTATTTGTTTATCGTTTCTTTCGAATGCAGATAGGTATAGTTTTTTTTTGTTTGTTTTTTTTTTAAAGAGCAATTATTTAGAAATATTAATGTCTACGCATTAGACCCGCAGACATTGTCGTCGTTGATTATCTGGACACATTCCACGAGTTGTGATTCGCCCAAGAGAACGTTCAACTGCCTCAGACACACGATATAAGTATAATCTCATAACGTGTCTAACAAAAGGTTATCAAAAGTATAACAATGTTATACTTAATAACGGTTCGAACACGTAGTCAAATCCTATGCATATTTTTAAAAAAATGTAATAATATACAAACGGTAATTTGGTATACGAATACAAATATACGGTATACAAACTCGTTTTGAAAACGAAAAACAGTCGTCGACTTATTGGAGCAATGTTGGCATTTTTTTTTCCAACGAATACAAAGAAAACTACACGTTATTTTTATCTAAATGGTATTGTTATAAAAACAAAACACTCTCGAAAAAGTATAAGAGTATTAGGTATATACAACAACAATAAAGACTCATGTAACTCGCAGCAATTAATATATATACTAACACATTTTTTTATTATTACATGTATAATGTAATAATAATAATATTATGAATACGCACGATTTATATTTTATGCGCGATCGTAAAAAATAATGATAAAGATTTCGATCCGATCAGAATATCAGATATAAAAAATGAAAAACAGTTTTCGTTAGGTATATATTTATCAACATCGCGCGTATACAAATCGTAAAATGTTTCGTAATATACAAACAGAGATGGATAATTGATTCGACAAATAATATTACATAAAAGATTAATACGTTTGCATATTTGTGCTATATTTAGGAGAAGAATTTATCTCAGATTCCTTTCGTAAACGTTCTTAAATAAAACATTTGTTTTATTATAAAGTATACCTGTAAAATATATGGGTTATAATTATTATAAGAGGACGCTATTACCATACATTTATTATAAAAAAGTCATGCGTAAATTTTTTTTATAAAATGAGTATTAAATTAGTTTTAGAGTAAAAACACCTATAATAAAATAAAACCTATATAATAAAGTTGATTGGGGATAATATTTTGAAGACGACCTCATCGGTGTTTTTAAAAATATTAATAATCCGAAATATTATATTAATTTAAAAAAGTACAAATAAAAACACGTTTTGTATGTTTTAAGCTATATTTAAACCATTTAAAAAATGTGATAAAATATCAATGAAATTCTATCAAACACACCACTTCTAAATACTATTTTGACTTAGACCTACCTTAATACTTATATAAAATAAATTATATTAAATAAATCATATCAATTACCGCATACCTAGAAATTAAAAGTTCGATGGGTATACAACCCAATAAATGTATATATTAATCATAATTAATGAACGATAATTAAAAGTAAAAATATTTTTTTAGTTATAACTATAACTATAAAATTACCATAATGTTATGAATATGAAAGTCTATCTAAAATCGAATTGTCATCCAAACTGTATTGAACAAATTTAAAAATAGACTGCTACGTTACGTTTGTTAAACATTAAAATTTTTATGTAATGAAAAAAAAAAACGTAAAACATAGAAATATGTTGATTCCTTATTATCATGTATCATTAAATTAATCGATAGGTATACGTCTAAATTTCTATATTATATGAGTGCATTAGATATAAATGTAAAAAAAAAAAATTACCATTCCTTACAGTTATTAAATATAAAAAAAAATAGTCAAAATGTCGATAACCTCTTTAGGATCTTTGATCATGATACTGATAAACTTGCAATTATTATAATATTCAAATTGCATAACATAATAATATAATAATATGGTCCGTTTTTATAGCCAGTGATCCTCAACCTGTAAGTAGCCATATAATTATTTATAAGATCGTAAACGTATAAAGATCATCGTATAAACCTACTATAATTTTAAGCGGTGAGAAAATAAAGAACAATTATTTTGGTGGCGTTACATTTGCAATGTGTAAAATATTGACAACCTTGATAAGATTGATGAATTGATTGTTACAAATAATCGTAATCACATAATATTATTCATTATCATTGTACTCTAGATAATATTTTTTTATTAAACAGCATTTTGATCACACTGTATACAATAATACAATATCTAGAGGTATACATTATTATTATTTGAGACTTTCGCCGCGATGCGCTCTGTTAGTTTTCCATCCGTTTCGATCAATCCTTCGTTAATAATATAATATAATATTAATATTAGGTATACAATTGTAGTATAATAAATAGTATATATTATTTTTAGGAGGATGTTTAATACTTTTGTATGATTTATTTTATTTTACCAAACTTATTTAATAAGTACCTAATAAATAATTATAATTATTTTTTGGGGTAATTTTGGAAATTTTTTAGTCATTTTCCGAGATTTTAGGTAATTTCCTACTAGTTTAGACTAGTTTATACAGTCATCTTTATGTTTTCATAACTTCCGAGTTTTAATTATTATTATTTCGTTCGTATATCCCATCGGGAACATTATAAGTTTATAACAATGATTGATTACACCAAAATACGGTATACATAAATATTATAACATTATACAATTTAAGCCGTGGAAGATAATGGACATAGCTAATAAAGTTAAATTTACAATATTATAATATATACAAATTATAATATAATTTAACAATATAGTGTTTTTTTTTTAAGAAATGATATAATTTTTCTAAAGAAGAGGGATTCTGGTTTAATGAAATATTATGTAGTAGTTTATCTTCTTCGTATGATCTACAGTCAGTGAAAATGTGTTGAACAGTGAGAGGTATTCTACAAGATTGACATAGTATGGGTTTCTCATCTTTGGCCATTAGATATACGTGCGATGACCGATCCTTAGTGTGTTTATGACCGTTTGAAGTTTTCTATTTTGGGGTTGAGACCATGGAAATATTAATGTTTTTATTTTATTAAGCTTCGTCGATTGCTTTCTCCAATGTATTTGATAAAAAATACGATAGTTTAATTTTATGGTTTTTTTTTAAATCTTGAAATGGAATTAATGGAATTAATTCAATGGAATTTTAAGTAGCTGCTATATTAGCTTGCGTGTCAATATACAAGTTTATAAAACCGTATATCATCATTCTCATTTATTGAATATTATATGAATACTTTAAAGTTACAATATTCTATATTATACAGATTTGGTTTTCTTTTTTCTAAAAGGAAATATCATCTAAATGCGTACAATTATAATAATACCATATACATCGTGTCAAAAAATCGATTTAACAGTGTTAAAAATAATTAAAGTCCTCATTTATTTTCAGATTGTTAACCCCGAGAAATAGTGGAAACCCACCTAAACAACGAAACAGCGTTTGAAAAAAATTTAAAACACAAATGTATTTTTGAAATGTAATATATAAATTGTATACTACACTAATAACTAATAAACAACAAAGAAACGATAACACTGCTGTAACACATTATGAAATGTTGATCACTCTGTATATACGGGTAATAATAATAAGTTATTATTATATTGACAGTGCCTACGCGGAGGAACTACAGCCATATAATATAATAATATAATAAGTTATTGTCCAGTAGTTGGTACAATGATATTATTAATTAATTATTATATTACATCGTATTATTAAGGACGTATTCCGAATAATTCTATAATTAATGATACACTGAGTGGTATAGAATACGAGTGTATACAGTGTGTCAAACCGTTTAATGTTTGTTCGTTTCATTATATTTTTTTCAATTTGAATATTGAAAATTACTCTCATGAAAGTACAGAATGACTTAGATCTAATAACTAATTAGGTACTAGTATTATTTACACTCTGTATAGTCGGGTTCGAACTGTTTATTTATTTAATATTTGTCTATTCATTGATTTTAATTATTGTTAAAAAAAAAAAACAAATTATTAATTTCGTTTTTAGTTTACGAGAGTAATCCAACCGTTAGGGTTACTGTCTATTATAGTTTTATGATTTTATAAAGTCCATATAACTGTATTATATTATACGCGAATAACTAAATAGACCTAAATGAACATAATTACAAATTTTATTTTTTCAAAAATCAAATCTATCAAACAGCTATTTCGCGGGGTTTTAAGAAAATTAAAAAAATACAAAATTATGTACATTAAACGACATATAATTTGCGATTATACAATCTCTACCATTGCTTTAAACATGATTTTTTGATCATACTGTATACATAATATTATTTGTTGTGTCTAAACGTGATTCGAAACCACTAATTATATCGTCCTGCGCAAACATGAAGTGATTAAAATCGTTTGCGTACAATATAATATGCGTATGTATGTACTAATTATCAAAACATTATATTATGTAAATATCTCGTGGGTATAGGTACGCGTTTTGAGTTCAGCTCTGTTTAACGACCACTGGTCGTAAACTCCCAATAATATAATACCATAAAATGATAAACGACATTTAATTAAGGTACATATTATAATATGACGTATTCAATATTCAAATGTTATACAAAAATCAATGATCATTAGGTATTAGTTTTATATTATTTTAATTATATTAGGTATAGGTTAGATATATTATGAAACATAATGAAATATTTGCGATTTTTATAGATACATTTTTTAACACTCGATACTAGTGTCGGGTAAACTTGCAAAAAACTCGATTATGAGATATTGTTAATATCAGGAGATATTCTAGGAAGAATTTTTTTTATTTAAATGACTCGAAACTTTATTGTAATTAATAATTATTATATATACCTTTTTTTTCTGACAACGCATATATTTATGCTACTTTTTATGCCGGATTCACATAAATTTATGCAAAAGAAAAAAATTGTGTTCGTGATTGGCTTTACATGTTTAATATTGCGCGTAAATAATATGAATACATTTATTATTATCATTGCCAAAGTCGCACGGCGTTTCGCAACTGCTCAATAACACCGTCGGTATTCTTCAACAAAGTCATCATCGTCTGCGTAAAAATTCCAATGCCGAAATTGTTATCTCTTTCGAGATTAGACATTAGAATATGAGAATTGCAAGTATACCTAATATTAATGACGTTTCACGTTTTAATTGGCAAATATTTTAATTACGTGCTCGTCAAATGTTTCGAATACTTTATATCACGCCAGAACTTGAAATAGACAAATCGATATTCAAAGAAAATGGTCGTCTTTATGACACTACTTATTACTACTAGATATTGAAAATATTAACAGACTTAATAAAACAACAATTATTACTCACTAAATGTTCACAATTTACGTTTATCGAACAAAATCCTTTTAATATCTAATGGAAATGTCATCAAAGTTTATTATGTACGAATATATTATTGTCGTAGGGCGAAAAAGTGAAAGATTTGTGAACTTACAACGACAACGGGAAGATTTCCTGTAATTCCAGTTATAGAATTTTATGAAAATTATGACGACAAAACAAAATAGTCAATTAACCTTCAATAATGTTGATCCTATTTATGATTATGAATTTATTTTTAAAAAAAAGTTTAAAAAATCGTTATTAATAATTATTTCAATATAACATAAGTTATTGAAAAATGTAATCAAATGTACACTTACAAAATAAACAAAAACAAGCGTTGTTAATACGTTAAATAGAAACTATAATAATATAACACATCAAGTGTTGCATATATATATAAAATGTAACACCTAAGTAAAGTTTGGAAACCTCTGTTTAGAGATGTCGTTCATTTTGTACGTTAATATTAATCAGTCATATAATATGATGAAAATTATTGATGAGAATTATAATATTATAGTGACCTAGCTATTATAATAATTACGACTGAAAAGACACGATAATAAACGCCTAACAGTAAATTATTTTACAAAAGTAATGACAACACATTGTTTAAAACATTTTCCACTATTTTGGTATTAAGACAATTTTTAACACTCACTTTATACAAGATCAATTTAATGTTTCAAAACCCTCAATTAAACGGGCCAAGTGTAATAATTAAATACAACAACAAAATAATATACAATTTCTTAGAAATCACATAAAAGTTCCAAACTAATTTATGTATCTAATTCGTACAATATTATATATTGTAAAATATTATATTATTATTTGTTGCATATAGAAATCCGTATATAATATAAAAACTACATAGGTAATACTCAAATTTATATATCGTGTTTATATTATCAAAAACAACGTCGAAAAAATCAAATGTTATTGACCAGAGCCTAACCAATATAAGTCCAAAATATAATCGAGCCTGTTATTGTTGTTACCATAATCGAAACCAGACATTCTTATTAGGACGGGCCAAACATTTTCAATATCATCGCCATCAAGAAAACATAACCTATGCCTAGTGATACAACCTACCCGCATAGACCTATTTTTTGGGCAGACATTATAATTAAAAATAAGTTACTTTGAATTATTATACAATCCTGACTGGCCTGACCCTTAATTTATGACTATTATTATCATAATGTGATATGCAAGGCACATGACTTACCTCAAATTGTTTACAATGGAACTTGACGTGCTCTTGAGACTGGCTCGGGCGGACGAAGGTTGAAACGGTTGAGGTTGTTTGGACGACACTTCCGGTTCGTAGGTAACCGTTGTTTGGTGCAACGACACGATCTCTTGCAAAGTCTCGTCATCGTCCTCTTCTTCTTGTATTGTAGGAACTATGTTATACTCGTTGTTGTTGTTGTTGTTGTTGTTGTTGTTGTTATTGTTGTTATTGCTGCTGTTGTTGTTATTGTTGTGCTGTAGCAGCTGTTGTTGCTGCTGCTGTAACGGCTGCTGTTGTTGTTGCTGTTGTTGCTGCTGCTGATGTTGAAGGGGCTGTTGTTGTAGCTGCTGCTGTTGCTGCTGTTGAAGCGTCTGTTGTTGCAAGTGATCGGGCACGGACCCGTTGCGCCGGGCCCGTTCACTATTCCTGTGCGCCGCGGTGCAAATCTTCACGTACACCCAACACACGGTGACGAACGGCACGACGAACAGGAGCGCGGCGTACGCCACTGGGAACGTATACTGGTACGGGTTGGATTCCTCGATCAGCTCGCGGACGGCCGACAAAAAACCGGCCACCGCGGACAGACACCACGTGACCGCAACGGCCACCGCGCAGCTGGCCGCGTTCACCGTCACGTGGTACCGCAGCGGATCGGTCACCGCGTAATACTGATCCACGGCCACCGCCATCACGGACAGGACGGATTGCGCGTACACGGCGCCGGTGAGTCCGTGCCACACGGCCGCCGGCAGCGGCGCCACATTGTCTACGAACGGAACGCTGTCCCACAAAGTCAACGGCACCAATATCCAACTGCTCGCTAAATTTGTGACCAATAAATTCATCACGAATCTGAAACAAACGATACGAAACGTCATTCATCGATGTTATACAACAGGCATTCCGCCGTGCCATGACGCGGTTGTGATTTTTATAAAAAATAAACTGAAATTTATCAGTTCTTAACAATTTTCCAAGATTCCAGGATCCAGGATTCTTTAGACCTGCAGGATGTCTTCTTAACCCAGACGATACAGATATTATATGTCCGTTGCCCGAAATTCGTTAAATTACATTAACGGATATGGATCGGAGTGTTGGGCGGTGAACAAGAAAATGGAACGGAACACGATGAGAATGCTACGGTGGATGTGTGAAGTGACTAGAGAAGAATATAAGTTGAGATGATTCGGAGACGGTGAGAGTTGTTGCGTAAATGAATGTAAATAAATAGAATGGAGAGTGATATGAAGATGACTGGTGTGAGTAGGCGAGTAGTAAGATATACCATGCAGGTGTAGGATTAGGGTGTCCGATCATTTCTAGCTGGATTTTAAGATGAGATGAAAGAAGAGTATATAAACAAACAAAGTGCTTATATCCGAACATACAAAACAATGGTAACGTTGGGCGTTACAATATTAAGTATATTGTACAAAGTACTCCGATTATTGTGTCCAAAAATGTAAAACGCATATTATTATAATTCCTACCATTTTTATCGTTTTGTAGCGATATATATAAATTGAACGCACAAAGAAAAGGAAAACGCGTGAAATCGGTACGATGTTTCGAATAGAATATTATGAATATTATATTTCAAAAACTGTATAAATATTATTCTTAGTAAAGAGTACCAGCGCAGTAGATGTAAAGTACAATAAGGTGTACGCAATTATATCACACAGTATACATAATAATCCTAAAACATAACAAAAAACGAAAGTATTGAACAATAAGCACGGTTTGCAATTGTTTCACTGTACAGATGGAAAATGTAGCATCAAATAATTATACGAATTGTTTGTGACCCATAACGAATGAAATATTGCGGAAAATAAATCTCTTTTATATTGTTATTATATAAAATTAACGCAACTGTTTTTTTTTTTTCAAATGAAATAAGAATTCGTATTTTTTTGTAAATTTATCAGATTTTTCATAAGCTGAATAAATCTTAATAAATTTTATAGAAGTTGGTTTATATCAAAAGTCAGTGGCACCGATTAAAGGTTTGTGGTCAAATAAAACCCACTTGTTTTATAGGTGGATATATCGTATATACAAAATTAGTAACACAATAATAAATAATAGACATACAATATACAAATCTATGTTTCTAGAAAATATTGTGATAAATATAACATAGTTCTCAGAATTAACTATTATAACTTGAAATCTAAGTAGCGAAGTCATACAGGTAAAATATAATATATTTTGAGGCGTGTGAGTATTTAAAATGGATTTTACTATGGACCATTATGATTGTTTTCCAAACATAACATGTAAGTGCATCGAGAAATTTAAAATTGAACAAGTTTATGTTGACAAAGAAGCTTCCATATCCCAAATAAGATTTAGATATTTTATTTTGCACTCATAAGTTATAAATAAGAATGACAATTTTATTTGGGATTAACTATGTTTGATTTAAAAACATTTTTATTTTACAGAAGATATTATAAGAATACATATATATATATATATATATATATATATATATATATAGCATTTAATTAACAATGAAACAATAAGAAAACTAAAATTTTATTATTTTAAAAGATAATTCAGCCAACTTAAATATCAAGCCCTAATTTCTGTAATGTTTCTGATGAATCGACACTAGCATTAGAAAATATACCGTAAAGATAAATATTAATTGATTTAATAATATCAATGTTTTGATAATTTTTAATTTACAGGGCTTTTAGACATTTAATATTGAAAAATCGGAAATCTAAAATTTAAAACCCAACGAGAAGCAATTAGTTATGTATAGAAAGACATTATAGATTAATGATTTATCAAAAGAAGTTTATTCAATTGTTTTTATTTATATTAATTAATAAATTATAACGACTTAATGTTTAAAATTAACAGGACGCTAAACCCAAGTTTTTTGTTTCCGTTTTTATTTAGAAAATATGGCAAAATCACAACAACGTAAAACTTTGATTCATGCCATTTGAGTAAATCTCACAAGACACCCTTTAAATTTGGAGATATTAGTGATTAATCTAAAAGTTTAACTGAAACTCCACAATTAATTTCGGCTGTGACTTTGCTATATTTTTCCGTTGGATTAAAACAGACAGAATCGCAATAAATACCTATTGAATATTAAGTATTTTAAGTGTATAAATATCCGAACCATATTTTAATTAATTATAAATAATTTCTACTTGCATATTTCTTGTACCAATAATTATGACTTCACTCAATTTACAAACTAAATATTGTAAATTATACAAAGAACTAATGGAAATCAATAGTATTTCATGTGCTTTATTCATGGTATAAATTAATACGTTGATTCATTGTTTGAACGGTCCTATAAGGATGTTATATAATTTAGGTAGGTATATTAGTACTACGTATAGGTGTAACGTACACACACTAATTGACTAGATTAATACTGTGTGTACATATGTAATCAATAAACATGCATTATTATTATTATACTATCATTACTACGAGTAAAAAAAGAAATAGAAAAATATTCGTTATCATAAAAAAACAGGTTCGGCCGGACACGGAACGAACCAACGATTATTCTAGATGACGAGAAATCTAAAAATATCATTAGCTGTCATGAAAATATTGCGTTAAAACCACACCAGCCAATGCCAAATGGATTAAATCCAGAATACGTGAATATGTGTGTTAAACAATTCTACCATATTTTATGAAATTATTCCATAAATTGTATTTTATAAATATTAGCAGTGAGTTCTCGCATAAAAAATCAAAATCTATAATTATTATTATTATTATTTATTTTTTTTTAGTGCGAATTTTTGGTAAGGTAAAAAATATCATTTTTAGGATAAATTTCATTATTTACAGCACAAAGTATTTAATTTACATACGCTAGCCAAAACAATCGATAAAAGGTGTGACATTTTATATCCTTGCACAAAGCCATTTTTAATTTTTACCAACAGTAATAACTATATAAACGGAATGGTACAAATTTTATGTGACATCTCACATTATAATATATTATGCGAAATAGTGAAAAACATATAATATGAAAACAAATATAATCTGATATATTATTAATAATAATAAAATATGAAATATTTTTCAAAAGCTTATTATTTTAGAGGAATTTCTTTGGTTAATACAGAACGCTCAACTCGTATTTTAATATAAAATTGAATTATGATTATAATATATATATATATAGGTATGTAAAATATGTTATAAAACAAATGATTTTTTTTTTATTAATTTATAAAATATATAACAACTCTTGAAGAACCTTTGAAGCATAACCATATCAACCATCGATCGCATAAATATTATATGAGCGATAATTGACATTTTTATTAATTTGTATTATTAAACTTGGACATGTTGTACAGTTCAATAACACCACAGAATTGATACGTTACCTTCATACGTCGTTAGTTTCAATAAAATATATTATTTTGTATTAATATACGTTGAAAGATTGTACGAATATAATATAATATGATAATTAATTAATAAATGTAATTAAATCCTTATTGTCGTAAAAAACGACTTATTTTTGTACAGATAGCACGGTTAAAAAAAAATCAATCACTTTGAAATATTATTACATTAATGAAATTACTACCTACGGTCCTTAAAAAACTGACGGTTACATACCGTCACTGCAACAGTTATCTTTCTTTCTGTTTTGACCCTGTTCGCCGCCACAGCAACAGTAGCAGTAGCCGAGTGCAATGCAAATAATTATTATTATACGCGATTATTTTTTTGTACCGCATAAAAAATGAATAAAATATATGCGTTCCTATAATGTGTTTTATCGCCCTTGTACAACAGCCGTAAACCTCTCGAGATGTTATATTATAATAATAATACGATAACCAAATGGCTCATATTATTATATTAAATTTACGTCACCTTGGGATATGTAATATACGTTATAACATTGAAAATTTCGTATTTCAATATGACAGACAGTTTGAAAGGGTTATTCGAGTATGTAATGTGCATATAATATTATACAAATTATACCCACCGGAATAATATGCGTGTACAGCGCGATCAGAAAATCACGTTGCAAAAGACCCTGTCGTTTTTAAATCGCCCTGTATACATACACACTATACATAAACACGTCGTTCGAGAACTTTCGGTTCAGTTATTATATAGGTATAGAACTATAACAGATTATTATTATATACGACGAGTGAAATGAATAATTAATTTTACGAAACGCGCATGTATAAAACGTACACATTTTTAGTATTCTATCAGTAAATATTTACGTATTGATTGATATATTATTAGGTATATATATTGTATATATATATCTCATGATTTTGGCACAATTTTCTTTTATACTTTTACACTTCATTTTTAAAATTTTGTACTGACCGATTATCTGGCACTGTTTCAAAAAAAAAAAAAAAAATTTATTTATTTTACATATACGATAGATACAGCGTTTGTACGTTGATTTATAATTGCATTGCATCATTGTTTTTAGTGGAAACCAGACAAAAAACATAATAAAATACAATTATAAAATTAATGAGATTAAAAATAATTAAAACTCGTGAAAAAATGCAATTAAAAAATATAATGGTACCTATACATCGTATATATATATATAAAAAATTTAGGCATTTTTAAAAATATTAGAGTAAAAAAAATGTTTTCAAAATATTTGATAAAAAAAAATGTTCTTGGCAACAATTGTAATAATGAAAATAATAATAATATACATAATGTGTAGAATTTAAAAACGTCGCTAATAGAATAATAGTTTTAGAGCAGACAATTATATCAAGTATTACTTATTTGAGACAAAAAGTCTATAAAAAAAATTGAATACCTATATTAAGAACAATTAAATGTTTATTTATTTTTTGTTCACAATTAACTAATATTATTTTAATATTAATTTTTCATTAAAAATTGAAAAACTAAAAATTTACAATTCGCAAAGGTTTATAAAAATGTAACACAATATAATAATATTTACATCGTGGATTTTGAAATAATATAATTGAGAACGTTTGAAACGTATAGAAAATATAAAAATAAAAATGTTTTCAATAAGGCTGAGGCCGCATAAATATAAACCATCACGGTCTGCGATTTTGACAGGTCTGATTTAGAGTTTGGAGAAACAAAAATAAACGATTAGACTGAATAGTAAATTTATATGAAAACATACGTGATATATCAATGTTCGAAAACCACTGAGACGAGTGTTTCTTAAAAACATTTAGGTAAAAAAATTGTTTTCAAAAAAATCGTTATTGTAAACAGTCGGTATAATAGAAATACAATGGGTTTGGAATTGAAAAAAACAAATGTCTGTAAATAGTTTAGATTTTCAAGTAGATAATCGTAAAACAAATAAATAATCGAAATATTATTATTATTATTATTATTATTATTATCATCACTCACCTGTTGGATAAGGTGCGCAGACCAGGTCGGCGGTAGAACACCAACAGCAGCAGCGAATTGCTCGACGTGGACACGATCAACACGAGCGCCGAGAAGACTTTCAACAAACCGACTAGCGTTAGGGCCATTCGGCTGCTGAGATCCTTCTGTGAAAAAAATCGAAATAACCACAATTTATCATAATGGACTATATTATAATGAATGTTTTGGCACTTGACGCGCGGACATCGTAATGCGATCGCGGGAGAAGGGATTCCCCCAAAATGGCGTCACCATGGTCATAGTTAACAATAATATATAATAATGTGATAATGTGATAATGATTATAATAATATTATGTAACCCACACGCAAAGTGTTATCATCGCTAAACGCCTACCGAGTGATTAGAATTCAATTTTACTGTAAATTTAAAAAGTAAGTAATCGTTCTTATTATTTCAAATTGATCAGATACATTTAAATGGCATAAATGTTAGCAGCTCCCCCAGCCACTACCCTCCTAAAATGTATAGAAATGTCATAAATATAATCTATAATTAGATTATAATACAGGGGCGCTATTTTGGTGAGTAGAAGCAGGATGGGCCACGGCTCTCCTATTTTTTATTTGTATTTTATTGTATGACATGCAAACGTCACCTTCATAATCTACAATCACGTGGACTTATTGTACATTATCTGTACCATATAACTAAAAAAACTTTGTACATTCCTGTAAAATGCATCGCAAATGCAGTTATCAGTTACTAATATAATAATATTAACAACAAATAAAATTGGCCTGATCGGTGTAAAACTTGGCCTGCTTCAATTTTCACTCCCCTATAAAAATACTAAAATGGCGCCCCCATGATATAGTATACCTATAATTTGAAAATCGCTGTCGATACAACATTTCGATCGTCCTGTATATAATAAGTCGTAATAATAAGGTGCCACACATATTATTATAATAACAGCGTTATATATTATAAATTAGTTAATGAATATACTCATTATTATTATGACGTGCAATAAACAACAATGCATTATTATAAAATAAACAGTTGACACGACCGATCGTTGTATTATACACGAGTGTGTGTATGTGTATGTCGTATGTGTACACATTAAATTCGAGGTCGAAAAAAATAAGAAATAATATGAATAATTTGTATAATTTATGTGCCCAGCAGTTATCAAAGATTTATATTATTTTATTGATGTAAATATTATCGATCGAATTACGAAAATATAATACGCGATTTTTGTTATTTTTTTTAAATAACTCGAGCATATTTTTCTAAATTGATTCGAACTAATAGAATCATTTTAATATTGTACTAAACGCGATTGATTTTTTAATCATATAAAAAAAAACTACAATAAAATTATTTCCAAAGTCTCAACTGTTGAATAATCTAATAATTTCCGTTGATTGTGGGTGACTTTGTAATGTTTATTAGTTTTTCTGTATACACTATATTAATAGTTATGAACAAAAAATTAAAACAAAGAGTCCTTATACTTCAAGTTTTACAATGATTTAACATCGATATTGTTATATATTTTAAAAAATACGTTATGAAATTGATGAAGAATACTCGTAAAAGATTTGTATACTCGTATCTAAGTACTCGTTACTCGGAGATCGGTGTAATAACAATTTCGAATCACCGATCGATTTTAACCTTATTCCAAAACTTTAAGTTGATTACATAAAGCATTATGCCATTATATATTAATTTGTAATGTATAAGATAATTCTAAATAAACTTTTAATGGACCGCGTGCAAGTAATAATTTATAATCTAGCAAATTATTATATTACTCATTTCATAGAATCATCTGTTGGTTTATTACACTACCATGTAATATTATTTTTCTTTCTGTTCATCTGTATTTATTTTTAGAATATCATCATTTTTATACGTTCAAATACTGTTTTAATAAAATGTTCTAAAATTTTTGTAGACGACCAATTTTTAATTTTGATTCAAACATAAAATTTATGAATATTTTATAATGCGTAATCGATGAACAATAATATACGTAACAATATATAATATATACGTAGATTAATATTATGTATATTATAGACGATAGGATTAACGATTACATTGAATACTTGTACAATAATATTTGCAAAAATTTACAAAAACTCGTTTATAACAATAATATTATATATTAAAAAATTATATTTTTTTTATCTCGAACCTTGACATATGAAATATCAAACATAACTTGAAAAACTAAAATTGAATACAATTCAATATCTGAATTTTCAATATTACAATGTATCGTCTTGTCACATTATAATATTATTATATACCAATAGCAATATACGTGTACTCCAAACGAATAACATAATACATACGAATATATATTATTAATTGAAAATAACATTACATTTTACCAGTGCAATAAATAACAACCTATAATAAATCAGGTAAGATTTAGATTGATTTGTTTACATTGAATTTTATACGGATCGTGTAAATAAATATAATAATATTTAACAAGAAGAAAACATCTGAAAAACATGTATAAAAAAATATGCATTCATATAATTACATAATCAAATATTTAAACAACAATCAATATGAAACTTAATCTTTTAAGGATTTCCTATGAGCTACAATCAAAAAAATAACAATAATATAAAACAATTTATTAACGCTAAATAAAATTGACATAATTTATTAACCTGTAAAATCTACGTTATTCGACATGTTTATAATTCAGTTCTCGTACAATAGAATATATTGTATTTAAAATCGAAACTTAACACTTGCACTCTAGGCAGAAATCTATTAAAATTTTAGAGAGGCTAACATTTTTAAGATCAATATAATATAATCCAATAGATCAATATTTTTACACCAATATAACATATTTTATTGTATATAATAAGTAAAACTCAGACAATTTTTAGAGGGCTAATAAGAAATTTTAGGTTACCTAACCTTAAACCCTCCTACCATTTACTAATTTTTGCATAATCTTTTATTTACCTGACGTGTATTATATTGTGCATGAACCTGTCACAGTTCGTGATTCATAATCGGGATAATAAAATGTTGAATTATTTAACGTTTTATATTCTTATATGCGGTTCAGTGTTATAACCTGACTTAAAATGTGATATAATTTAGATTAGATATAATTATATATTTTTTTTGTTAAAAATTAATAGAATTAACTAAGTTTTTTATTATAAAATTATATAATAATATGATACTTTTTTTAATCTTGTATGCAGTGAACGGATAATTTTAAAAATAACATTTAAATCGTTGTCTATAGTTTAACGAGAATTTTTCCGACACTTTCGACCTGTAGAATATATGCATACGATTGTCGTGCAACTGTTGAGAACAGAAAATGAGTAATAATATAAAAATCAACTATTGCATTTGATAACTTTTAATTGAGCTTAATTATTTTTATGCGAGGTCCATTATATTTCTTTAGGTTTTTCGTTATCAATATTTACTATGTGTGCAGTGAATAAAGAGGATAGATTTCTATAATAAGGGTTTTAATTTTAAATTTACCCTTGTAAATGTAAGAGTTACATCAACATTGTGGTGATATTTGATCATAATGAAGCATGAATAAAATTAGATGGTTCGGATATGTTATCAGGAGATATGAGTATCAAACTATATCAAAGACAGTGAGATTTGTTATGAATGTAGAAGGTAAGAGGGGGAAGAAGGACCGAAGTGGTGTATAAATGGAATAGAGTCATATGAAGATATAGCAGATGTAAATTGATATGAAGTAAGATAATCAATCTATGATGATGTATAGAACTAGTGTGGCTAATCTTATATAGTTGGCAATACACTACGTTTTTGGACAGTTGGTATTTAAACAACATTTCTATAAGAATATACTTTGTAGATTCAATGTTGTTCTAAACTATTATATAAAATACATAGCAATTGATCGAACAAATATAAATAGAGTAATAAACTGTTGGACATTATAATAAATAATATATTCCCTGACCTACCCGGGAGGACATTCATTATAAATGGTCTCACGTGCGTATGATGTGCGATTAAAACTATTTCGGGGCGTCACGTATACGTAATTCATAATAATACTAGGTAGGTACAGGTTATAAATTTATTATCGTTATAATAATATCATATTACAGTCGGTCCATTTGGAAATCACGAATTTACGGAAAGTGCAATTAATCATAAGTTCTATAAACAATTTTATAAGTTTGTTGAAATTGGTGTGCCCGACTGGTCAAATAAATAGTGTATTGTTGAAAAAAAATCCGTAAAAATTTAACGAACGATGTTAATGCATCACTGTCTAAATAAATTGACAGTTTTACATCCTTATTTATCCTGTCTAACAATAAAATGCATATCTATCGAATTAATTGTAATTCGTCTTCAAAATTGATAACAATAAAAATTATACTGCTGCCGCGAATTAGCGTATAAAGTTAAAAACTATCGGCGGTCGCAGTTACATGCATTGTTATTTGTGCAATAATTTAAGTAAATAATATCTCTGACGGGTCGAGAGAACACGTGTATTCGTGAAGGTACCACGTGAACCGGTTTGAAATATTGCGGTTAAACAAACGTTATGCAATGTTTATGCGTCTCTGTGATTTGGCACACATTACCGGGTATTTAGTAAAAACCGATTACCTATATAATATATAATATGATAATAATAATAATAATAATATATAATATATAACATTTTCCACCTCCCCGCAGAAAAAAAAAAGCAAAACAAACAATACCCGCTTACAAAACAAGAAACGGGAGAAACGATCGCGTTATAATTTTATCATAATGTTACGATTATTATACACAGTGCGATTGAAATAAATGGTGTTGCAAAAGCGACAGACGAATGACGGATAGGTACCGTGTCTCTACCTATTTTTTGTACCACAGATTTCCGACCACCTACCGAATGCAGACGACAATATAATAATTATATTATGTAAACAATTTATTCTGTTTCTTTTATAACTTTATAAGCGATATGGAACACGTGTAACCGTCGCATTGACGTGTTGAATATGACGGTGATGTACCTATATAAAAACGTCAATTCAGTGGATACGAAACGGACCGTTCGAGAAGAGACGTAATGAACTTTTATTCTCGTATAATACGATTATCCATTATATATTTATTTATATGTATACAAGTCGCACGTGGTTTTTTTAAATTGTATTTATTATTATATACGAGTAGAAATCGGAAATATCGCGTGTAATGCAAACGAGCTAGGAGATACGCATAACTGGAAAAATTATACACGTGTGCGCAATGTGCGGTCAAAAGATTGCGGCAATTTTTTCCCCCTTTTTTAACCACATAATAATAATGTTATATAAAAACACACAATAATCACATAATTTATTTATATCGATTAGGTAAAACAAACTGACGGAAAATTGTCAGAAAAAAGTTATAGAAAAACAATTTTTAGTATTTCTGTATATCTATTACTACACCTACTTAATATACCGTTTTAAATACTATGAATTTGTCAGTATATCGAATAAGTATATATATAATGATAAGGATACTGAACAGGTTACAGCAAACGAAAAAAAAATAAAATAGACTTTCTCATTTGATTTTAAAATATCGTCCTACTAAAAAGCGTTTAAAAATTAATATTAAACCTTCAAATAATTTTACACTATATTGGATAATAATATTTTGTGCACATACTTTTTATTCTTCATTTTGCATATTAAAACGGTTATAAAACATTTAAAATTGTTATTTCGTGAAATCTTAATCAACATGTTCAATGGAATGTTCAAAATTATCGATATATTAATATAGATAAATCCTACGAAACGTATAGAAAAATGATACGCAAGCTTTAATACTGACATAAGAAATACACATCTAATATTATATCATTTTGTTCATCAATCTCAATCTTGTGTCGTCATTTTGAAATTTATTGAGAACCACTGAGAATCTGAGATAAAAAAAAATACAGTCTGGACCAGATGTTACATATATATATATATATTATGTTTCCAATTGAAAACCACGATTCAATGTGTACAGCATATTGTGTGTTAATACCGTGATAATAATCATAGGTATTAGGTACACGAGAAATTTAGAGAAAAATAAGAATTGTCATTATTTAATTGACGTTTAAAATAATATTCTTGTGCCAGTATCGGAATTAATAAGCTATTAATTTTATTTACCTAATTAAAAGTCGAAATCTATGGAGATCACTCCATACCATTGACCAGGGTAGCTGACCCCATATATATGTATAGTTGGGTGGTAAGGCGAAGAACAAGAAGAATTAAAAGTGAAAACGATTGTTACATAGACCAGTAGTTTTCTCATAGGGTATACTCCATGTACGGAGTATACTCTCAAAGTCTCAAGCAATTCGCATATAGGGAAAAATAATGTTAGACATTGACAGAAATGGACGATTTTGGATGAATATTAAAAAGAAAATATTGTAAAAAAATATTAATTTGTAATTATTAAACAAACCCACTCCCTCTGATATTGTATATTATGGCACTATTAGCACTCGTTGACTTGGTATAAAACTCTCTTAGAAATTAACGGGAACGTCTCTGAACATGACGTCATTTTTAATAGAATAAACGGCCGAATAATTTTTATTTTTTCTAAGTAAACTATATAATAATACGAGAAAATGATGGAAAAAATTAAAATTTCAACTTACGAAAAATTCTGTAGCGAGGTTAGACGACAATAAAATTCGCGTGTAATAATAGCACCTAATACAATACAATAATTATTGTCCGGACGAACAGAACGATATTGATGGTAAAACGATAATTATTGTCACGTCGAAACGAACAATAATAACGCGGCAAAACGCACAGTTATGAAAATCGGACAACGTTCGCGCACTTTATATAATAATATGATTATAATACGCTTTTGTCCAAAAGAACCGTTTTGTCGGATAACGCGACGACGAAAACCCAACGCGAACGATATTCAACGACATGACGCGACGGCGATCGTTTGTGTCGTGTAGTTTCTTCTCCGTACGATAATAATAGTAAATTATTATTTCCAACTGTTGCGCGGTGTCGCCCCCGTCGTGTCGCGATGCACTCTAATCGCGAACATTTTACTTATCATTATTATCAATCGTTCACAATACGACAATAATATAATATCGATACTATTTACCGCGATTGTACAAGTAAAATAATAATAACAATAATATTATATATTATTCGTGATTGCAGTTTGCACCCATCATTATTTAACACCTGGCGTTATCTAATAGAATTATTGAAAATAATGTTATTCGATTATAGTAATTATTATCATCCATTAAAATATATATAATTTTTTAACGCGCGTGCGTGTACGTGTACGATGACTCGTAAAAAGTCCTAAACTGCGCCTGACGTTAATATTATCATTATAATATTATAATGTCACTTTATACAAACATTTTATCGTAAGTCGTAATGTACGACATTGAGTACTGAGTAGGTACTTTATTATTTTATTACATTAATAATATAGTATAGGTACAATAAATACTGGTCTCCCTCCACGGAATCCTGCGCGTACTTATCGGTAAATTACACACACGATCTATACAGAGCGATCAGAATTTCGCTGAAAAAATGTCACGACCGTTTTCAAATGTTTACATATTAATTTATGTATATTGTTATAAAGAAAACGATTTTATAAAGATATTATAACACGGATGTACATGATATTATGTATAAGACCCGCGTGCGAATAAGATAATGACGAATAACAATAAATAATAATAATAAAACCCGCGAAGGTATTCAGAAATAATATTATAACACCATAAATGTTTGTGTGATGTAATAGTTACATACATGTTTTGATTGTTCGATTGTTTTGGACATTGGTAGAAAACTAGAAGGGTATATGCAGAAAGTGTAAAAAAATATACTTGTCAATAAAATATTTGACTTTTTTTTTATTTCAACAATCATTTATATAGTTATTAATTTATTATATTTGTATATAATAAACAAATACAGTAGGCGCTATAAGTATTAATTTAGCTCATATAATAATATTAAAAGTACTCGATTACTGATTAGTATACGTCTACATCGAGTAGGTATCGTATTACCGTCATATATAATATTATAGAATGTATATAATGAAATAATAATTAAAGAACTATATAATATATTATTATTATTCTATAATATAAGTATGTGTGAAAAATATCCACAAACAAGTAAATTTAGTATAAAATTTTTTTTATAATAATAATAATAATAATATAATTGATGTAACGCGCGCCCGTTTTAATTAATCCGACATCATTATTATGCACTATATAATATTTACTATAACATGGGTAGTTCATTTCAAAACATGATTATCAAAATTTTTTTAATTATAACGATATTACATAGGTAATAATAATATTATCGATATTAGTATTGTATACTTAGTAGCCCGCGTTTTATTTTATTATTATTTATCAAACACGTTATTATATTATGTACATCGATGTGTGATAAACTTTCCAATATAATATATTAAAAAAGTAATAATAAGATTATATTACATACGTACCTAGAAAAATATTTAAAATATGTTGTATTGTGTGTACACATCGTACCGCCGTATCTCAATATAATAAACAACATACTTGTCATTTTATTAGCATTTAACAATCGTATGATAAAAAAAATGCATAGATATGCCTATAGGTAGTTAGTATGGGTATAATTATAATTTATATACACACGATAACGATTTTAAAATATTATAGTTCGTCTTCTATTTTTAATTTTACATTTTTTACCTAAAGACAAAGGCGTTTGTAAAATAATTAAGTAAGTCATTTTTTATTTACTATATTTGTGCACAAATAAAATTATATGATAAATTATTTTATTGTTTGATATTATATTTTATGGCTACTGCAATGTGTTTGCGCTGTTGGATAAGAATATACGATTATCGTATAATATATACACCTACCTACCATAATGGCTACTATAATTATATAGATGGTTTAGTAATAATTATTATTTATTACATATTACGATGGTCGTCATACATTATAATTATTGTTAAGTACGAAAACCGTTTAATTATGTATACGCATTGACTATTGTTAAAACATATTAATATATTATATACTATACACTTTCAAACGAGCGCGTGAAGTCAGTAGATATAGGGTACAGTTTTCCGCAAAGGAATCGGAGAAAATTGAAATAAAACCACAGACATCGAACGTCAATGTACTAACTTTCCAATTAAAAATTGAAATATAATTATGAGAGTTTCGTAGCTTTTTTTTTTTTGTCTGTTTTTCGTCTACAAAGGTCATTGCACTCGCGGGCAATTTTACAGAAAATACGACAGTTATACAGTCGAAAATCATTACTCAAACTTCCTATACAATATGTACATATAATTACCACAATAACGCGACGTTAATTATTAATTAAAATATACAAACACATCCAATCAGTTGTTGTTTTGAATTTGTCTAGCGTCCCAATTATTATCGGACACAAATTTTCTACGTGAACGCATCAAAATTTCTCAGATGACAAGATAATGAAAATCTCCAACGATAACCATGACATTTTCGAGCACAAAACGAGATTGGTATTCCGTCAAAAATATTATCTTTATATAGTGTTATTCTGTGTTTTAATTATATAATATAAATACATATATAAAGCCCTTGATAAACAAAACATATAAATTAAAATCAAGGATGGTAAAAAATTGTATTTTTTTCACCATGAATCTCATAAAATTCTTTTCGTAGTCACGGCCGACACGTTAAAACGATCGTTCGGTACGCACGAATCCGGTGAGAGTATTATTTATTGAAAAAACAATAATGAAAACTTAATTGATAAACGTTCGAATAACTTCTATCTATCTGCCTTCGTTTTGAAATATTAAATATTTATTATATATCACGCGTTTCAACTAACACATTATATGTTTATTTGGCCTTACTGATTTGTGTGATTAACATCATTAATTATTCAATAGTGCAATAATTATGCATTTAGGGTATTGATGTAGGTAATAAGATTATAATATAATTATCTTTATATGAAACCGTTAAGAAATGCTTATATTTTTAATATTATGATCGAGATTACGTTTACGCATAAACATAACGAACGCTATAACAAGACATTTTTGAAACACATATATTAATATTCCGAAACAGTTGAATATTTCGTATTTATTTCGTTTATAAATTCTGGTCATATTAAGACTCGACTGTTTAGTTGAAAAATTACGCAATCAATTAAAGTAAATGATTAAATACTTTTCCAATTTATTAAATTGAAATAGACTCTAGTTATCTTTTTTCTATCTATAACACTCCGACGATACTAATTGTTTTTAACCGAATATTTGCTTTCTACCGTTGAACGATTTAACTTCGAGTCTTAAACCAATAATATTGTTAGCATCGTCGTATTTACGTTATATTATATACATTTATCTTTTGTGAATAATGTAATATTTTTATACATAATTTATATACTATAATGTGTAGGACACCCACAGTAGGGGGAGGGACCATTGCCCCTCGATATTTTATTTTATATTTGTTTAAATTGGTGATATTTAATTGGAAATATTTAAAACCGGAAAGATAACTATATAAAGATTATTTTAGTTTTTTCATAGAAATTTCAACCACGTCTTTAAAAATACGTCAAACACATATATTTTCAGCCTATATATGTACACATTGTACAATGTTCATTCAAAAGCGATTTAAACTAAAATAATAACCATTTTGTTATTAACTCACGCTTAAAGAATTTGTTTTCGAGTAATTCGTAACATGATATGCCTAAAGATTATAGGTCGATTATAGGTCGAGTAAAAATAACAATCAAACATAAAACTATAATTACATTTATATAATTTAAAAAGGTATACAGTTTCTTCAAGTTTCAATTCATATTATACGCTCATTGTACGATTTCAAAATTAAATGTTTTCTCGTATTTTGCTGGTTACTATAGGTATTTAAAATAAGTGTATCAGAAGAAAACATATGAGAAATTTTCAAATTATTAATTTTACATCGTTTTGTAAATTTTACATTATATAAACATGTAATATTGCTTCCGCGCAATCTCCGTATTTTATTTATATACTTATTTCCGTCCACGCAAAGTTTTAAACATATCAATTATAACTAAAACCGTAGTTAAGAAAAAAATGAAAAATTGTTCGTATAATGTAGATTAGTCGTATTTTATTCCCCCACATCGTCGTGGTTTCCGGTACGCACACGGTAAATATAATATTGTTGGCGGGTACAATCGTACAAATATTATAATATGTATAAGAACGACCATTCTCCACGTCCGAAGATCGTCATTTACACGTCGCACGAACGTTTTGCGTGATTTATACGCGTTTAAAACAATCATTATAAATATTCATTATTATTATTATTATTATAATAATACACCGTTGATATGATTGAGATTTAAGGTGAGAAAAAGTAAACAGGACGATGAAAAAATTCTCGTTATGAAAACGGTAGAGGATGTAATAAATAATATGCACAATGATAATATATCATTATAGTATCATTAATAGTGTTATTAGTTTTAATTTTAACACAATTGAACCGATTAAAAATGACGAGTCCAGTCCAGACAATTGAATTGTTGTATATTTTTATAACGCGCGCTTTATTGGATTTATGATCGACCTGTATAGGTTTTGATTATAATATAGGTATCAACGAAAACACCGAATAATTGTGCGTACAATCAAAATATTCACGGTCCTTATCTATAATACGTATAGCGCACCGATGGTCTTGATTGTGTGCACGCGTTGCACACATTGTCTGTCCGAATTCAAAGTCTGTCTGTTGTATACGTAATATTTATAATGTAATATAATATCATATCATATGAAATAATTTTAATAATAAACCATGAAGTTCAAGGACTTGTTATATAGCAAAGGTGCCCGTTTTCCATCCCACCGACAAATCCCACACGCTATACACATATGGCCGGTTTTGCGATATAAGACTTTCAACGCTGGTTTTTTTTTTCTTAATAAAAAATTTAATAATATAAAAAAAATAAAAAAAATACCTATAACACGTTCAGCAAATAACAAAATATAACAAATATACAATGCAGTCGCGTTGTCTCGTTTACGCGTGCGTTATAGAATAAGATTAATTTTTTACACGAATGCCTATCTTAAATAATATAATATATTGTAGCGATTGATCTGAATATTGCTGTATTACGAAAATATTACGGAGGTAAAATTGAATAACATATACATATATATATATATATATATAATATTATATTATTATATTATATAATATTATATTACATATAATATTTCAATTTTGTAACGTGAACATGATCACTCTGTATACCATTATATAATGTCTCTCGTCAAAAATTCAAAATCGTTCGTTTTATTCTTTTTCATTTCCATCAGGCTATTTATACGTCTCAGTGCCTGGCTATAATTATATAGGTATTATTATTATTATTATATTATTGTTCAACGGATATTTTAACCGTTTAACACATAATATAATACGCGTACATGTATAATTTTCCATACAAACCCCACATACATTATACCTAATATAATATAATATACGAGCGATTGAAAAAGATGCATTATTATTATATTATAATGGGTAGGTACTGTTGCACTTGTTCCGAATAACATGATATGCAGCACTATCCCCACGCTAAATCCATTATCTTCAAAGACCATCTCTCTCTCTCTCTCTCGGTATCTCCTCTGCCCACTCACCGTCTATAAATAACACGTACAAACAGGGTGTGTGTGTACGCATAAATTCAAATTTTTTTTAAAAAATATAATGTCAATTGAAAATCCTCCGCGAGTATACGCCCTGTATATATATATTATGAGTTTTACGTCTATAAAATAAACCTCTGTGGTCGGGACGCGTTAGGGTGTGATGGTGCAGAAATGTATTTCGTTGTAAAACATCATATAATCCTTGAGGTGTCTATAACTGACGCCCAGCCGAGCGTTAAGAGTAGATCAAGGACGAAAATCCAGGAACTCCCAAGACAAATAACAGCAAAAAAAGAATAATAATCTTTGTTTTTTGTTAATTAGGTACATTTATGATATTTTTTCCGTCGTTTTATTTTTTTCGCGTAGATTTAAATTCCTCGATGTTTAGGCTTTTTTTATTAATATTAACCACAACCTTGACTTATTTTAAAAAAATGCGCGCTAACAATAATTATTATAATCACGTTTATTATAGTGTTTAAAAAACTCGCATTTGTATCGAAAAGATTACATAAATTATTGTAAAAATAAGTTGCATGTATAAAAGAAAAAAATTGAAAAACATTAAAACGCCAAAACGATTTCAAAACTATCAAGCGTTCAATATAATATAGGTACACGAATAATACTTGGAATACTAACCTAACTTAATCCGTAAACAAATACAAAATATTATAGGCATCGCAATTATTTCTCTCAATTTATTGGCGGGCGATTCGATAACCGACACATAATCGTAATACCAATAGGTAAAACCGGTTAAACGTACATTATATATTAAAAGTAGTTAGTTATACGATATTTATATTGAAAACTCGAATTAGGTAGGCTTAAAAATATGTATAAGCGACCTATAATAAATGGATATATTATAAAATATAAGGATCTGAGCTTGATCGCGGTTAAGTATATTTAATATATAGATACGTGCTAAAAATATTATCGATCTTGCTTTTTATATTATGCCTAAAAATGAACGCCGAATTTATCTATATATTATTACGAGCAGATTAAGTTCAGACGACGTTTCCAATAATATATTCCCACGGGTACACAGTAATATAATATTATGTAGGCACGCAATTGTATTTTACGGTGAATGTACCTATGCGAAAATACGTTTAGAGATTTAAAAACAAAACGAATAGGTAGCGTTTATTGTGTAACACGCGGTATAATTTTTTCCATCATCAAAACGTAATCAAGAAATTCAGTGTTTTGGGTACAATTTCGACAACAAAACCGCATGAATGATAATATATTATCGAACAAGCAAGCCGGAGTTTCGTATGCTGCAGTATACGTGGCTTTGCGCAATATTCCGGTCCCGCGACAAAATCGAACCGTTTCGTGAAATCGATTATTGTTTAAAATATAAAAAAAAAACATATAATTATTTGTAAATTAAAATTATTTATTATTCTGAACAAGCCAAAATATTCTTTTAATACCCAGTGAAAAGTATTTTAAAAGTCCAATTACAATACGTACATCTATGGACGTACTTATATGAAATAACCTAATCTAACCTAATCTAACTTTATATGAAACATGTGTTTTAGTTTACATCGAAAAGCGATGAGGAACAATGTTTGAGTTTAAAAAATATCCTACGAACAACGATTGTAATAAAATAATCATTATATTTATATTGAATTGTAATATTATTATATACCAAGTCAACGCACGACAAAGGGATACTAATAATAATAATATAATATACGATCCAAATATAGTTTAATTACTTTGGCAATATATAATATTATTATATTTTATCCCAAAAAATTACATATATAATAAAAATCATTATAATATGATTATCCGTCTTCGGATAAATCTTCTTTAGTTTTTAATCTGCGCTAAAGAATTATTACGATAATTACAATAATTACAATATAATATATTATGTTAAAAAATAAAATAGTTTTTGTCATAAAAACAACATTTTAATAAGAAAAATAATTTTTCTTAAATTAAACTTCTAATACACAATTACAAAATTAATTAAAATTATTAAAAAACGTAAATTGGAATGTGCACAAAGAGTGCTCAATGAAATAAATGTTTAAACGTACAATAATAGTTACATTGTTGTACGCTTTAACAGCCCCTAATTTTTTGTAAAAAAATTCGTATGTATTAATTAGATATTACACATTTGTATTATACCTAAATTAAAATTATACAAAAATGCGGAGGCAGATGTATATTCTTATTCCATATTATTATAATCGCGATGAATTTGGGGAATTTTAAATAAAATATGATAAAGTGATAACATTTTTTTTTTCATCATATTTTTCTTATTAAAAAAATTAAAAAATATCAAATAATTAACTACAATTTTTGTCGAGGTTCACAAAAAAATAGAGACTGCGCTTTAAATTATGGAGTAATGGAAAATCTATAACATATCAGGTAGGTGCGTAAAAGTTTGATTAGAAATTCGTGTTACAATAATATTGAAGGCGCACGTTAATACAATTTTTGGAACACAACATTCGTAGAACAATTGTACAAATGCGCGTACACTTTAGTGAGCTATACGTTTACGCGTTAGGTAACGTTGTTGTAGGTAAAAGGATTTATGTTCAGGTTAAGTCAATAACTACAAATCTAATCAGAACGGAATAATATCGTATGATATAAATTGATGAGAAAACGGATTAAAATGTACACCGACCTAATCGTATTATTGTTATTTTTTTTTTTATCGTGGATAAATACCTTCGGAATCGTCGTAAAATCTGGTCGGGAATAATACGACAAAAGAATAGAATATATTATAATATATTCCGATGCCGACGTACAACGGCGATGACCGGCGTGTCGAAGGTTCGCTGTTGCGTTCTTCATCTACATCATTGTTCCCGTTTCGCCGCACAGAAAGAGAGGTGAAACACACAATTTATATTATATAGAGGGACAGATAAATAAAAAAAAAAAAATAAAAAAACGTGCTCGGTTAACGTAAACAATATTATACCGAACTCTATACGATCGGAAACGCGACTCCGTTACAAAACACACTCTAACAACAATAATAATAATATTATTATTATTATTATATATTATATACGTTCACCTTCTCCGGCAAATAAAATTGACGAAAAAAAAAAAAAAAAAAAAATGCTTAGTATAGTATACTTTGAATGTGCGATTATTATTATTATTATTATTATTATTATTATACTTGTATAATATTATTATGTATTGCGGAGTTTTGTATTACACGGGCGGTGAGATTGTCAAGAACGTTGACTCGGTTTCGGTGCCAAGGAGACTGTAGGCCACGGCGGCGAACGTTACGAGATACCGAATCGACGGCGGCGAATGCCCATGATAACTCTTTGCAGAAGAGGAATACGATATTTTTTAAATATTTTTTATGTTATTTTTTCTGCCGCTTCGAAAATCTATAAACACTAAAACTCGCGACCGTTTTATAATGGGTATTATATGTTTTACCGAACCGAAATATCCTATATTCGACGAAATATCATAGTCGTTTGGTGTTGTTACTCGAACGACTGAATAATATTTGATATTATCGTGATACTGTGCAGAGTGTAATAAAACCGCGCATTGACGTCAAAAAAAAAAAAAAAAAAAAAAAAAAAACAGTTTATATACTGTAATAAATTTAACTTTATTGTACACAAATAAAATATGAAATTGTATTACCGTTTTAATTGTACATCGTATAATAAAAGTTTGAAAGTTTGCACTTATCCGCAATGACGTATATTGCACGCGAGAATTTTCAATTTTTCGAAAAGTCAACACAAGACAAGAACGCGATGTAGTGTTTACGAAAGTAAATTTCCGCTGTATAACTTCGATGGGGAAATTTGACTTGGACTTAAAATTTGAAATATTAATTATTTAATTTGTCGCGGCAGAGAGTCAATCCTGTACAACAGCACCTATAATATTGTACTTATGGTTGTGGTTAGGGAAATTATGAGGTAAATACATTTTCTCGGTAACACTGGTAACGTAGGTAATTAACAAAGTTTCGGTATAATGCCTCTTTTATACCGAACGTTATACACTATATGTAATAATATATGGCCTATAATATAATATTATACAATCAATTGTACTACTAAACTAAATATTCTACTACGGGCCGCGGTGTTACCGTGACGACCTATTATAATACTATAACAATTTTAAATTCGCATCAACGTGTGTCAACACATATCTTCGTAATAACTAATTATAACACGACCGTATTTATTTATTAAATGGACGGCGAAATGGAAATGTTTCTAAGTTCCACGCTGCGTTTCGCAATATACATTTTCGTAAAGGTTACCTATATTAGTTATGTAATATATTTATTTATTAATTAAATTAAGTTAAAATTTATCAATATGTTAATATACGGGCAACGCCTTTTTGTTACACGAAAAACATTACAAAATAGGTACAATTTTAGTTTTTTTATAGTGTATGGGTACAGATTGAATGGGAATATTGATAATGAAATATAATGCGGCTTAATTGAAACTTAATCACGCTTAAACTTTAAGATAACAGACTCAATGGCTAATTTATAATAAGGGAAAATGGATATTTGCAGGCCTCAGTTGAACAGTTTCAGGTCACAAAGTATAGTTACGAGTATACTAAATTAAGTTTAAAGAACCCTTTGTGCCGATTTACAACTTCTATGAGGTTTAATCGAACCCCAGAGCTTAATTACTTATTTTAACATTTATAGATATACCTATATACAGGTACCCGAGGGAAGATTTCAAATATTGTCGATGGATTCGTCTCTCGTTGGTTTTTTGTAAAATGTAATTGAACTGTAAATTATGGAATTATGCATGTTGTTGGTGATAAATGATATTAATATTTAATTAAATTAAATGTATTATTAATATTTTAACTACCTATCAATATATACCTAATGCAAAACGAATTGTAAATTAAAATTAAAAAATACGCATGTATAATAAATCGACGAGTGGCAAATTGGCGGTTTTACGATTGTATAAATTAATTATAAATGTTGTTCAGGTGGAGTTTTATCATAAACTCCGATTATATACTACAATAAAAATTAAAAAAAAGCAGCAAAATACAAAATAGGAGTTGTGTGTGGACACGGGTAGGCGTAATACTACCATTATAGCGTTCAGCAATTATTATGACGGCTATTATCTACCGTAATGATTGTCGTGCCGCCGCCTAAATTGGTGTGCAATAACGATAAACGATAAACGCATAAATACGAGTACTTGTCTAGGTAGGGTTTTTTTTATTGTTATTATTATTATAAATATAAATTTAAAATTACCTTTACTATTTCTATTACCGTACGATAAAAAAAATCATAATATAAAATGGCAAAACGGTTATTTATAATAATTAAAGCTATCGTCTATAATATTAGAGTCAGCAATAACAGATAAGAATTTTTTCGAAAGGGTTGTGAGTTGTGACTTAGTTTTTTATCATAGATCGTGTTATTTTTATTATTTACGAGTTTAACAATTTTTTTTCATGATCCATATCGATTATCATCTATTGAATAAATCATCTATAATAAATCGTCTACTTAACCTTACGCTCCCAATTAAATGGGATCGGTAACCCTAATCCAACACCATAGAAACCATTCATAGATAACCTACCACTCGTCCATTCACACCAGCTGTCTTCAGTATTCATATAACCTATTTATAATCTATTTCATCTATAATATATGATATATCCACTTCTTTTTCGGTCTTTCATTCACACTCTTATCTTCTAATTTCTAGTAATTTCTAAAATAATTTTTATTTTCTCCTCATAACATGTTCAAACCATCTCAGCCTTTACTCTCTCATTTTCTCCACAATTAATGCTACTTCTATACAAATCCTACAATAATTATCACAAAAATAATTCGGTGTAGAATATATTTCGTTATGGGGTCATGAGCCCTTAACGCAACTAGAAAGAGCCTAAAGTTGCTAAGCTTTTAAAACTTGTTTGATATTTCTCGTTACAATTGTATTCATAATTATCAAATTTGATACTGCCCCGATATTCCATAATAATACTCGTATACAAGATGATTGATCGCAGTGATATGCAGTGGTGGATTAATAGGAAAATCCCTAAGTGGTAGTCGTTAATTAATTTCTTTTGGACCTAGCTATCAACGAAGTTGTTACGAACCGAAATAACTTGAAAATATCTCATTTTTAAAACAATTTTTCAATACTTTTTCACGTTGTATTTTAAACAATTTTATACTTTTAATTGTAATACAATTATGGGCATTTTTTGTTACTTCTTACAATAATGTTTGATGGATGAGTCATGTGATTTAGTCAAGGGCGCAGGAGACAAATGTACCCAATTCCCCATGTCACAAATAACAATTCCCACTATACTTTATTTTGTACCGTGAATTTCTGATCAACATATTGTATCAGTTACTACAATACAAATGGGTATTAGAATTTTTTTTCATTGTGTCAGATAGAGAGGGTGTCTCAGATGTTTATAACTATTTAACAGTCTTAAATTTTAATATAAAATATATTTATTGTGGCATCGTTGAAAATCGTTAAACAAACATCTTATTTCGTCGATGAGGTCGTAGGCCCTGACGGCCTTCGTTGACTACAGTACCACTACGTGTATATTGCGGTTTTATCAAAATAGCACGATATTTTCGAAATACATAAATAAATTAAGGCGACTCTTTCGAGTAGTTTTATAAAACGATAATATTATATTTTTCTAAACACGTTTCGGATTCACTATAATAATACACACGCATATCTTATACACATATACAATCCGTAATGATGCGAACACGCGTCGTGACCCAATAATACTTTCACTGTGCAATTTTATTACGATAGAGAAATAGGTTTACTATATAATAATAATAATAATAATAATAATAATAAAGGCCGTATTCCACCATTTCCACCGCGTGTCGTTAATTCTCGATCGCGTATATTTTTCAAACACATGACCGAAACTTGTTCAAACGTTACCCGATGAATACGATTGATAAGAAAAGAGAAAATATACCTGATTAATTCAATCACTTATCAAAAACGCGGTAAATACATTATTCCGTCGATTGTTTTCAACTTTTTGGCAATTACCACGAAGTTGATATTTTGACAAATATATAGGTATATTATTATAAAAAAAAAAAAAAAAAAAATAATAATTGTTTGTATCTCAATATCTCACCAGTCACCAGCGTGAAGATCCGTCGTCCCGATCCGTTCGACGTGCACCACTCTGGCGCGACGACAGTTCATTTCCGGTTACCCGATCAGGCCGCCCGGACGAAATAATCGTTTCTCGGACGGAAAATGCGACGTCGTTACAATGATATAACCGTTAACAAATACCGAATGTCTGATACAATAATATCAATATAATAATAATATGTACAACACCGATAGGCGATACGGAGGTACGCGCGCGTCTACCGTTTTCTATTTTCACGTGATTTTCTCGAGTTGAATAGACAAAAAAAAAAAAAAAAAGGTTATTTTTGTTTTCAAAACGAATCAAAGTGTAAATATATATAAAAAAAAAAAAAAAAATTAAAAAAATGTAACGTATACGTATATGATCGTTTCGTATTTCAAATTTTCCTATTTCGCTGTGAAAACAATATACAATACTTTGCGACAAATATTGTAATGATTATAACACGAAAATCCGATATTGGAAAACGAGACGAGACGAGACGAAACGGGGTATGAAAAAAAAAAAAAAACAAAAAAACAAAACAATACACTACAGTCGCGCTAAAATGCGAGCGACGCCAGCTCGGTCCAACGCACTGGCATTACTGAACGGTGAACGCGGTAATGGTATAACAGCCGGGTCAGCTGCTGCTCAACCGTCGCCGACGATGCCGCCACCGCCGCCGCCGCCACCGCCTCCACCACAGCCGGCGAGTAATGCCCGTCGTCGGCGGTCAAACGCGCATAATAATAATAATAATATAATATTATTTATTCATCATTATTGTTATTTGTTGTTGTAACTACGGCGACGGCGATTGCCAACCACATGCACAAAACGCGCACCCCTCCACGCGACGACTGCGCAGTGCGCGTTGCACAAAACAGCATCCGGCCGGCCGTCGGCCACGACTCTCTTTCGATTCGGGAATTTCATCTCTCCGCAGTTTCCCAAGGGGAGATTCCGTTTCCCGATGACTCACGCGTCCTTTTCTGGACGAACCGAACGCACAACGGTATTATGTACCGTGTGGTACACACCTGTTGTTAAACCGCAGACAATTCAAATATAATATTATATTATAATGAAACATTATTTATGGCGTCGCGTAGTTGGCCCGGGGAATACCCTAATTAATATACGCGCGCCGCCGTCACGGGACCGTGACAAGCGAGTTGGAAAGCGGAAAAACTACGAATACAATAGGTTTGGTTAGGTTTAGATAGGTTAGGTTAGGTGTGGTACAACCCGTATCACGGTTTATTCTACCCGTAGACATTAAAGGAATGGATTGGTAACGTGTTTTGCTACTCTGTACGGGAATGCGGTCTGTTTCGGGGAAGAGAGAACACCGATATTCGATGGAAATATTACGATAGAGGCAAACGATATGAGGCCTTTAATTGCCCTTTATCCTATGTAAATAACCATCCCATATAACTTCAAATTATCATTTGACTTATCATTAACTACTCGTGCAAATTTCATTGTTGTCCTATCCATTGTTTTATTATCTATGATATTCTACCAAACTCTACAGTTGGATAAATTTCCAAATGAACTGTAATTCTATTTGACCCGGTCACTAACAGATCATGAATGCCTTTGACATCAAATACATCGAATGAAACGAGCCGTTCACGCTACATGTCCGTACTGCCTTCGGCTGAAAGACACAACGAAACATATGATGAATGTCCTCAATGGAACACATATCTCATTTCAATAAAACAATTTGATTGGGACAGAGATATCGAACTTTCTGACGTTCAGAGGTCCAGATGATAAGTCTAATTTTGTTGAGACCCTGGATTTTATTACCGATTGGGATTAGCTGCATCGCGAGAGTTTTGCAAAAAAGGGTTGAGGACATAAAGATGAAAGAGGTCGAAAGTCGGCAGCAAGAAAAACTATGTAGCTAACCAATCCTATCGCGATTAAATGTTCAAACGAAACGAGTAACTATTTTTAACTATTTGTAAAGGAGCACCGTGTGTAGAACTGTTACTCTCCGTTTCCGACCATAATATACGTATTGTAGTTTAATTTTTTACTCAATAAACGATAGCGATATCTGAATAGTAATGTTAATACTAATCTTCTAATGTTGTCCGTTCAAACGAATAAAAAAATGGTTGTGGCCCATCAAAACTATCTTTGACCTTTTAACATTTCGTTAGAGGGACTAAATAAGAGAGTATCAAATTACTAGTTATTAATATTGTTTAAGCTTAGCAAAAATTGAAGTTATTGTAGAAATTACTATGTAAAAAATATGAAAACAATTTTAATTTAAATCTACAACATAATTTTGATTTTGATTTCAACATAAGTTTTACGATATATGCATTATTACGGTTATAATAAGTGAACGATATGCTGTTATGTATATTATGTTATATAATATGGATATTGTGAAATAAATAATTTACACAATAGGCGTAATTTGAGTTTTTAGTTTGTGATCTAAAATAGGTTGATCTTCAAAAATATAGTTTTTCTCTTTCAGATGTATTGTGTAATTAAAATCGTAATCATTTTAAAGTAAACTACTCATAATATAAAACATTTTATTAATGCATTATAGTATTGTTAATTCTCAAAAGAAAAATACTTATCACAAAAAAAGTAGTGTATGTATGTATAAACTTCCTCTGTTCGTTTAATATAAGTAATAATATTTTCAAATATATTTGAATGTTTTTATTTTATAAAATATATGCATACTGGTATAATTACTATTCTTGCTGTTTGAATATAATTGAGTTCATACAAGATAGAGAATGTAATCAATCTTCAATGTGTTTATTATATTAAAAAAAAACGCACTTGTTTGCGAAGAAAAATTAATTTTTCCAGGTGATATATTTTATGTAAATATAATATAATAGCCATGCAGCGAATTATAGTTATAGTAACTAGTGTCAGTAAGAAATCTATACAATATTATAATGGTAAGGTTAAGTTAGAACAATCAACAAATTATTAAAAAAAAATATATATAGTACATGTTTTTAATTTTAAGAGTGTAATCACTCTTACTGATTTTGTTTTGAATTAAGGGAGCATGTCAAGTGATTTCAGAACTAAAACATTGTTTGAGTTTGACAAATGTGTATGTAAAAAATAAAAATAGACTACGAGAGGAAAATTAGGTATTTAACACCTAAATATCCCTTGACTACGCCACTATATAATTATATTATTATTTATTTTGCATATTATGAGAATATAATTTGTTAATGTTACGTATTATTATTATAATTATGATTCATGGAAATTGTCTAAGTATAATATTATGAGCGTATTATATAGTCATCATCCGCCCCTACAAATATATATATATACAGAGTGATCCGAATCCCTGTTACGATTATGGTGGGCATTACATACGCTCTAAATGTAACAATATCCAGTAATTTTGTCTGATCATCCTCTATGCGATTTCAACGATTGATACTCTGTATTTAGTCGAATTATATTATCGTGTCATAATATCGTTTTAAATTTTAATACACGCTAGAAATGACGGCTGACGAATCATTTATTGATGATCCGGAGGATTTGCCATTTTTTCGCTTATTGTTACTCGATAATTCACTCAGATATTATTGATAGCTTGTTAGTTACGACTACGTGCGCATATCTGTGTATTGTCGTGTCCCGGAAGCGTTTCAAATAAAATAATATCCAAACACAATGCAATTAGTTAACATTATATTTTAATTATCACAACTTTTATTGCAACTGTTTCTTATAATAATTTTATATATAACTAAATATGTTTTGAAAAATAGACGTGACGTCTTGATGATGAACTCTCATATTTTGTTTCCTGACTCTAAACACAAATTACATAATATAAACTAGTTAAATTAATTCGTAACATTAAAAGTGTTGTAAGAAGTTGGAAATAAATATTTAATATTATGAAATTGTTTTTAATTTTTATTCCCGCGCTAATTATTTATTACCTATATTATAATAAATTATTTAAGGCTTACGGTATTACTTTATAGTTAGATAATTTATATGAACCTAATGATACTAACAATACTTATTAAATATAATTACTTTAATTTATGTATAGGATCGGTTAAAAGTATTTATACAAAAGAATGATTATCAGAATTTCGAGGAAAAAATATTATCATAATATATATATATTATGATTAATTATTTATTAGTTATTACTTATTAATTATTATCAAATGACCTAACCCATTCATTATGTAGATTCTATATCGATGATAATTTAACAAATTATTAAATCCACATTATATAAAACAAATATTAGTTCTTTTAAAATTGTGTAAGGTATTTGTACAAATTATTAAGATACATACTATTTTCATTTCTAACTTTTAAAACTCATTTGAATTATTAACTTATAACGTATTGTCATTCTCACTCTCACATTCGATTACATATATTATATACTTTTATAATTTCTACTCCTACTACTATATAAATATTGTTGTAATATTTTAAATTTGACGTTTAACGGGTCTTATAAAAATATGAAATAAACTGTTTAAATTTTATCTTTTCTTGGCGCTCCGATTCCTTTTCAAATCAAAAGAATCTTTAAATATTTTTTATCTCTAAATAATGAAAAATATATGACATATTTAAATTTTAAGATAGTCTTCAATTTTGTTCACAACATATCGATATACATACATTATACAGATGTAAATATATAACACAATACTGAGCATATTCGATAGGTACCTCCTAATTATAATAGTTAAAATAAAATATGAACTACGTAAAAAATATCCACACGTATTTTTAGTTGTAGGTAACTATATAAAAAAACTTAACTTAAGCTATAAATCTATAATAACATGTTATTATCTACCATAATATTAAAATATAATATTAGTATATAAATGTTATTATAGTTATACTTGTACAATACCATGAACATCTCATTATAGTCATATCAGATCATATTATAAATTGTTATCACTTATAACTTATCACACCGCGCCTTATGTATGCTATAAAAAACAAAAAGTCTCCCTCGGTTTACTCGTGTTTACATAATAACTGTCATAAAATAATTAGCATATAAATATATTATTATAATTTATAACGAAACAACAGCAAACTTAAAATTATCGTGACGATGTGACTACAACGACACATTTTTTTGTTGACATCTCTGTTTTTTATTCCTATCAAATTTCCTTTTGTGTTTGCTGCGCAATTGTATAATATATTATAATATGTATGCCACTAATACTAAACTACTATACGTATTATACCATAGGTACCTCATACATAATAATCGTCGTCGTTGTAATGATTAAAGTGGGTTAATAATTAATATTAGGTTATTACCTAATAAATAATAATATACCTATACATATAGATACAAAAATGATCATATTTAGTTTCGAGTACTTTAGTTTTTTTTTTTTTTTGTAGCACACAAGTTTTATACAAAACAATTTTAAACCATCTCGTAATGACATCTCGAATCAAGCAATACAGCTTTGGACGTGTAATTGATGAACATAAACTTAATATTGTTTAATTTGTTAAATCAAATAGTATATTTTGTATAATACTATATTACACGTGATGCTCAAGTTGATTTTGTCATTACTTAAATTATTTGTATTTATCAACACACAACAAAAAATGATTAAACTATCTAAACTTAACATTTGCTTTAACATCCACTCGAATCTATAAAATAATATTTGTTTACAGTTTAGTTTAAAATGTAATAACAATTTGTTTTGTACTTTCTTCCATTATGTATTATAATGATTTATTTGGTAAGTACACAAACATACAAATCCAGCATATTTTAAACATTTTGAATTTAAAAATAATGTTTTATGAAGATTAAATATAACAAACTTTTAAATTTAGTAATACATTTCTTGTAATTTAGCAATAATATCGCATGGTTTTACCGCAAGCATATTTGTATTATTATAATAAACTAATATAATAATAACCACAACCACAATAATATTAATAACAATTTTGAATAAAATGATTAAATTTATGGTGGTCGTGGTATTAGATTCTAAGTGAAATTAATATTTGAATTTTGATTTAAATTCATCATTATAAATATAAATATTTATCATATTAACATTTATGAAAATGCCGATTTCCAATACAATGAAAATAAAAAGGTAACAACAGGTAAAGTTTTATAGCAATAATTGGTAGGTACATCATATATATTTAACATAAAAATATTTAAATTATATAAATAATACAAGTTTTTGTTTTTTAACATAAATAATTATTATACTTTATGGTCGATTACGCCGTCAGAACTACTATGATTATAAATATGAAATTTATAGTATTTTAATTATGATATTATAATTTATATTAAATTAATACTTATTAGCTGCCTGAGCTTCACTTCACAGAATCTTTTTTTTCTACTTTTAAATATATTTACTTAAAATCTCATCTCTGTCACTGTTCTACCACCTTAAGTAGTACTATTTAGTTGATACAAACATTGACCTTCCAAAACTTCCACCACTGATATAGTGATATCAGATATTTATATTTTAATATGTTGATAAAAATTAGATAATAGTTTTTCGAAATTTATGGAGTACAATAATTACAATACCTTTGTTGTGTGTCGTGTAGATACTTACTTATTTTCGAGAGCTTAATTAAATTTAATAACTAAGGTGTTATATTTATAACACATTAATTTCAAATGTTTATTTTATTGATAACAATTTTATTTATATAATTTATGTAAATATATTTTATAATCAATATTTGATTTTAAAATTTAAAACCTTAAATAATCTTATACGTAAAAGACACAAAAGCTAACAATTTTTAAGATTTTTTAAACATAGTCAAAACAACGAATGTTAACCTTGAATTCAAATTCCAGGTCCTCCGATGTTTGTCATATAGGCACAATAAATAATAATATTTGTAAGAGGAAACAGTCCCAAGGTTGATAATCTTTGTTTCATATAAATGTACATATCATAACAAAAACAAGTTCACGCATATCAGTCATAAAATATTAGTAATTTTAGACTTAAAATAACAACCAGGTAAAAAACATTTTTTAATCTTATTTTATTACCTACCTGAAAAATAACAATTCAAATCTCAAGAGTTAATTTTTTTCAAGTAATATTTTAGTTTTTACGCGATATGCCTTAGAAAAAACCTAGGTATTAAATATTTTTCATAGACGGTTTAATATTTTAGTTTGAAAATAATTTATAGCTGATTTTTTTGTCACTGAGGTATTTATACATAAATTATAAGCAGGGCCGGATCTAGGGGGGTGGGGGGCGAACCGGGGCACTTGCCCCGGAGGTTTTGGTCGGGGGGTGCCAAATAACAAAATTTGTCTACTAAATATATTTTCTACGTCTCATTGTAGTATATTTTATTACTAATAGCATATCTACAAACTATAAATTACGATAATAAGACAACACATCATGTTAAAACCCGATTACGATAAATTGTATTTATACAAATAATCTAAAAGATACATATGGCAATATTTCAATAGCATATCAAATATTTTTGACTTTACCTGTAACTTCAGTATCTTGCGAACGAAATTTTAGTAAGTTAAAATTAATCAAATCCTATCTTAGATCTTCAACAAATCAAGACCTACTCAACCATCTTTCAATTATTTCAATTGAAAATCAAATTGCCAAAAATTTAGATTATGACGATATAATTAACAATTTTGCCGCCAGAAAAGCAAGAAAAATCAAAATTTAATAATAATTGGTTTGATTATTGTATAAGGATTATTTTCATGTATTAGTTTGTAATAATTTGTATTTAAAGTTTTTTATTTAATACATATTTTTTCTAATCTAGCAAAAATTTTTTTTCTTTTATTCTCTTCGATTTTTTTTTTAGAGTTTAACTGGTACATAAGTATAATTGTGGGCATAACAAAGGGGGAAGGTGCTAATTTTATACTTTGCCCCGGGTAAAAAATATACTAGATCCGGCACTAATTATGAGTGAAAATAATAAGAAAATATCTTGATGTAAATCATTTATCATCATCTATGAATCAAAGATTTCTGATCGATAAAAATACTCTAGCTGAGACATTGTTGACAAGGTTATATAAGGGGTGTCAATGATCTTGAAATAGTTTTTACTTTTATTAATCACAGAAAATATTTATTACATCATGCTTATTGGTATTTTTTTATAAGCTACTTAAATAACATCTTTATTTAACAAAAAAAAATATCATTTTCTATTAATATATTATAAATGAATACAAATTAAAGTATCTCCTGACAAAAAAAATTGTCTATCTATATAACTTGTATATATCTGTATAACTTTTGTGTAAATTGCCTTGAAAAAAGGAATGGTCATAAGTCGAACACGCAAATCGATAAATAATAAAACGGAAATGTCAATCTATATAATGGTCTTAAATACCAACCGCAACACTACAATAATTTCTTGTAAATTTGCTTGTTTATTAAAACATCTACAGTAAGAATAAAACCAGTACTTATCTATATAGTAAAACACAATTCATTAATTTAAAATTTGTTCTTTCCTGCATTAATTTCATATGTTTACCATCATGAAACGAAACTTACGATTCCTTAATAGTTTTTATTAAAATGATATTATTAAAATATCTACTGATAATAATATAATATAAGAATAGATATCCCAATAGAAATAACTTACTTATCGTAAATTTATTTGATTTTTCTCGTCGATCAGAATATCCTGCAGGTAACCAGAAATTATTCAAAATAACGCTAAAACAGAAGTTATATCCCTACTTGTAAGTTTTGGTTTTATAGTTTCTACTTTTTGTTAAATATATACATCAAATATTAAGTTAGGTCAAATATAACCATAGACGGGAAATAATTATAAATACATTGATGACTATAATAAGAATAATTTATTTCCGTCCAAGAGTCCACAAGTAAAGGCGGATTCATATTTTAGCTTTTAGCGTTTAAGCGTTAACCAATCAGAGACGAGAAATAACAAATATCGATAAAAATACAAATTGATTATAAAACGCTGGCTCTGAATTCAAAAGATGAAATAATTTTTTTTTATCTCTTAAACATAACATTGAGCGTTTTAACGACTATCGTTGTCGTTAATCTACAATTGTTAAAAATTGACAACCTGTAACAGTATAACCCAAAATTTGATTCATTCTGTTTATATTGGAATTGGAAAACTTAAAGTGTTTTAAAATACTTTAACGCTAAACGTTAAATCCGTCTTAACCTTATTACAATAGTCCGTGATAACTGATAATATTAAAATATATAATCAATAAAAATGGATAATCTGTGATAACTATCATAAATTTAACATATTTGATAACATCAACATAAATTATTAAAATCAATATTTTATGACACATTTATGTAGTTTTTAATTAAGAAAAATATTATCTAATTATATATAAATACCTACTTAATGTCCTATATTTCTAATAAATAATTACCTAAGTATTATCTATAATATCATAATTAATGTAAGTTTTTGAAAATTAAGAGAGCGCGCAATAAATATTACACACTTCTTTCTGTATATTTTGTTTATTGTGTTCAAATTCTACAAGGGATTTTAATTTTATCATTTATTTAAATTATTATTGTAATTATATTTTCAAATTATTGTAAATCCTCAGTACAATTCTAAAACAAATCGTATACAAAATAATTGCCTTTCTTACCACTAAATGTGTTTTTTTATATCTGCACCATTGTTAATTATGAACTATTAGTTAATTAAGTATACTACTTTTGTTTTAAATTTATATTTATATCTAAATTATCTTTATTTGAATTATTTTGATTACGTATTTATATTATTATTGATTTTTAATTGTCGAAGTGTAATAACCATTACCTATAGTTAAAAGACTGAAAGCTAATAAACAATAAATAATCCAGATGCACCTACATTGCATTTTTTATTGTATTATTAATACTTACGTCAATTTGAACAACTTAAGCCAATAAGTGGCCATTCATTTGATTAAAATTTGTTTTGTGATCAATTGACAATTAGCGACTTAATGATCAAAAGTTTTGAAAACTATTTTTTGAATATTTTTATGTCATATAATTTCTACTATATATATATATATAGTTAATATTTAATGTTCACTTATTCGGTTAAAACTATCATCTATTCCTATATAAAAAAACACTTTTTTTACAAAGGTCATTGACATAAAGTTTTTGTTTAGTAAAAGATACATTTATTTATACATTATAATGTGCCTATATTATAATATTATAGCTAATAAATTATGTACCTTATACTATAGTATACATATCAAAAAAAAAAAAAAAATGGCTGAATTGAAATAAAATAATTTTTCCTCGGGTTTTTATAAAAAAATACACTAATTACTTAATAAACTTATATTTTTAAATAATTATAAAATAAGTTCACTCTCAATGCAATTGATCTGTAAAATACACAATATGTTTCAATGTTTTAATGATTCAAATTAAAATTTAGGTTTGGAGTGAAGTATTGTATAATGAATTAATAAATCTAGTTTTATTCTTAACATAATTTAAATTTAAAGTTTTCATATTTTTTGCACTTTTAACACGCTATTTATTATTATTTTTGTGTCTACTCAAAACCTCAATCATTCCACGATCTAAAAGTAATATTAAAACCGTTATTGTTTTTAATTAATCGTATTATTATTCAATACCTACCTATCTATATTATCAAATAAAATTAATGATGTCATTAATTCGAATTGAGTTTAAAGCCGTTGAACGAGCTATTATATATATAATAAAAGTACGGTGTTAAAATATTATTATTATTATTGTTATTATTACATTTTAATGAGCTATAAATTGTTGCAATAGACGAATATATATGATTTTTTTATTAAATTATAAAATTTACATATTTTATTTTAGACATTACATAATTATTTTGATTTTATCGGGTAGAACTTTATAGAAATGTAAAATGTTGTATAATAAATTGTTTCTATACAAGTTAAATCAATTATAATAAAACAAAGTGTTAAGATTGAAATTGATTATCATAAACAACAATTTGTCGATTAATCACCTTTTTAAAATTATTATGTTCACCATTTCATTTCCTACATAAATGTTATTCAAAAAATAAAAACTTAATATATTCCATAAATTTATGTCTATAATATACATGTTAATACAATACCAAACTTATTATAAAGTATTAATCAATTTCAGTACTTCACTATAGATACATTTTTAAACTAATATTTAATTTTCATTCTCTAAATATAATTGTTATGTAGGTAGAATAATGTAAGCCATTGGTAGTATATTCGAAAATGTATATAAATACTTTAAGCATTTATAATAATCTATAGTATTGTAAGAAATACAGGATTGGGATAAATTTGAATTTTTCTACTTAAATAATGAAAACTCTAATTTCGTATAAGTATTAAAAGTTCATCTTATACATTGTATAGCAACATTTGGTTTTGAATTAGCAATTTATATTTGTACTGTCTATTTGTCTTAGTAGATACTTAAGACGATGTTTGTCTTAAGATTCTGTAGAATTAGTGCGTAATATTTCAAAACAAATAGAAATTTCACATAAATTTAGAACACAAAGAAAGTTAGGACTAGGAGTGTTAGTTAGTGTTAGTTGAATAGTTAGGTAGTGGTGTTTAGAAAATTGTAGAAAAATATGTGTTATCAATTTTTACAATAAACTATATAAACTAATTTGAAAAAATCAATGAGCTCTATTTACATCATAAATATAGTACTTATATGGATATTTAATTTAATTAGTTAATTCTAATAAATACTAAATCAAGCTCCGTATCAACTAATATTACAAATTTCAAACTAGTTTTTATTATATTTAAACAAGGAATCGAGAAGCAATTTTTAATTAATGCATACCTATACCTTTTCTTTATTATAAAACGTGTGAAATACAATATATAGTATTAAAATTGTTTTAAAACGTTGTCATTATATATGTGTGTAAGTATTTTATAGTAAATTATACTGCATACGTGTGTATACTTGTTTACACATAGCAAAAACAATTTGCTTAATTGAATAACAAACAATTTAAATTATATTCGATTATTATATTCGATTTTGAATCTAAAGTCTTGTTTGTTAATAATGAATAAAAATAAAAATTTAATGATCAAACTAGCTATAAAAAAAAAAATTCGTTTTAGAAATAATTATAGGCATTTTTTATTTATAATGAATATAGGTAATAATTATTACTATTTTAATATAGATTTAAATTTAAAATAATAAAATATAATATAATATAAATGCCATCTTTATTTTCGTATGAAAATTTTAAATTTATATCTTAAACTTTAATTCATAATAATTTATTGATACCGAAACTATAGAAACTGTCGTAATTTACTATAATTAAATGGTGCACACTGTATAATATCAATGTCACTTATTTCAAACAATTATATATTTTTAAACCATTATAAAGTCGATAAAATATAATTATTCAACAATTACCATTATGAAATTTTAGTGATATAAACGATTATTGTTTAGAATTATAATTTATATTACATACGATTATAACGTAAACATAATATTATGTATGATGTTATATTAATTATAAATGCGAATATTGTAATTTTTCTGATTTTTCTATAGTAATAATACTATTCTTTTAAAAAGCGTCAATGTAATATAATAAATAGAAACTCCGCTCTCTCTCTCTCTTTTTTTATCCATTTATTGACTATGTAAAAAACACTGGCGAGTGTATTAACAAAACAATCAAACAACCAGTGGCCAAATGTTTATATTATTCATTTAAATATTATTATTTTGGCTTTAATATTATTTATAATTATATGATATCTTAAACAAATTATCATTATTATCATTTTAGAAAGTTTTAATTAAACATTTGTGTGAAATAATAGCCTCGTCTTTATTCTTACATTCCTCTTCCCTAATATTTTAAAATTTTCATAACATCATAAAATAACAAACAGAATCGCTTATAAGTAAAATAAGAATAATTTTTCAAAGTATAGTGATAAACTGATAACACTACTTTATAATTTGGCAATGTCTATTCATATGTATGCATTATTTGCATATATATATATATCATGCAACATGCATATAATATCGTGTATCTACAATCAATTTTGAATGCAAAATAAATTTTTTTTGTATATTCTAAAACATTACTTTCAATAAGCATAAAATTCATTTCATACAAGTAGGAATTTCTACTCATACATCAAAGAATTTAAAATTGAAACTTTTATTTTGAGTTTCTTTTAATTTTGGAGCATTTATTGGCCGTTTTGTGGTATTTTTTAAAAATATTTTAAAGGCAATTTTTTGTAAATTTAATATATACTAATATAATATCTAATATATACTATAATTTTTTTTTAAATAACTCACCTGCTCTCATCCATTTTCCTTCATTTTATTGTTTTTTAAGAACATTTAAATCCTACTTATATTATATATTATATCAAAATGTACTTTACCTACTCTTATAATATCGATTTGAATTTGAATTGTTTTTATTATATTTTCTATTGCATTCGAGTGCAATCTGTGTTTTTCGTATAAACTTGTAGAGTAAACATTCTATAAGTGTGCCTTATATACTCGTATCGGAGGTCATCGTATGTCCGTGTATTCAAATTTAACGCAATTAGATCATTGGAAGAGTCAGTAAAGGTGATTTAGAGGCCACGTTATAATAGGTATTACACAAGGCACTCGCGAGTGCATAAGGGCCATACATAATTCAGCCAATTTATTTAATTTTGAAATTGCTCGGAGCATTATTATATCGTTCGGTCCATGACTTGTAAATTGTAAAATAAAAAACTGACGAACGATACACCAACCACATAACAAAATTACCGACACTCAAAACTTAAATTGTAACAATTTCGTTGGACTTAGAATTTAAACACTTTCCATAAAATTCAAACATTTGTGGGATATAGCTTTTTAAAATTTGAAGAAAAAAAAACTTAAAACACACATTATAACTTTGTTGTCGGTAGAATATTTTAAGAAATATTTCTGTCTTTATAACTTAGAGCCGGATTGCAGCATTATAACAAAATTCGAAAAAGCCATTAAATATAATCTTAGCGCATTGCGCTGTTATAAAATTGTATAATTTATGTTTTATCAGCCGCTAATGGCCCTTTCGTTTTTCTCGTCTTTCGATATCACATAATATTCGTATTCTCGTTTCATTTGAATGCATAAAAAATTCAGCAAGAGGCTGCAGTAATTATAATAAAATATTTCGCTCGTTTTACAAAATGTGTAGGTAACAACTGCAATTAACTGATATTATTCAAGTAAAAATTATTTTACCTACCTACTCTATTTTATAATCATATAAAATAATCATTGTAATTAAATTTTTCAGACAAAATTATAATAATCGATAATAATTAATAATAATACGTTGCATATTGTTTATAATTTAGAATTGTCGAACAAAATTTAATGAAGCCGTTAAAGAATAAATGACCTCTACCGCGTACAAATGGATTATATCGAGCTTGTCATGAAACGACGATTATGGAGAGAAAAAAAAATTACTGATACAACAGCAACGAGGCCTATACCTTATGAAATTTGCATGTAGGTCAAGTCAGCGCTACTGATGTGAATGAAATCAGGAGAACGTGAAAGAAGACGTTCATTCAAGTTTTAGTACTTATAATACACCGTCGGCGGATAGTGTAACACAATTATTGTGTTTACGCTGTATATATATTATATAGTTATTGGACGCGTATACAGAGTGATAGTAATATTGCGTTAAAAATGCATAGCGTTTCAGTTTGTATTATTTTGATTGGTCTGTATACCGCATAATAATAATGTAACACAAGATATACGACACGTATTGCATGGATTTATTATTGTTGTATATCCGATTGAAAATAAAACAACAACAAAAACCATTTATAAAAAAGTTTATCGACATATCGCACATTTTGATACATAGTGTGTAATATGAGTTATATTTCATCACAGTATTTCGTACCTGCCAGAAGGGTCTAAAAATATAAAAAAACCAACATATATAAATATAATATGTTATAATTTTATCAACTTTTTTGATTTTTTTAAACATAATATAATAATCATAATACCTAGGTATTCATTTTCATTTTAATAACTTCTGCGAACAGTCTAATATTCATATATTTTATTGACAAATAAAACAGAGTATCTTCCCGTGTAACCAACTCTGAATATAGTCGCTAAATATAATATATACGTGGGTAATAATAATATACAGATGAACCAGACTTCCTTGACGGAACAACACAATCAAAATTAAATTAAACAAACACAAATAGGATTAAAAAACAGTGATAATAAAATAACGATATACGGTATAATTTTTTTTTTAAATAAAAATACAGTTTCAAGGTGGTTTCTTGAAGATTTGTACTCCCTGCTATTATATTTCATGTTTTTGTTCAATTAATTTAATTAAAAACGTAAACACACGGACAACACTTCGTTCTGAATCAAAAATGGAGTGAGTGGTCGTTTTAAATTTAAACTTTAAAATAGATTGTTATTGATTATTAGTGGTCAGAGATTAAAATTCAAATAGGCAAGTAGTCAGAATTATATTTATATTTAAAGAGAAACCTAAATAATTTAAATAACCAAATTTATTCGGACGTTTAATGAACGATTTTAAAATTTAAAATATACAACAAACAATATTTATAAACATTCGACCAAAACAATATAAAATATAAAAATGTATTTAATAATAAGTCCGAGGTGGCTGTTTTAGCACTCAAAACTCATCCCCTGATTACTCCCATTTTATTTATTGATAATAAAAATAAATAACATTTAAATTGTAAATTTAATTTAAATAACGTTAATGTCGATAATTAGTTTTGATTTTTACCTTTCCTAATTTATCTTTAAATTTTTTTTAATAATATAAAATCAATTTTAATTAAACAGCTTAATAACACTTAAAAAATGATCAAATACACATATTGTAATGAATAAATAATTCGACTATTGTTTTTTAATCGTTGATGTTCAAGTAAATAGTGTTTTATGCTAATATTTTAATGAAACATATAATAATTGTGATTAATATTGAACATTAATAATTAACTTACAATAAATTCATACACAAATATGTTAATAAATTTTGTTATTAAATATTATGAATAATTTTATTATTTATTCGTTTATCATGTATATTTTATACTCGTAATAAAATGACCAATATTATGATGTAATGACATTATAGGTATGTCTCATGTTTCATCTATTTACTTATTTCTAGGCTACTTAAAATTCTAACAAATAAAATAAAATATTTAATTTAATTCTATGGTAACAGTTACAGTATAAGGTATAATTTTTAAAATATAATATAAATAAAAGTGATAGTACCTATTATCTATAATATGACGTACTTATATATAATATTATAGTAGGTACCTAGTATTCTTCATAGAGCTATATTTTATTTAAGTTGAACCAACACCATGAAGTATGTTACTACGGCGCCAAGAACCTGGAACACAAATTATTTTTGAACATTAATAATCGATATAATAAAATATATTATAAAGAATCAGGGGTTTTTAAGTGGTAGTCCATCGGCCTTTAAGGGACTCATAAATGGGTACACAGGGGTCAATGATATCATTATTTTTATGCACTCACTCAAAATATTAAACAAAGATTTTTAAAATTAATATTAAATAATATTATTTTTAAACAACTGTAAACTGTTTGTATTTAGAATTATACTTTATATTTTAAATGAATTTAAATGATTATTCCAAATATTATAAGAACCATTAAGTTTATTAATTAAATTGAATAAATTAAGATGATTATTAAAGTTATTAAGAGTATTACGATTCTAATTTAAGAAATTGTTTACTATTTGGCTACATGAGAATATGAATTAGGATAAATCATTCTAGGTGCTAAATTCCCCGTTTTTTACGCATAAACTATAAGTCCATAATTATCTTTAAAGCAACGATTATAACTTGGAATAGATTTAAAGTTAAAAGAATAACATTATAAGACAACCAAATAAATAATATTTATCTTTCTAATAACAAGATCGTCAATATTTCTCATAACTATACTTCCTCTGTCCTTACTGTATAATATACTTGGTACTATATGTAACTGTTCGGATTATAAATTTTTGTTGAAAAACCAAACCTAAGAACACACTTTACACAGGGGTCTTAAACTCATTGTTAAATAAGTCGATAATTGTTTTCAATCAACAATCGTAACCATGGAACTTAACCACGGTAATCATGGAAACGATGGGTTAGCATAAATAAATATTGGTTAGGTTATATTGGTATTATTGGTAGGTAACAATAGTAACTACGGCAACGAATATTTGTAACGATGGGTGGATAAATGCGACGGATATATTATTATATATTTTGTGTAGGAATTAGAAACAAAGAAAACCGATAATTAATAGAGACATAACCAGTGGCGCCATTTCAGTATTTTTATAGGGGGAGCGAAAATTGAAGCAGGCCAAGTTTTACACCAATCAGGCCAATTTCGTTTGATATTAAAATTATGTTAGTAACTGACAAATTCATTTGCTATGCATTTTTTAGGAATGTACAATTTTTTTTATTTATAATTTTATTAAAAATATATCATTATTCATTACTAAACAAACCACAAGGATTACAAATGACAAAATGGTACAAACATACAAAAGTACAATAAGTCCATGTTATTGTAGATTATGAAGGTGGCATTTGTACATTATGTATCGGTGCGATAAAATACTTAAAAAAAAGTAGGGGAGCCATGGCCCACCCTGTTCCCCCTCAAATGGCGCCACTGTTACATAACCCTAAATAAATATATTGTATAATTTTTTTATATCGTAATTTCGTCTTACCGAGGCAAACAGATCTAATGAAACATTGAAAAATTTCGCTCCGGACACGATCAAAGGCTTTTGACATTGTTGACACACGATTTGTACGAATGTTTTCGCTTCTTCAGAACCATCGTACCAATGACAACTGTAAGCCGCTTCCATTACAGAAGAACTCTAAACGTATATCGAAAATGTATTTCAAAATATTACTTTTGCGCTTACTATTTCGAATAGCAAAAAAAAGTTATGGACTTTATATTTTAATAGCTATCTCTATATATATTTCAAAACATTAATTATGTTATAATTTAGAAGTATAATTGAGAATAATATTATATAGAAGTCTAATCTATAATTATTTACGCCCACCTCTTCTATGAGTTCATTGCCGTGAATACAAAACATAAATATTTGGGCGAACGAATACAACAAGTATCCGATGGTAGATAACGCGAACACGTTGATTCCATCGATCTGTTAACAATTTAAAATTACATTTCAAATGTGATCATAATATGTATACAAGCGATTAAATTACAACTTATAAATAGGTATAATATGTTATTATGGACGATATTTTTATTATTATTATTAATTTTTTTTTCTAATCATTTGTTTTTCTTTCGTTTTATCTATTTTACGAAATATATTTATTGTTATTAGATTTTGTTATTCGAGTAGTTTCAAGAGTATTTCAAATATTACTATCACATCATTCCAAATGACAATTGACAATATAATTTTGATTAACGTACATTTTAATCAAAGGAATATTTTTAAACTATAAATATTACGCCGACACTCGGAATAATCTATAAACATTATTAATTGAAATTTAAATCACACCACGTGATAATTTTTATCAAATTAAGTACACGATAGATATTTGAAAAGACTGCCAAGGTAATAAAGTAATATTAGGATATGAGACAATATGCCAACAAACCTTGGTTGCTTGGTATGCAAGGATGGTGAGGATGACTGTACTCACTAACATGTGAAACAAAAGCGCCGAACCATAACAATCAGTAATTAAACTCACGTATCTGTATATACAATTATAAAAATATTTTTTTAATGTTTTCATCGCCTTCGACAACACATCACAATTTACATCCCCCAGTGTTATATTCAATAGTCATACTTCACTATATGTTTGTGTCGTTCTACCCAGTATTTGATCGCCGATCTAACGAGAACTTCTTGGTTACTAGTTAAGTTATTTGGTCCTTTTCCGATCGATCCACCTTCTCCTTTTATACCGTACTCGTTTGACTCATAATCTCCATCTGAAATAGTCGGAACAACAATTTAATTATTCCTTATGCATAAACACTCGGATCTAGTCATCGTTATCTGATTAAATTACTAAAAAATGCAAACATCATAAACTATTATTAGAATTTTAAGAGTTAATTTAATATTTAAAAAAAAAAAAAATAAGAAAACTTGCTGAGTGGTCGATATTATGTATTTTATGTATGTGTATACTACACAAATCATCGTTTTGAGAAATAAAACATATACAGTGTATTTCCCATATTAAAATTATTATACAATTAAATACCAGTTAAGTTAAAAAGTGCTTTAAATAGAACATAAATACAAAATAAATCATAATCATAATACAGTAAAATTATTGAAATATAATTGAAATAATAATGCAAATTCATATAGCTTCTGAAAGTATTTTATTGGAAATTTAATTGTTTTTACATCATAAAAAATATATTTTGTTTTATTGATGTTGTTATTATTATGAATGACAAAATTTTAGCCTTTTAGGCATTTACACTCTATATAGTTTCCATTTCATTTACGGATATAATGATGAAAGAGCAGGAAGATCAGTTTTGGCCGTTCTTTCTTCGTGCCTTCGGTCCTCCTAGAAATTAGTCGTTTGATGATATTGATATTGCATTAGAAAATATGATTCTGAGCGAATATAATATAATATAATACAATATATTATACTGAAAAGTGATAATGCGTTCCAAAAGATTACAACGTATGTAAACTAACTATGAGAATACTCGTAAAACTTTACAAGTTTCTAGATTTAAAATTGCATTAGTTATTATGAAAATCTAAAATCATTTTCGTGAATTTTGCCAATTTTTTGGTAGTTTTTCTTCTCCCAAGTTTTTTGTTTTCCTTTTTTCCTAACTTTTGAGAAATTCAAAAAATGAGCTAAATAAAGTACCAACTAGATGCGATTTTCTACCAAAAAAATATCTTCAGATTTAAAAAAAAAATCTTTGTATAACCAATACATTCCTCGCTTCGCTCAAAATTTAAAATACAATTTTTAGTTTCCAATAGGTATAAATTACTAAAAGTATCTATTAATGATATAGTTGTAGCAGGAGGAGCTTTTGAGGACTGTAGTCCCCAAAAGAAATCTTAAGTTCCCCCATTATTTAATTAAATTTATTACGATATTTAAATTAATATGTATACAAAGAATCAATAATTCTTAGAGCCGTACTATGCCTATGATTGTAGCTCTTAATATTGGAATAGATAGACTCATAATTATTGGTTTGTAACCTTAAGATTACAAGTAGTTTAATTAGTAAATAATGTGAATTCAAATATCACTGAGCAAAATAATGTAGGTATAAGTGTTTTAAAACTACTCGTATATTGAACAATCATATTTGAACTCTTCAGTCTTCCATAATTCTATACTGATAAAATGATAACGAACGTATAAGCCTTAAAACAAATATTACTTGAACAAATTTTAAATTATAAAAAAAGCGGGGAATTCGATTCTGGGTGTTTCTCCTTCGTCCCTTCGGCTCTCGGAAAGGTTAGTGGTGGAATGTTATTGTTGCAATGATGTTGCATTCGAAAAAGTGATTCTGAGTGAAACTCAGTCAGATATGCAATTATAATAATTATCTCTGCAGTAAACATATACTGATAACACTTTTTTTTTTTTTTAAATTTTCTTTATTTATCAAATAATGGGACACAGAAAAATTACTTATCACAAAATAACTAAATACTAGTTCGTTAAAATCATAATTTCCGTAAATTTCGAAGTATTTCAACCATATTTTGGTAGTTTTTATAATCCCAAAAAAGAACTATCAAAAAATGAGCCAAGTATAGTACGAAGTAGATGCAATTCTCTACCAAAAGCATACCCTATTCATGGCAATCGGACCATTATTTAAGGTTTTTTAGTTGAATAAAAATGTATTTGCTATCATAAAAAGTATATTTTACAATTCAATATCAATCATGCGTTACAACTATAATATTGTTAATACGAATACTAATATTGGTGTTTGTAGTGAATAGTAATTAAAGTAGATTATATACAATATAGTATAATAAAAAAAATTATTAATACTCGAAATTTACTTAAACTGTTATCTTTAAAATAAAATGTTTCAGAAAACTCAACAATTTTTCTTCATAGGTATTAAATACAGATGAAAAAAAAACAATTAAGTGTTTCTAAATGTCAACCATAAGTACTATATCGAAAAAATAAAATATTTAATACTTATTAATCTACTAATCGAGGCAAATATATTTATCCGCAATGATAGGCAAAGTTTTTATAGGTAGGTATAGGAAATTATTTTTTTGTTATTTCATCGCATAATTCCACTATTGTATGTTCATTTAAATGAACTAATAGTTATATTCTTTATTTAGATGTAGATTAAAAATAAATTCAATAACATTTTGCGATTTATTTCAGTATAATATTGCTTTTCCGTAATTAAAAATAGCCTAATAGAAAATGACTTGATTTTTTAAATAAAATGACATAAAAAATATTTTTAAAAAGTAAAACAAATAATTACCCAACCGAACCTCATATATATTTACATAATGTAATGTATAATCAAGAGTTATAATTATAATTATTGATTTATACAACATTGAGCGTACATTTCTCCAAGTGAATTCTATTTATACAACAATAATTTATTAATTCTAAATGTATGCTCTAAGATTGTTTAATCGAAATGTCCGAATCGTATTGGAATGAAGTAAATATCACAATATTTACCATCAGACACGAACGCCATGAAAATAATATAAATATTATGTTACATTCTTCATTTTTGATCAGACAACAATTTAAATTATTTACTCTACGTTTATTAATAGAACAAAAAAACCTTGTATTTATTGGTATACTTTTACCACCTGTACATTTTGTACATAAAGTACTTATTACAATTTTAAACATTTTTAAAACAATATTATAAATTAGTATTATTTTATTTATTTAAATCAGAATTATAATAAATATTAATAATCGTAAAAATGTTTATCACAAACATAATATAATATATATGTTTTACTAATTAATTACAATATGGACATAAGTTGACAAGTCGATATTTTATAGAGTCCTATTTGTATTGAAACTCAAAAATAAAGTAATGATTGAAATAATCGCAAAAAATAGTTTAATATCGACAATAAATTATCACGATACGCTGACCTCAAAAACTAACGCAGCATAATACTTAAAACGAGGTTATAATACGGGTATTATCAAAAAACAAACAGTAGTCAACATTTTCTGAATTAGAAACGATTAAACAATTTTATATAAAATTAGAAGTTATCATATTCAATTTAAATAAATTCCAATAAGAGAAAAATAACGATTCTTATACAAAAACAATTAACAGAATAATAATCTGAAAATATAGATATAGATATACCTAATAATTATTTAATATTATGAACGTCAATATAACGCAGTTAAATATAAATTACTTTTGCAGTCAATTCAGTTAATAATATTATATTTAAAACGAATTTCTGATCACGGAGTTTTAAAAAGTTCTTATTCAACCAAGTTCTAGTAAAAAAAAATGTCATTTCAACGTCCAAAACAACAATTTAAAATATATGTTATTTTCTTATAACCTTACACAGTAATGTATTCCAGCATTCCACTGTCAGTATCCTATGTCAGTACTGTAATATACAATTTCAAGCCCCCGAACATATTCTATCTGTTAAAATGTTAAAATAATCTTTTCCCGAGTTCAAAAACCTTATATGTCTAGTTTCAACCATTTCTAAATATTTTACGAAGGGATTTTAAAATTGTCTGCTATTCAGATATTATCAGTAAGTGCTTTTTCTCGGTAATATCGGCATATCAGACATCAGCACTGCTATATGCATTGAATAATTTAACTTTTCATAGAGTTAATAATAATATTATAATAGGAAGTTTATTGTGATTTATTAGTACATTTACTCCACAAAATATTTTACAGACATTATTTTGTTCTATAATAATATCTCATTGAAATTTATTATAGTTTATTTCTACTTTAAAATATCATAATTCAAAAGCATAGTATAAGTATATGATTATACAAACTTTACTTATTAACAAATTAATTCAATATTTTCTTAAACACATAATATAATGGTAACCGAGTTTGGTTATAATGATTGTTACTTCATTACTATCATAAAATAATTATTAACTTACCGATTTGTTGATTTTTAGCCGAAGCTGCTCGAAATATTTCAGTGGGATTTTGAGCGGCCGAGTCGAGAGTAGAACTTAATTCAATCAATGGATTCAAAATTTCCTTCAAATGATGAAGTTGCTCACATGCATGAACCAAAAATGATGAGAACAAAACTTCCAGTAAGTTGGCATGACTGAGTGTTATAAATATCCAATAAAACTAAATACAAATGTTACAATTTTTGTATTAATGTTCAAAGCCCAAACTAAAACAAACGTTCTATATATTAATTATTTGATAATTTTTAATTTATCTTTATTATTTGCCTACTTTTACTGATAAAGTAATAAACCTATTATTTACTGATACATCAATATGGTATCATGAGTCAGTGATAACTGCTTATTATAGTAAATAAATTATAATCGTATACATAATACATAATCAATTTATTAAGTCTTGACTGGATGCCAACGGAGACTATCCAGAGATAGAAATGAAAAAAAAAATTTTCTAAATAGATCTTATTGTTCAAATTCAAATTCAAATAGCTGTCTTCTAATATATTTACTTGTAAGATAAAAGCAACAAGATATCCTAATCCATGACTTGCATCCCACGGATAATATGAATGCAACATTAAACGTGGTACTTCAATTGTCATGGTTCCATTGTATGTTTCCGGATTTGGCACTTCCCACACACTTTCGCCAAAGAACGTAATGGTCGTCCAACTGATTGTGGTAAAAATCGTGACCACCGATACAATAATTAACAGCTGACGCATACGAGCTAAAGACGTTGCATGAAATCTGAAATCGAAAAATATAACCGTAATTCAGGATTTGTATGAAAACCTGGATGGGACGAATCTGGACAATGAAAATCTTAGCCGTACAAGTTAATATCTGAATTCCGAATATTATGTGCGACCCGGGATCTAGATTTGTACCTCTTGCAGGATTTTATGCGTTCCCATAAATCGTAATGCATTAATCTATTTTCTTTGGTCCATTTCAATCCTTTACTCAACCATAACTCAAAAGTCTAATCAATATACATAATCCAATTTATACCATATGTATGTACTTTGATAATTTCCGATAAAACATAAAGTATATATTAACAATTTTCATATAACAGGATTTTAATTGTTAAATATCTTCTTTTACATCACCCAATACATCCAACTAGTACAACTATTAGTGTTCAGTCATCAAAATCCTACACCACCATAGATCTCGTTATCCTACCTCTTGTCCACCTATCCATCTATTCACCTCTTCTTTGGTCTTCTTCTTCCCCTCTTAACTTTGGCATTCATTTCCATAACGACTCTTATTCCTTTTAATCGTCTATCTTCATAAAATATCCAAATCATAAAAATTAATCTTTTTTCTCTCATTATCTCTACAATTGATACAACTACTATACACTTTCCTTTATGTTTTTTCCTGTATTTCTCAGCCACTTCATATATCCCTATCTTTATCATTCTCATCTATGTTCCATTTATATATTCACTAACTAGCATATCGATCCATTGCTGACCTATTAGTCAAGTATACAATTTTATTAAAAAAAACTTTAAGCAGATATAATAAGGCTGGTGAATCCTGAATATTTATATAGTATAAATATTATTTAAAATCATTGCAGTTTATATAATTTAATTGAACAAATAATTTGTCATATCATAATATTATACCTAGAATGAGACTCAGCAAATAAGGGATGCGGAGCGGTGTTGTTCCAACTGCTCAGAGTTCTGTAAAACGACTTGGTTCCCGTACTGAAGTACATATACTTAATCATTGAATGGGCGAAAAACAAAGTAGTTACCACTCCAGCAGCCAACTGGTCCGAATCGTTAGATTGAGTTACCATAAATATCACGATAAATATATACTGCGAGTATATTATTATAGTGGTGATCCAGCTGTAAAGCTTTCGGAACAACACGGACAGTCCAGAGTAATCGTCATAATATTCAGATATAAATAGTCCGGACAATTGTATTAGTCGAATATTTGGCCATAGATCCTTTATGAGACCGTCTTTTTTATAACCCATGACTCTGTAAAGACAACGAAAAATTAATATAATTTAATTTCGAGCTATAGTTTAATATAAGTACGTATTTATTTTGTTTATATATAGTTTTCCAAACGTCTTATAGGTAGGTCTTATATTGTAGGTCGGTAGGTACTAGAAGTATCATTAATTCTAGTTTGTACCTCTGATCACTACGTATAAAAAAACAACTATAATTGATTAGGTGTCTCGTCGAGAAATACTTACTGTGATTACTTTTCAGTTTTCACATATTTACAACACTTTCAAAAAGTATGTAAGTAATTTATATCTTACTATTTTAGGTTGGCATTAAAAAACATTTATTTTACTAGTTTACTTTTAACATTTCTATGTAGGTATACACTTTATTATATTGTTAATAATATCGTATAGGTACTTTCGTAACCGGACAAATTCATTTTTAAATCAAGTTTACTTTCCTAGCATTAATTATTTAGTATTCCGATATAAAACTGAACAATACAATTAGAATTATTCCAAATTATGTCATATATTATTGTCCTGTTAAAATATCAACTCAAAGTTCCAAGGAAAATGATGGCATCCTTGTTCTATTATAGATGTGGTGAAATACTCGATAAAATATTAAACGATTTAGTTAAGAATCTGGAACTAAAACTATAGTTTCATAAGAAGAAAAAGATTTTGTATTTTTACGTTTAGTAGACGAGAAATATTTATAGACGCTGGCAAAAATTACTTAAATAAATTACTTTTTTAACGTTCGCCATTTATTTTCAGTTAGTCATAGGAAAAAAAAATGTCCTTTTCATTATTTTTATGTTCTGCATTATGAATGTTATATAGTGCACTGAAATATGTTTATACTTAACATATTGATTGTTTTTAAAACAATGTTAAATACATTTTAATTGTACTTTTAAAAATTACATAAAAAAAATTGTATAGTCTCCAAAATAAAATAACTACATACTATTTATAATAAATCACTAATAAATATACCAAATAATAAATATTGATTATACAGATATCAAAATTATCACACATACACAAACATATTTAATCATGCACGAGCACGACGTAACTAATATAACCTATATAAATTGAATTTTCAATATTGTATACTAAACATGTTATAATTTAATTTTACATTTTTATATATTCTTATATATCTTAAATTAAATGTTTTAAGAAGATATTTTTAATTTATTGATTTGAGAGAATATAATTTTATATGAAATACTTTTAATAGAATCGCCTCTTACAAACAGATTCGAAAATTTACTGTATCGTTTACCATATGGTTTGAAAATTGAAAAAATGCAATTGTATATATATATATATATTTATTTTTATCACATCGGTTATGTTCAGGTAAGATCATATATATTATATAAATAGGATACTATAGTGACCGCAACTAATGTAATTATTTTTAATAGCAGCGATATAGTATATTATGTCATATCAATGATAGAAATTTGTTGTTTACGGTATAGACTTAATCACATTATATGTTATACATTTAAATTACATGATTACTCAACGAATTTTAAATTATGGTAATTGTTATAATAAATACCCACCGGTAAATGATTCACTCGTTAATCACTATGAAACGGATAGATTGTTATTGTGCGAGAAGGAGAATATAGAAAGTCCATCGCCCCATCATAGCCGACGTCTCATTTAACATTTTTAAAATATGTGTCACCCAATAGATTTTTTTTTGTAATAAAATGAATTATACAAACGCATTTTTGGTAAAATATCATTTTTCAATATGATATTATTGCGATCAAAAATTATTTTTTATCATTTTTCCGATCATTTTTTGATCGTTTTTAAGACATTTAAATCCGACCCTAAGTAATAACATAGAAGACGTATGCAATTCCCCATTAGTCATCGTCGTATTAAAATATTAAAATTGTTGTCTACCGTAAATCACTACATGTGATACTTTATTGGAAAAAAAATAATTATAAACAATATAAATATAATGTATTATAACAATATGGCATCCAGCTGTAGGTTATGCAAAATTACACAATGTTTTTGCAACGTCATTACTTTGGCAAAGTAACACATTTTTTCGGTAAATATTATATCCTAAATAACATCAGTGCTGGTTTGTATTGCCTTTTTTAATCGCTATTACTCACTGGTTCGATGTAAGTGTCGAAAATCTCGATCCTAAAAACTTGGATAAATGTCAATCGATGCTTTATCGATCAATCGAATATTAATCCTGACCCAAAACAAAAGGCGCAGAAAATCAATTTTATAATTTTAATTATTAACAAATTTAAATATCGAATTCATTATTATTAGGTACCTAGTACATTAATATTACTATAATGAGTTGTCACAAATAAGTCCAAAATTATGAAGATATTTGAGCATTTGAAAACTAATGTCCCTATCTCCTCACCTTATTTGCACTTATAGTTATACATGCTCAAACGTTAGTATATCCAAAAACATATATTATATGTCTCTTATATATACATATGTATAGTATGATCATAATACTATGTATATTTTCTATTAATAATATTATTTGAAATTAAATTTATTTTCGCTCTTGTTTTTATTGTTTTATTGTTTTTTTCATATTGTTGTGAGCTAAGCAAGCCTTAATAAGGTAAAATAACATCATAACAGATTACTCTAACACTTTTAACTTCAAATACATTTTTGTGGTAATGCATAATCATTAACCAATTAATTATGATGTTTAATTAAAATTTTTAACGATTAATTCTAACGTTATTCGTATTGTTTTTCAATTAAATGGATAGATAAAATAATTTATGAAGAAATTAATTTATGAAGAAATCATTTATACGCCTCTTAATTATAATTATAAAGGGATATTAATCCCTCTCTATATTATTATAGTTGTTAGTGGACACAAATTATTTTTATGATTATTGAATTCGACTAGGTATAAAAAAAATTAGAAATCCGTCTCTAAAACTCAATAACTTATATTACCATACGATTACCATATTATACAACTAAGTAAAACATAAAATTAATATTAGATTTATTAGATTTGTACAATACAATTATTATACATTTGTTGATAAATCAAATCGTTTATCAATAAGGGGAAAAAATGTAATTATACAGAACGAGAATGCGAAAAACAAATTAACATTAAATTCTAATTTATAATGAAATGTGAAAAAAATATATGAATATAAATGTTATAGCAAAATAATTTCTACCAATCATTATTTAATTGTTTTACATTGAATTCGGAAAAGGGAACTGTCGTTCTAAAAAAATTCCTAGCTCAGAGAATCAATTAAAAACTTTATATATAACATTATAAAAAAAATAACCGGTAAAACATAAATTCAACTAGTTTACCACTTATTGTGTGTTTGATCTTAGACATTATTAGTTAAATAATTATAATTTCGCTTTGTATTATTATTAATTTAGAGTATGTAAAAATAATCGTCTTGTAGGTATACAAAAATAAAATCTACCTATTATACAGGTTGATGAAAATGTTACCTCTTTCCCACCCACAATTCAAGCATTGTTTATACATTATATTTAAATTTGGTTGTTTAAAGTTACAGAGACGTAAACAGTTAATTATTATAAAAGTAAGTTTAACGATAAATTAATAATATTTCTGTCGCTTTGATTTTTCCTCTTACTAAAGTTAACTATTATGTCTCTAATATAACAATTATGAATCTAAAACAATTACCCATCATTATCACATGTATTATAATTATTGAAATAATATATTAATTAAAAATCAAATATTTCGAAAATAAATATACATATTAAATACATCTTAAAAGTATCTTTACTTATTATTTACTTTATATACTGGATAAATAAATATAGTCGTTATAGCGGGTTGTTTTATATTTACAACATTTTCTTATTATTATGTAACAAGTTCATTTCAATTCAAAACCATTTTTTACAATTTTTTATAAATTAATTTAGATTTTTATTATAAGTAAATATGTTAAATTAAATAATTGTTTTTGTGATTTAAATTTAAAAGTTCATTACGATGATCGTTAATAATACAAAATTTAAACGTTTCTCACTACCAAGATACTGATAAATTCATATGAGAAGTTAAAAGGAATCTGTATATACCGATTTAAATTTCGTCGCACTATCTACTTTAGATTGATTCTCACACTTTTTAACTTATTGTTTTTACCTCTAAGGTCTTCAATAATTTTGTTCAATTAAATTTAAAATAATAATAATGGGAAATTATCTTAATTATATTTTCAATATAATTATTATTCAGATAAGGTCTTTATATTATACGAGTATAATTGTCGGTTGTTTTTTTTTCGAATTGTTTTATCTATCATTCTAATTATGCACAATATAATATTATAATCTATAATTAAATTAATCAACCACTTAACTCGAGTATTAAACAATGGTGGAGTGAAATAAAACTAAAGAGAGTATATTTAGACATTCGGTATAAATGCCTTTAAAAGCACTTTATATTATATTCAGACTATTGTTATAGTTAAAGTATAGGTACAATATATATAAAATATATGCTTTATTAACTGTAAATTTTAAAATTTCAAAAAGTATGTCATCTCGTTATAACAATATATCTGATCATTGAAACCTAATGGACACTTTAAATTTTAAACGTTTTAGAAAAATCAAATATATCATGTAAGTATATAATAATTATATACTTATTATATATATATATAATATATAATTATATTTTAATAGAAATTAAAATCGTTCTATTTAGTATTTACATACAATGACAAATACGATTAAAACAACTAAAACGTGAATCTTTTATAGGTACATCGTTCATATTCTGCTAACATTATAAATAAAATAATAAAGCGTGGTTTGAACGACAAATAATACCAGTATTATAGTCAATAGATAACATAAGAACTCGTATGTCAGAGTTGATAAAAAAAAGTTTAGAAAAAACTGTTTTAAACGCGTTTAAAATAAAAAATAATAATCTATAATTATTTATGAAAATGTAATATTTCTTGAAATAAGTTATAATGTGTAAAGTCACGTCTCAAGCAAGAATCGCACGCGAACGAACATTGAGATGCGATACTTGGTCGTGGACCCGCACCTAATAGATTAAATCGTTTTGGTATTTCTTAATAATGTTTTATAATTTTAATTTTAATGTGATGTTGTCACTTATTATAATTTAATAGCCATTGTTATACAGAAAAAAAACATTTAGAAAGTTAAATTTTAAACAAATTTACAATTTTAAAATATTATAAACAAAAACAAAAACTAGTGGTAACTTGTCACAAATATGCAAAAATATTTTTCTTCTCGTACCGTTTAATTCATTCGTTTTAAACATACATTTAAAACAAGCGTTAAAATCTAAATGTCTCACTTGTACAATATTTCGAATTTTTGAGTTATTTTTTATTTGTACAAATTCGTACTACAATTTGTATTATACCTACATTGAAATTAACTAGGGTACACCCTCTTGTTCCCTCTATATTATTACAGTGGCTGATCCGGAGGGGAGTGATCGGGGCGAAGACGCTCCCTCTCGTTCCTTCAAAAATTATGGACATTTTATGAATATATACTTATATAACACCTGAGTATTAGACAAAAAATTATAGTTCACCCCCCCCCACCCCTGTTACCATGTGCTGAATTCGCCCCTGTATTATTATATAATTGTTTAAACTATAATCGAGTGATACTTTTGTACTTATATAGCTTATAGATTGGTTAGATTCTAAAATATATCAAATAATTGTGCATATTATATACTTTATCGCATCTCAAATCATCTAATCGAATCAAGACTAAATCGATTTTTTCGTGTTTATGTTAGTACTTTGTTGGTAGGTACACATTACACATTACTACACTAAACATTATTTCTTATGACTTACAATATTTACGTTTGGGTTCGTTAAATAAATTTTTTTTTTTAAAAAAAATTTGGGCTACTGTGAATATACGATCTACATAATAATAAATCCATACCTCTGTTTTTAAATTTGTTTTTTTTCTATAATTCCGTTTTTCTCGTCTTAGACGAACTTTACGAATCTGTCCGCGAACCCGCGATGCTCAACGCACGTTGAATCGTCTGAATGATGAATCGTGGTGGTTAGCTGTCCCCATGTAGGTGTCCACGGGATCGATTAAGTGTATCAACTGCGGACGGTCAAAGAGTCGCAACGAAACTAAATAAAAATAAAAAAATAAATAAAAAACGGACTCGACGTGAAACGCGTGGGCCCCCCCCCCGACCCGACCGCTGTCGGGCAACGGGTGGATTTCGTTGCCATGACCTAGCTGCTTGTAGAAAAGGGGATGATACCGTTTTAAATATTTAGTTGTTTTTCTTGGTGACTTTTTCGCTTATGACGAAGTTCGTGCGAAAAGTTCCCCGTCGGCGAAGAGGCCACGGCAGATATACCAATGGTATTATAATATATACTATATCGGGCATAATGGTCGCATACTGATAATTATAGATGATGATATACATTATGTCGTGTAGCAGCAGTATAATATGTCTCTTTTTATTCTTTCTTTTATTCTATTCCATTCGGTCACGAAAATCAATAATTATGCATATTTAACGGATTCGGCAAAACTATACACGGATATTGTTAAATAATATTATAATATATTACACGAGAAGTATATGTGGCCAGATACGCTAACTTTATAATTATATAACATATATCCACGTGATACGTAATGGAAATAAATTCAAAAATCAATCATCGCGGTCGATATATAGTAATATAATGTCATAATAATCGGTAAAAAACAACCAAATGTCTATTTGGTTTGGAAAAAATTTCATAGTTTTTTTTTTTTTTTTTTTTTTTTTCATATACTTATCCGATTCGAATAGTTGATAATATGATCAATTTAGTGTGAAAATTAAATAACAGTATACCTATATACATTAATTGGTTAATCAGTTAATATTATTATTATTTTTATATAAAAATTGAAATTATTTAAAAACTTGTTGGGGAGGACACGTGTTCTCTATTATTCTATATCATTTTATATTTCCTATGAATTGTTTAAACATTTGTTGTAAAATATGATTTTTTGTTTTCACACATTATAGATGAGTTTCTTAATAAAAAATGTAAATACCAAACTGTATTTTCTGTTAAATGACTTTTAATCGTTTTTGACTGAACATGAATTGTTGTACATATTTATTTGTAAGTACCTACCACTTAAATCCGTAATGAACACTAACTATTTCGGTCTACATAATTTGTGTCAGGGTTTATTAAAAAAATAGGGCATTTTGGTTATACTGAGAATAACGACAAAATGGTTTTAGTTGTTACGTTAAACTAATTGCACAGTGCATACAAAACTTTGAAAAATATTACAATCAAGTCAAGTAGAAATTTAAAATAAAACGTATACGGAGAAAGTTTGAACAAAAATATATTGAAAATACAAGCAAAATAAAACATGCCATATTATTATAATTATTTATTAGCCATTAAGTTAGATCTATCTATTAAATGAATAAATATGGCATATTGTATCAAAATTATGGTATTTTACGTACTCATCTCATCATATTTTATATACGATTATAGTACATATTAGAAAAATATAGCGAATTCATCATGTATACCAGATTGCACATTTATTATACACATAAGTACAATGATAACCAGTTACAGTATAACATATTTTAGTAAATCGTAAATAATTTTATCATATTATAATGTCAATTATTATATATAATTTTAATTTATTAAAATTTTATTATTATTTTAATAATATAATTTTTAATTATTATATTATAAAATAACTGATTTTTATTCGTACTTATATTAAATTTCCCAAATTAACAGTAACATATTAAGCCCCTATGAACATTAATTATAGTATATAGAATCTAATATATTGTTTTAAAAAATTATATTAAATTTCAATCACACCTTAGATTAAGATTATATTATCTCTTTGGCTCTATTACTTATTTAAAAATAGACATAAAAAAAAATTAACTTTTATTCTTTTAATTTATAGCAAATTTGTAGCCAAATTAAAGTGTGCCTATATTTTTACGAACATTTTGATGTTATATTAATTACCAATTTTCATCAAAATTGCGATTTTTGAGAATTTTTTTAATTTATTTGAAAAATGTAATATTCCATATCATTTATTGTAATTATTCAAACTATTATAACATGGAATGCAATATGCAAAATTTATTTAAACAATAATAAGTGTATAATTTATAATGATACCTGATAGTAATTTGACTAAACACAATACCATTTATCTATAAATCGACCTTTATTATTTACGTTTTTTTGGAAATATAATAACTGGTGTTATCCTTATCACTTTATCAAAGCCTTATTTATATTGATAATATGAATTTTGCATACCAGAAAGTTTGTCTTCTTCTTCGCTATACCCCCCAACTATATGGGATCGGCCACACTACACCTCGTCTATTCGCACATTAGCTATCTTTTTATCACTCTCAATTTCATCTATTCATCTCTTCTTTGGTCTTCCTCTCCTCTTCTTATGTTCTACATACATTTCCATAATAGCTTTCATTTTTATTTGTATACAATATAAACTACAACTATGGAATTTACAGATAAATTCATTGCCAATTTGAACAAATTAAATATCAAACGTTAAGTAAACAATTTAGACTTTAAAGTGAAAATTACTAAAACGTATATAATAATAAATAATATATTTTTATTCTATTTTACTTCCATAAGGAGGAAATTTTCTTACGATAATCAACAGCTTATTATTATTACATTGTTTGCAATTGTTATTACATCAACAATATGAAGGCTTAAATATAATAGTCATATATCTGACAAACTAGAATATTTTATTCAATGTTTTTATTTAGATTAGGTATAAATTTGTGTAATAATAAAAACCACATGTGTATTCTTATTATACTATATTCTCATTTAACTATAAATTACAAAAAAACAATTAGTTTTTTTATTTTTTAATTACATTTTTTACACTTCATATTGGACATTAATGATTTAATAATACGGATATGGTGAACAAGTACCTGTTAAAAGGTTTAATTCAAGGCCATCATTTGAATCCTATTACGAATTTCCCGATTCCCGGATCTTATAGATTATTTATGAATATTTAAATATCTAAAAATTATAAGCACTTATACTGTAACTATAATATTCATATTTATCAAACATTACCTTAAGTGTTATGACAAATATTAGACGTTAATATTCAGATTGAGTATTTTTCATTATTTCAAATAGGTACCGAAAACAATTCTAAAAATCGTCAAGCAGACACTGTAGATAAAAATCTTACTTACACAATACGTCAATACCTATTTGTTTCCGAAATGCAAATTAATAATTTTAATATTTCAGAACTTTGTGTATAAATCATATTTTTATATTAATGGTATTTTTACCCTTGAGTTACAAAAATAAAAATTACCTAACCTAACTAGACATACATGCTAACATTTATGTTTTACACATTAAATGACTTTTTCAATTTAATACGCAGATATAATTTTTTTATTGATTTTTCTGCATACTTTATGGAATAAATGAATAATATTAACCATTTTATATAATTCTATATACTATCAAGTTAGGTTAGCTTTAAGGTTAGCTCTTAGGTTATATTAAAATGTAATATTATGGTAAAAAATAGTATACCTCGATATTAATATTAGGTATATTATTATAAAATATTTTAAATTGGAATATTCCCATTTAATTTTGCCTCTGACAATTAGAAATCTACTTTTATTTTTAAACCTATAGTGTTTCTTTATTAAATTTAGCACAAAACCATTGATTATATTTCAGGGGAATTTCAATTATTATTTTATTCGCATTTTTTCATTTAAGCCCATAAAACATTTTAAATAATGTGTTTTTTTTTTTAACGAATTATTACGGTTTTTAAACGTAATTAGTTATAAATACGCCAATATATACTTTGCGTTGTCCGAATGGCCACAAATTTAAAACCGGGATTATTTAAAACAGTTGAATAATGAACGTTGACTATGAATTATTGAAGTTCTTTGCTCTACAGTTTCGTACAAATTTCATATATTTTTGAATTTATAAATAAAGGTCCCATATTTCTAATACCTTTATTTCGTTGTGGAGACCCTAATTTTTCAAATATATAATTTATAAATGTATACAAGACACGCCCATATATTTGATCAAATATTAAAAAAGCTAGATATTCTCAGCGATTCTTTAAATATTATTACACTTGTAATGCATTCAAATATCAAATTGTTTTCTGTTATGTTATATGTACGAAAAGTTTAAAAAGCAAAGAATATAAGCAAAACATATAGGTATTTAGAAAAATGTTTTAAATAAAAGAGTAAACAGCAAAGTCAAACGCATTGACTAGCTCTGCCCGATTATAAAATATTCATTTCTTCGATTGCGTTCATAAATTTTTATTTTTATAATAATTGTTTTATTCGCCGTTTTCTCCATTTTTTTATTAGCTCCTTCATTTACAATCAATAATTAGATATTATATGCTAATATATTATAGATAAAAACTACCTGATAGTATAAATTGGTCACATATATGATTAAATCGTGGAAGGATTCTAATGGATATTCCTTTTAATTTTGTTTGTGGATATATATGATGTGTATGCCAACTTAACACACTTCTTAATAATATATCGACGAGTCATTGATTCTACAACGAATTTATTTACCTATTGTAATGACGTATCTACACATATTGGGAGGCATGCCATTCAATATTATAAATAAACTGGAATTTCAATGAATTTCAACTCTATGATTATACGCCTTTTCTGAATTGGCATATCATGCTCCATTCAGAATCTGACATCTGAATATCTTATAAAAACGACCTTGAGTAAAACCAAATGTGTTCTGCAATTTCTCTGTTTATTTTTATTTTTTATAAGTGTAATGTTATTGTGATTATTTCGCATTCAGAAATATTCGTATAACTATTTCGCAGTCATAAAAAAAATATATCACTATTACTTGACGATTTAATATCCTTGTGGACGTAGTACTAATAATTGTATTATACGTACTTTTGTGTAGTTTTATTTTTTATTACCTATCATAGGTATTGTTATTTCCGATTTAGAAATAAATCACAAACAATTATAGTTACTATAGCGTTGCATAATATTAAAGGTAGATACATTAATTAAAATTATTCATGATAATAGATATTATATAATTTAAAAAATATATATAATATTTATACAAATATAAATTGCTGAGTCCATTGTTATTAAATCATTACTTTATAAGTATTATTCCATACATTTTAAATAACAATTGTATTATTGTTTTATTTAAACATGATTAAACGGTTTCTCAGACATAAAAGCTAAAGTACTTCTTGTTGACAATTGACAAAGTGACAAGTAGACAATGTTTACCTTAAGTGTGCCGTAATTTATAATAATTTTATGCTGCAATTGAAAATATTATGAACTACTACATTACACTTATAAATCAATTATCTTATTTTGATATATTCGTCAAAGAATTATTTCTCAAAAAATTCTTATATACTTCTTGCCAAAATAATATTACAGACATAAACTTACTGTTAAAGAAAAATACAACCTTAAGTCCGATAAAAAATACAAAATACTTAATTACAGGATCGATATATTAGATTAATAAAATCACTAAACAGTAAGTTTGTATAAATTAAATATTGTTTTTAATATATAACATTGTTACAAAATTATATTTACAAATAATATAATTGGTTGATAAGAAATTTTGTTTCATCAAATTTTTTAGTTTACCTACTTAAATTAAATATCGATTAATTTAAATTAAAATTGGTATTTTCATTATTTTTAAAATAATTGGTAACTTTATATTTTTCATTACTCATAATTAATATTGTGTTGACCTTGAAAATTATATGCGGATCGAGCAGATGTAAAAAAGTATAATATAAACTTTTGTACCTTCTGCGTCTTAATATTTTAAAACGTCTAAAACTACATCTACATGTAGTAATATATTTCATACAAGAATATCTAATGGCAATATAAATATAGATCATTTTCTCGGCATTTTAAAAAAATCAAATATAAAAAATAGCTAAATTGTATATGAATATTATATGTACGAAGTTAAGTATTCCAAAAAACAACAATATTATTTTAAAATAAAATAAATGGGCGTCTTCTATGCACGAATATAGTTTTCATAAATATAAAATAAATATTGTTGGAATATATGTATATTTATATATCCACAGGGTAATCGTAATTATATGTTACAAAATTGATAGAATACCTACGTTTCAATGTTATATTCATTATTTTGTAACACAACATCCTGATCACTCTGTATATTTTTATGCATATAACATATTATTATATATTTTTATCAACTTATTACTTTTTTAAAAGGAGTTCTTAATTAAAATATTTCCTCTAACATTAAAAAATATAAATAATCAATATTAATTTAACATCAAAATATTCAATAAAAAAATACGACTGAGCGTGGTTTAAATTGTATAATATATTATAAGTCATACGTCATACTTATATATAATATATTATGTATATGATATATAATGTATATATAGTATGCACAACAAACGGTACATATTTAAAAAAATATTTTTTATTCAACTTTCATTTTAAATTTATTTAAGTACGATGTACATATTGAAAAAATTCTGCGGACGACCTTGCACAGTGCCTCAATCCTCAAATCTTCCGATACGTCTTTATTAGGCTTATAATAAAAACTTTATTATTTAAATCATTTAAGTTGACTACAATTTTAATTTATTAATGACCATATTTACATGACTACATGAATAATAATAGATAACTAATAAAAATTTTAAATTTCCATTTTACATGTTTTAGAAAATGTTTGTTAACAAACTGAACATCTTAGTTTTATTTTAATTTTAAATTAACAAAAAATATGTTTAAACAATGTAAATGTGACTCTCGTGTATTATAGAAATGTATCGATGAAGACAAACGCGGTGAGATATTATTGATGGTGTGTACTTATACAATTAACGTAGACATGTTAAAAGACTAATAATAAACACTAAAATCTAAACAAATGGTTTAATCGTTATAATTACCTTATATTTTCTTCAAATTCGTTGACGTAAACGTTATGAAAAGCATTGATGTCCTAAAACCCCATCGATTTTAGTTTCGATACATATTTTATTTTGTTAAGCATAATATTTTGTTATAATAATAATCGGTGACCACGTCGTCCTATATATGTGTATATAATATTAAAGTGTTTTCTATACTTTATGGCATATTTTTTAATAGAAATATCAATCTCTTCAAACAATTATGTAACCATAATTATTTATACTTAATACTTACTGTATAATTAATTTAAGCATTCAATTAAGTATATAATGCTAAATACTACATTTTTATAACGGGAATAATATAAATTAATCGAATTAACAAATTAAAAGTACCTATTTAAACATGAATAAGTGAAAACAAATTAATATTATAAGAAAAAAACTCTAAAAGTTAATAATTTTAGCTTAACAAACATAGGTAATAGAAGTTTAAAATAAATTTTGGAATAAAATTGGTTTTTGTATTTCATATAACAGTATATATTAATTTTAGACCCCTTTATCCTTTAAAATCAATTAATCTAATGAAAAAATCAATCGATTATCGACCAACACCTCGTAGGCATATTATAATGTCTATTGCCATTATTAAGTAGTAAGTACAAATACCTATATATGAATACTTCATGCTTATATTATTCAAATGACTTTAAATATTATAAAATAATTATGATATGTTTGCATTGAGCGACTTTCTATTATTTAAATCGATTAATGTTTCATTGCAATGTTCGAGTAATATATAAGACATATTATTATTATATATATAATAGTTATTTATTTATAAACACCTCATTAAGTTTGCGAAATTATACAAATAAAATGATAGAGTGATAGAAAAATCTTCCTTAGAGCTAGAAATCAATTTTATTATTTGACATTTCAACGACGCAATCATTTTATAGCATACCAAATATGGAAAAGATGTACTGTATATCTGCATAATTAAAAGTTAAGAAAAATTAAATTTTTAAAACTTAGTAACTTTAATACTTATATCTTGTGTAGTTTTGATTTCAGTAAAAAATTATTCTGTTAAAGGTAGTGTTTGATGAATTGATTGCGCAACTGCTGCACCATAACATAATATCAACATTATAAAATACTTAATAGATACTTTTAAGTTTGTAATCAAATAACTTCTTTTAATTAATATGTCAGTAAAAAAAAATTATAAATAACTTTTAAGTTCGGATAAGTTTCTTCAGAAATCTGTTTTCCATGTTTTGAAAATAGACAATTAAAACTTTTTAATTTGGCTTTATGTTTAAAAAATGTATCGTGTAATTTATTGTTCAATGAAATTCTGAAATACCTAATAATATAAATGTTGAAGTTCTATAATATTTTTTGGATTATTTGTAAATAAATTACTTTTATTTAATTTCTTGGAAGAAAATATTAACTTCGAAAATAGAACAGGCATCATCAACTTTTTTAAATATATTATATAAGATAAAACATGTTAATGAATTTTTTCACAATAGTCTGAGTAGTATCAACTTATTTTAAAGCAAAATTTGCTTAAAGAAGCTTATTGTATTATTTCAATATTTTAGATAATATTATTTAATGATAAAAAATAAAATAAAGATTTCGGACATATAACCTCTACCCATAACCTCATCACTAATTGCAGTGGTTAAACCAATACAACCAACCTATAAGTACCAATAATTTAATTAAAATCTTTATATAAAAAAAACTATAGATATTTAGTATAAACTCTATATTTTATATATTTTAATAAATAAAGCAGTTCATCTTATTTACTTCACAATGACAGTTCTCGCAAGATAGCTATATTATGTAAGTTAGAAACAAAAAGTATTTTCATTTAATATTACGTTTCTTATGACTTAAAATTTGACAATTTAATATTTCTTGTATAGTTTAATATAATATTAATTATATATTATAATTTTAATGTCTATCTATCCAACGAAAACAACAAAATTACAGTCACGTAGAACTTAAATTGTGAGTTAAACTTACAGATTAAATATACTTATTACCAAATTTAAAAAGTAGAACATTTTTGATTATTTCTCATGGACTTTTTGTAGAATGACATCTAACGACAAAGTTATAATTTTTTTCATATTTTACATAAATATAAGTTAAACTAAAATGCTACAATTTAAGTCCCAAATATCTGTGATTTTGTTATATTTCCTGTTAGATATACAGAGACAACAAATATGAATATATCGACCTCTGATTTTATTCCAATACTGAAAGTCAACTATAAAGTCAACATGTATTATGCATTCATGCCAAATAATAATAATAATAAATAATGTTTACTTCAAAATAAATTAGACTGGTAAATAGTATTGGTGTATTTGTATGAACCTGCACGGTAGATTTATATTTAACTGTATCTATTAATAAAATTAATAATGTATAAATATCCAATATACTAATTATAGGGACCAGGGATCAGCGCTACTTCGTGGTATGTTCTATGAAAAGTCAGTAATAAAAGTAGGTTATGACCTTGTATTAGGTAAAGGAACCGTAACGAACTTGTCGGATAATTCAGGACAATCGATATCATCGATTCATTAATATGTAAATGAATAGATAAATGATAGGTAGAAATATGTTTGCCTTTATTTTATTACAGGAAACGTAAATCATTTAGTAGGTATTCCCAGTTTTGAATTTCAAAAGCAAAGAACTTTTCAAACTTTTTGAAAAGAGATAATTCTTTTGCGAATGTCTGAAAAGTGAAAAGTCTAATATTATATATATGTATATATATAACTAAATTATCAAATATATTAACAAAATCAAAATAATATGTAATTTTGATTGTAATAATGTAGATAATATAATTGATTGTGCTAATATAAGTTTTACATAAATATTAGATATTGAAATCAGATGCATTTTGACTGCCAAAACGAGGTATTGATCGTCTGAACAAATTAATTGATAATGAAATAATGAGTTATAAGATAAACTATTCATAAGAATTACATATCAATATATATTTAAAGTATTGTAATATTAAACTGTATTAACTGTATTAACTATAAGTTTTTACAATTATTTTTAGTATATGATCATAATTGACCTTGCCCACATTTCCTGCATCAGGAACAACAGTAAATTATGCCTAAGTATAATGCGGGCATATATTTTTTTTTATGAACAATGAAATTGTAATTAAATTGATGACTGAAAAAACAAATATCTCAATAATTATAAGTTCATTAGCAGTTTTTAAAAAATATAGGTTAGGTTAAGCGAAAGTCGCGTTGCGAGAAAAACATTTCTTGAGTGATTTTTATTTTTTATTTCTCCCCTGAGGAATTCATTTAGTCTAATAAGCAGAAAAAGTATTAAACATATTTAAAGTAGGTCAAAACGACTTAATTTCCCTGGTTATGCTACTATAGGTTAGGACAAATTTATAAATTTGATTTGTATATACTATATAGACTAATATATTGGCTAAAAACAAATTATTTTAACAGCAATCAAAATACTTAGGTACCTTTAACTAAACTATTTGTAATATACAGAAACAATAAAAGATAAAAATGTTCAAAAACTAAAATACCTTCAAGAATTTAAAGTTTTTAACCAAATATTACATAATATGTAATACTAATTTACTCAAAAATAAATTACGTTATTTTAAAATGGAGATTAAATCGTTTAAATCGATTAAATTATTACTCGTTGTGTTACACAACAAGATAATTGATTTATAGAATAGTATAAATTTTAAAGGAAATTTAATGATATTTATGAGATTTAATTTGCTTAATTTAAATAACACTCAACGCAACTTTAGAAAATATTTAGAAAATATACATATTTAAATATAATATAGAACTCGACAAATATCTAACTCGGCATATTTTATTCCCTTGGTTATAATAACTAATTATACCTAACTATTAAAACATTATATTTATTTAATTATTTATAGTTTATCATATTATGACCAGTCGTAAAATACTATGAGTTATGCATTTTATTTCAATTTATTATATTTGAGACATGTTAAATTCCATGCTTCCTTCCGTTTTATTTTATTTCAATTTAGCCCAACTATCCGAGTGGTTTAATCTAAATTCGCGAACGTATAAAATAACGTAACATTTGATAAAATATCGATAACAATAAAATTATGAACATCGCCAGTAAAATATAGCAATAAACTAGCATTATTGCATATAAGTATATATAAACTGTTATCATTTTTTTTTTTTTTTCTAACAATCGTTTAATATAATTCTTGCAAATTACATAATGACGTATTGATTATAAATTGACAATTAAATAATAAATAACGATGATATATAATTTAATGGCCGTGTACAAATAAAAAATAATAAGGTACCTAATGTACTCGTAAATATAATATTTTATGTACAATGAAGATAAACTTTTAAAACTCAATTTTCATAATCATTACAGGTTATACCAGACATATATATATATATTTTTTTTTTTTTTTAACAGCCCAATTAACTTGTTGCTCTTATTCTGAAAATATATAAAACTTGACATAAAAATTAACTTGCCTAATTCGTTATTAAATCTATAACCAATTTAATGATGGTTTAACGGTCTTAAATACTCGATAATCGGAATAATTTCTGTCCAATAATTATTATTATAATGTTACAATAACCTATCGATGAAATAATATTTTCAATGGAGTACTGATTGTTTCGGTACCTAAATATACGATTTTAAATTTCCTAATAGATACTAATTATTTGTAGCGATAGTTATACCTAGAAAAATTGCGTGTTATTCAAAGATTGGCCCTGTCGTAGAAAAATTTAGTTTGTGGCTTTCATGCACAATAAAATACACATAACAAAAACACAAAAAAATTTATGATTTATAGCCAATTTATAATAATTTTATCCCACATTTTCACTTCTCTAATACTTGTATGACTGAAAATTATAATTATTTATATGAACATATACCTAGATACTTATATATTTTTATTATATTATATTATTTTTATACTATATCGAAATCTATGTTTTATATTTGTTTTACAATTATTATTTGTGCATTTTGTTTATATTTTATGCCTGTAGACACAACATTTTTTGGATAGAAATAATGTTTCGATTACCACGAAAAGGGTATGCTTTCGGTAGAGAATTGCATCTGGTTTATGTCTGGTTGTAATTGGTAAATTCACAGAAACTGTAATTTTGAATTTAATAATTATAAATAATTCATGATATCAAGTGAAATTTTGAACGTCGGAAATTGAAATTTTTTCTCGGTGTTATCATAAATGTTTTACATGTAAGAAAACCTGTTTGGAATTGTATATCTAAATATAGAACTATAATAAGACTAAATATAAAATTTTTCCAAAAATATATTTTTTTCTCAATATTGTTCAATATAATTTTGCAATTTAGGTTTTATGGTTTGAAAATGTAATAAAAGCATAATCATATATAACTACTTAACTAACTCTGTTTTAAAAAATTTCGTAAATCGACAGTTTAAATTTGTTTTTAATAATCATAAGATTTTGAGAAAAATCGAAAATATATGATATTTGTATGCCTGTAGATACTTTTTCAGGTAGAAATAATGGAATGATTACTACAAGTAAATGGTTTGTTTTCAGTAAGGAATATTGTCTAGTTGGTAAATTATGTCATTTTTTGAAATTTTCAATATTTTTCTAATCAAGAAGAGAAAACCACTAATAACGACAGAAAGCAGGAAAATTCACGGAATCTACATTTTGACGAACTTAAATTTCATTATTTTATAATAACTGATTTTTCTGTTGTACTTTATTTGACAAATAAAGAAAAAGTAATACAAAAATAATTACTATCATTATATTGTATATCTGACTATGTTTCGCTCAAAATCATTTTTCAAATGAAATATTATTTGACATTCAAATTGTAATTATAATATAACACAATAAAATTCTACCATAAATTTCTCCGAGGACCGAAAGGACCAGTGGCATAATTAGGATTTGGCCTTGGGGGGTGATGTACATGAAAAAAAATGTTGTCTACACTCAACAATTAATATTATAAATACAGTAGTTATAGATACATGAAATTGATATAATATATATCATTATATATTATATATTATAATATATATTATACATTATAATTTGTCATTTTATTAAAACATTAGTTCCACTTTTGGAGGCTTAAGTTCATTAATGACTTCTACGGGATCAATTTTGATACTTTTGTATATAGCCAACATAGTCAAATCGATTCTAATATAAGTATTAATATGATTAAAATTGTAAAATAAATACTTAAGTGTAACAGAAAATTATATAAAATATATATATTTATTGTTTCTATCTGAGACATAGTGTTTTAGATTCTGAGCAGAGCGAGGAATGTATTGATTCTACAAATATTTTTTTTTTTTTATGTACGAAAACATTTTTTCGGGTAGAAATAATGGTCCGATTATCACGTATAGCATATGCTTCGCTTGCAAATGTTGTCTACTTGGTACTTTATACAGCTTATTTTCAGAATTTCCCAAAAGTTTTTCCTTCATAAGCTAAGCGTGAAGTCGGCAATTTTTTATACGCTTTTTATTATATTTTTTTTTCGTGATTTCTTATTAAGTTTTAATAGTAGGGACTTGAAAATTTTGTTTAGTACTAAAATAGGTTATTTACAAACGTGGTAAAATTTTGGAATAGAATAGTTAATTATTTGGAAAAATATAGAGCTTTGAACGTTTTCCCAAAATAAATTAATATTACCTACAATTTTGAGATCATCTGTTTGAAAATTTTATAGAAGTCTAATACTATATTACTTAATGTTTTTACAAAATATTTTGAAAATCTTAACAAGCAAATTTTTTTTATAGGCTTTTTATTACTTTTTATTTTTTGATCTATGAAAACCTTTTTTCGAGTAGAAATAATGGTCCGATTACCACAAAAAAGGAACCTTTCCATACCAAATTTCATCTAGTTGGTACTTTATTAAGCTCATTTTTTGAATTTCCCAAAAGTTTTTCCTTGAAAAGCGGAAAATCTGCAATTTCTATACGCTTTTTTCTGATATATAAAAACCATTTTTCGATTAGAAATAATGGTTTGATTACCACAAATAGGGTACCCTTTCTATACCGAATTTTATATACTTGGTACTTTCTTTAGCTCATTTTTCGAATTTCCCAAAAGTATTTCCTTGAAAAGCGGAAAACTGGCAATTTTTATAGGCTATTTTCTGATATATGAAAAGCAATTTTCGGATAGAAATAATGATCCGATTACCACAAATAGGGTACACTTTCTAAATTATATAAATGTATAATATAATTGATATGTAAATTTTAAAATGGATTATTAGTATAATATATTACAATATATTGAGATACGCTCAGAATCGTATTTTTTAATGCAATATCATTGCATTCAAATCTTAATAATTATAATAAACCACTAATGTCTCCGAGGACCGAAGGGACGAAGGAGGAACGTCCACAATTGGCCTTTCCCACTCTTCTTAAATATGTTTTTACCCTTTTCAAAGTGAAAAATATTCTTTCCGGGAATAGAAAGCTAACAGGTTATTTTATTATATTAATATTAAATTAGATTAGATTATGAACACTAATTATTATAACATAAATATTAATGTTAATAATATGTTGATAATCCAATATTCCAATTTTTTTTTTTTTTACTTTATTACTTTATTACTAATTCAATTTTCTACTATAAAGTATAAGTATAATATTATAAATGAAATAAATTTGATACAAAATATTGCGTAAGCATTAATTGGAAAAAAAGATCAAGGGGATACTGCACCCATATCCCCCCTCCCCACCCCGAATTACATCACTGGAAAAGACAAAGGAGGAACAATCCGGAATCGACTGCTCTGATCTTTCATTTATTGTTTTGCAAAAAATTATTCTCCAAAGAATAGGTACATCGTCTTGTTGTCTAAATCATCCGGCTACACAGTACACACTTGAGAAATTATTCGTTCAATGATTATCGATCATGTTTATTAATTTATATTGTTTTAATTATAATCTTAAAAAGTAATAAACATAAACGAATGATTTGTATACTAATTTTATTATTGTTACAAAAATGCAATGTTATTATATTGGTGTCACTGCTATTAAACTGATATAAATCTAAAACAAATAAACGAATGTTCGAATAATGTTTGAATAATTTTTGTATTTAAATTTAAATTTAGTTCTTGGTTTTTGCGTTTAAATTGGTAAAATTAAAATTTTATGAGTGAACCGAACGTAGAAAATAACGCCCAAATAAAGGCAAAACTATTGGCAAAAAACAAACAATATATTTTAGTTGAATGGGTCATTAAGCATTCATAACTAAATACAAAAAAATAACCTAGGCGTAGAATTAGTAAAAAACCGAATAAATTATTTATTTTCTTATTAACACTAAACATTTGTGATAAATAAAAAATGTGAATGTTTTAGACTATAGGTATAATATACTATTCGATTGATAAATGAGTAACCATAATATTATATTTGATCGAATTGTTCGATTAAAAAATAGACTACTTAAGTAGGTAGTTAAACCGCAATAGTTGAAAAAATATAATTTTGTTTAGTTGATCGAAAACATGAAAATTATATCACTATTTCATTTCGATCAAGTTCAAAAATAGAATCCTGTGTGTGTGTACGATGTTGGTGCATCATTCGCGGGAGCTCGGCTAGAAACGCGGTCGATCCACTTTCGTATGTGTAGATATTTTGACGAACGTGTGTGCAATAAACACACGAGATGCTAAATTGCTCGCAGAGAATATTTGCATGCCAATATTTATGATAAAATCGATCATTTATCATAAAATCGATCATCGATCAAGAAATATGATGAATATCCAGTGGCGTAATTTGGGTATCATAAAGATATGATTTCGCAATTGTTAAAGTAACGAAAATTTTTAATTAATGATTTAATATATACATTAATGAAGTTGGCCCCACCATATCGTCCAATTCACTCCAAATACGTGCCAATATTTTGCAAATTAATTGTAAATTCGATTTTAGAAATTGAATTTTTAAGGAATTTCTTAAGATTTTTTGTCAGCCCCATCAGATTGTCCGATTTAAACCGGACCAATGCCATTATTTAAATTAAAAGATGGGCAGTTTAAAGAGAATATTTTTATGAAAATTTTTATGTGTCGACCTTCTAATTTAATTAAAATGTCGATTTTTAGGATTTTTTTTTTTATTTACGTAAAAAATATATTTATAACGTCATTGTTTGTAAGTATAAAGTTTTATTTTAATAAAATAACATTTTTTAAGTGCATTATATAATATTATAGATACATTTGATTACATCTAGGTATATTCTGTGCGACTGTGATAATATTATTAATGATTAAATCTACTATTGTACTAATGCGATCTGGTGGCTTCGGTAGTTATTGTTTTGAGTTTTTTATATATTCGTATTTTCAACAAACTATCCTAACAATTATATTATTATAATATATTCGATCACGCACATGTTCCATAATTAAATTTAAAACTATATTATAAGGAGAATTATTTTAATTTACTCGTTTGTCTAATTGTTAACTTTGGAAGAAAAAAATGGACAGAGGTGCATTCGTGAAGAACACTTTTAGTTTTATATTATAAAGTAAAAAAATGTTTTATCTATTCCTTTAGTATTCAAGTTTTTTAAATAAAATAACTGTAAAAATTTCTCTCATTTGTTTTTTAAACACTAATGAAACCTTATATACAAATACACAGGGTTAGGCAGTATCATTGATAGTATATATATCAAAAATACCTATCTAAGTTTTTTAAAGGTACCTTATATAGTTATATATAGTTTATACAATTTACCTCTGTATCATATATCTTTTTATGCATAAAGATACAAAATAGATGAAAAAACTCAATTATATATAAAAAAGAAAAAAATAGTTATAATTTAATCTATTGTCTGAAAGGTACCTAATGTCGTAATACGAATGTAATTACGATTTTAAATAAAAAATAAATGCACGCCACTAACATTTCAGACAGTATGTATGTTAGTGTGGGTCCGATAAGTAACACACTATTTTCCGATTATAGTAGTCTTTATTAAGAAATAAATTATAATACAAAAAGAACTATACATGTGTAAAAACGAATAGAATAATTAATAATAATAATATAAACAAAAGAAAAGTGTTCGGTTACACTACGACAATACGCATTGTATTGTATCTTGTAAACCACGACGCTTAGCACCTGTTAAACTAAAGGCAGCAAAAAAGGAGTTTGAAGCTATGATCCAACTGAATATTATCCGACCGTCACAGGGAATTTGGTCATCACCATTACATCTGGTAACGAAGAACACCAAAGATGTCTGGCGTCCTTGTGGGGATTACCGCGCTCTAAATGCTCGGACTATTCCAGATCGGTACCCAGTTTGTTATATTCAAGACTTTGCGCACTTTCTCCACGGTAAAACGATTTTTTCAACAATTGACTTAATCCGAGCATACAATCAAATTTCTGTAGTTGAGGAAGATATCCCTAAAACTGCAATTGTAACACCATTTGGACTTTACGTATTTCTTTTTATGTCTTTTGGACTTCGAAATGCAGCACAATCGTTTCAACGATTTATTGACGAAGTACTTCGTGGACTTGATTTTTGTTTCTGCTACATTACTGTGCATGACGACATACTGGTGGCATCTGTTTCTGAGGAAGAACACATCAAACGTTTACGGATCATTTTTGAGCGACTACGCGAATACTCTCTGGTTCTCAATCCAAAAAAATGCGTTTTTGGACAATCAGAAATAAAGTTTTTGGGCTACTTGATTTAGCACAATCACCACCAAGTGATCTCTTAGTACCTAGTTTAAAAGGTAAAGCACCTATTAATTGGACATCAGAGGCTATTTCGGCCTTCGAAAAATGCAAAGAGGAACTCGCCACAGCCACGCTTCTCGCACATCCATGTGACAACGCTTGACTGGCCATTATAAGGGATGCTTCGAATACCACGGTTAGCGCAGCTCTTCAACAATTCATCAATGATGAGTGGAAACCTCTCGCCTTCTTTTCCAAGAAGCTCCTCAGTAGCCGAGACAAAATATGGAGCTTACGATCAAAACTTCTCGCGATGTATCTTGCTGTCAAGCATTTTCGGTATATGGTGGAAGGACGTGATTTTGTTATATACACCGATCACAAACCCATCATTTTTACATTTCAACAGAAACTGGATAAATGTACACCACGATAATTCAGACACTTGGACTTTATTTCAAAATTCACCACGGATATTAGGTACGTCCCGGGTAAGCAGAATATCGTGGCTGATACCCTGTCTCGCGTTGACGCCGTGTCAGAGACATTAGACTACACTGCTTTAGCAATATCACAATAGGATAACGACGAATTGCAAAAGTATGAACAAGAAAACACTGGACTACAACTCAAGCAAGTTCAATTACCAGGTACGAATGTCTTAGTGTTCTGTGACACATCAACTTCAATCGCCAGACCTTTTGTCACAAAGCCTTTTTGACGTACAGTTTTCAATATCGTGGTATTGTTCAATATCTTGCACATCCAGGCGTTAAAGCCACGGTGAAGCTTGTAAAACAGCGATTTGTGTGGCCAGCAATTGACGCAGATTGTAGACGTTGGGCGTGGGCATGTGTCAAATGTCAACGAGCCAAAATCACGTCGAGGTCAATAATTTGTGAATCCGATAAATAACACACTATTTTCCGATTATCGTAGTCTTTATTAAGAAATAAATTATAATACAAAAAGAACTACACACGTGTAAAAACGAATAGAATAATTATTAATAATAATAATATAAACAAAAGAAAAAAGCGGGAAGGCCTATTGTGGATGTTCCTCCTTCGCCCCTTTGGTCCTTGGAGAAATTAGTGGTTCATTATAATTATTAAGATTTGAATGCAATGATATTGCATTAGAAAATACGATTCTGAACGTATCTAAATATATTGCAATATATTATACTGATAATCCATTTCAAAATTTACCACGAATATAAATTACATATGTAAATATGCAAAATAAATTTCAAATCCCTACGATAAATATTCAAGGAGTTATCATTCCTTTTTTAAGGAAAAACTTTTGGGAAATTCGAAAAATGTGCTAAATAAAGTACCAACTAGATGAAATTTTGTATAGTAAGGGTACCTTATTTATGGTAATGGAACCATTATTTTTACCCCAAAAATAGTTTTTTTCATCAGAAAAAAATATATAATAAAAAAACCTATAAAAAATTGACAATTTTCCGCTTCTTAAGGAAAAACTTTTGGGAAATTCGAAAAATGAGCTTAATAAAGTACCAAATAGATAACATTTGCAAGCGGAGCATATACTATGCGTTATAATCAGACCATTATTTCTACCCGAAAAAATGTTTTCATACATAAAAAAAAACCATCTTTGTAGAATCAATAGATTCTACGCTCAGCTCAGAATCTAAATGTTTGGTTACACTACAACAATACGCATTCGGTGCAGATAATACGGCGGAGTGACTTATTGATGGTTTAATTCGTCCGATATATTATATAGATGAGATTACGCTATCGATTTTTCTAGAATAATCTTGTGCTATTAATGTGGTTTATTATTATGGCATTATCGATTATCTGATGATAATGTTCTCGAAGGTTCTCAATAACACTAACGTACGAGAACATTTGCAAACATCCGTCACCCATATCGATTGTCGCTACATTAGAATGTTGAATGAAATATGTCTTTCTAAAAGACAATAAGTTATTACTAATAACGATTTACTAAATATTCATAATATATCAAAATCAAAAATGAAAATATTTTTTTTTTAATAATTATTTATTATCCGTAAATTTTAAATATTCAAAATATTTAAATTATTATTTTTTGAATTTTTTTTTTTTTTTGTAAACTTTTGTAATGATTATAATAATGAATTGTTATTTTGTTTATTTACATCGGATAACATGTTGTACATTTGTACTTGTGTATTATTATGATAATGATGTTTAAAATAAGATTTTTTTTTTTTTTATCGTGTAATGGGTACCTACCTAACAATAATTTTATTATAAAAGGCAAATTATATTTTTGAAAGTATATTGAATCATTTATGTAACTGTATTTTTGATACTTGTATCTTGACATAACTAGAGTTTTTTAGTAGGAAGAGTCTAATATCAGGGGCGCCATTTGGGGGGGGGGGGGAAGCAGGGTGGGCCACGGCTACCCTATTTTTTTTTTACGTATTTTATCGCGCCGATACAAATATTCAAACACCATACGCCACCTTCATAATCTACAATAACATTGTCGAAGGACTTATTGTAAATTTGTATATTTGTACCATTTTGTCGATTGTATTTTGTATCATTATGGTTTGTTGAGCAGTGAATAATGATGTAGGTACGTTAAATAAAATTAGGTATAATTAAAAAACATTGTACATTCCTAGAAAATGCATCGCAAATGAGGTTGTCGGTTACTAACATAATTTTAATATCAAACGAAATTGGCCCGATCGGCGTAAAACTGGTCCCCCAATTGAAATACTTAAGTGACGCCCCTGCCTTAATATACATACCATTTTTATTAATCAAACATATAAAAAAAATAAAAAAAAAATAAAAAATAGAAAAATATTTTAGGGAGAGCTAAAAATAGTTTAGATAGGGTTAAGCCATCCCAACTTCCCCCCCCACCCCTAGTCACGTCCATAGTATCTTGTTGCTTATATCTTCAATATAAATTTAGTGTATATCGAGATAGGTACTGTTTTTAGTACCTTGCCCAACCCTGCGAGGCTGCAATTACATAAATACGATTGATCAAAGTTTTAAATTTCCAACGTTAGGTTAGGTTATTAGCGGGGCCGGCGAGAACTTTTGTGGGCCCCTGGACTGATCAATTCCAGGGCCCTTTGTTTATACATATTTCACTAAGATATACATAGCACTTTGTACTTTACAGTAGTAATACTTATTATTGAAATTAAATGAATAGTGAATACAGCAAAAAAAAAAAAAAAAGAAAAGAAAAAAATGATATATAAAATATTTTATTGAAGAAAATAATGTAGCCAACTATTTTAACAGTAATTAAAGAATAATTAGGTTCAGTTAAAGCGTTCCTTTTCCGGCTTTTTTCCACAGCAAAGTCATTGATAACTGCGTCCAAGTTAGTGTTTTTGGCCAGTTCTTTTTCCACCGCTAACACTAGATATTTAATTTCGAGTAAACGGACGCAAATGTATACGGTTTAACTCGTAATTCTAGATACTGAATTCTTAGATACTGTAATTTGTATAAAAATAATTTTTTTATTCAAAAATTTAGTAAAATTTGCCTCCGACAACAGGCCTCCTCCCGGAGGTACGGGCCCCGAGGCTCTGCCTCCCCCCTGCCCCACCCTCTCGCCGGCCATGGTTATTAGACTTCAATAATTTGAAAAATGAATAAACCTCATTCTACCTGTGATCGATACATCGTACTTAATAACTTATTTTTATAATAAGTACTGCTACCAAACCCAGGTAAAATAATGTACCGATTTTGGTAAATATTCTAAACGATTATAAATGTGTTGTGCAAACTTTTACCAACTGATATTCGTGTTATATTTTACTGTCTTTATACATTTTAATTTTTAGACTATAGTTAGACGTTTTGAAAAACTATACTTATTTTAAAAGTCATCGAGATAAATAAACAATACAGATCTCCATGATTTTGGTATGATAAGTGATTACGTTATCACGTTAATTGTTATCACTACACTTACACCTCTGTTATCTTGTATCTACACAGATCATATTTTCAAACATTTAGCTAATTAGGTATTCTTGGATATAATATTATTATGTATTTATAATTATGTAAGGTTTATGTTTGGTCTTTTAATATAATAATAATATATATTATTGAAGAATATAGGTGTATTGTTTGAACTGTCAATAAACAATAATTTTGAGAAATCACCAATCTATTTTTTTTTTTTTTTTTATGAAAACTAGAAATGTTTCACTACAGTAAAGATGATTTAATTTTCACATCATCTTGGACACAACTTTCGATTCAATCAAAATTTGACGAAAAGTTACAAAACTGTTGGTGTGAAAAACAAAAAATGGGCCTATTTAGATATGAGTATAAACATGTACAAGTAATAAAACTGCCAGGCAAGTACGGATTTCCCGCTATTGTAAGTTTATTACATGTAAATTAATTTTAATAATTCATTACAATATTAAATATGATAATATTTATAACATTATTATAGTTGAACGTGGATAGAGGTACAAAACGGCGTAAACCACAAACATTTCTTCATACAACTGAACCTTTTGATGATTATTTATTCAATTTTACCAAAATTAAACCGGATGAATATTTATTTAAAATTAGTAACTTTTCTGGTACGTCGTATTATATTTTAGATATAGGACATAGTATTCGCTATTCAATATATATTATGATTTCAAATATCTATTTTACCCAATTTTAATAAATCTATAAAAGAATATATATAATATATAATACTGTGACATACTGGCATTATAAGAAATTAGTTAATTAAAATTAAATTAGTTAACATAATTAATTGTGGTAGACTGGTAGATCATTATTATTAATGAGGTCCAAATCCAATAAATAATAATAATTAAAATTTTTATAAAAAATTGTATTATTTTTAATTAATTTAAATAAAAATAATAATTAGTAATTACTGAATTATATATTACAAATATTTAATTTAATTTAGATAATAATGATATTTTGGCAATAAATGCTAGTCCGTTAGGTGACTACCATTCATTAATTTTGCCAAGAATGAATAATAAACTACCACAAGTTATTGATGAATATAGTTTGAATGTTGTGATACAGTGTTTACTTTTAAGTGCATCTCCGTAAGACCCATCAATTATCTTAATAATTTTATTTAAAACTGTCAAAATGTTATATATAACATTTATACATTTTCAGAGCAATACGTGTTGGATTCAATAGTTTGTGTGCTTTTGCTTCAGTGAACCATCTTCATTTTCATTTATATTATTTACCATATAAAATGTATCTTGAAACTTGTGTAAGTGAAAAAATAATTGATAGTCTATATAAAAATGTAATCCGTATATCTTATATTTCCGTAGTCATCATTAAGGCGCGCGGATTTAAATGCTCTAAAAATAGAATTGTCAATTTTTATGTCAATGATTAAAAATATAAATTTTGTTTTTTTTATTTTTGAACTTTATTGATTTTGAGGTTTTTACATAATATGAATAAACTGCGAAAGAAGTATAAGTCAATTTTTTTTGGAGGGGGATGTGTGATAGGTGAGGTAATTTAATAAAATATTTTATTAATTCTTATTAAATATACATTAAAAAATAAAAAAATACCTTAAAAATTTCAATAAATGCACTAAACTAAAAAATTAATTGAATAATGTAAAATTAAATTTTATATTTTAAATTCTTGGATGTATGATATTAATTTTGTCCTTAGAAAGCAATATTTTAGGACTATATAAAAAAAATTAATTTTGCGCCCTAGTGACCATCTTTTTGTTGTGCGAATTTGCAATGGTATTTGATTATTTTAGAGCCAAATGTAACGTAACCTACTATAGACTATACAAAGTGTTTATTTCTTGTTCCTTAATATTTGTTTAAGCTTGCTTTGAAATTAATTTAATTTGTGAACTAACTTTTAGTATTATACTTATAAGTTTTAAGAAATAATGAATTAAATTATTATTTTAAACCTATTTCTAATTACAAATATTTTTACTTTTAATGATTAAACAATATGGTTTGTTATTTTCAGGATATAGTAAATTTGAGTGGGCCCTGTTATACTATTTTAGATTTTCCATCCAAAGGATTTGTGTTCGTATTAAAGAGTAATGAATTATTGTTTGATTTTGTCAAGTAAATATTATTTTTTAGTCACTGTTGATTATATTTATTAATATAAATATTTTTGACTTAGAAATGTTATGATTTTGATTGACTATTTACAAAAAAATAATATACCTCATAATATGTATATTACTCGAGCATTATATAAGGACTTGAATACTCATAATTGTGATGATATGAGAAATAGTGTGAGAATTTTTATTTGGGCAAGACTTCCATCAGGTATATTATTTTTATTTAAAAATATTTAATGATTTTAAAACAATTGTTTTTAGTCAAATACATTTTAAATATTTCTAGGTGAGAAAAATATGGATGCCTTTACTCCAGCAACTTGTGAATTATTTGGTCATTTAGTATTTAAAGGTAATAAAAAACATATATACTGTGCTTTTGATACAGAATGTATTCGTTTATTTATTTTATATTTTAGTCTTTAAGATTTGTTTGTTTTGTTTTGTTTTTTTTGTGAATTTGATTATTTTCTATTACAATATTTACAATAATGTTATTAAAATATTAACATATTTTTTATTTTATACTTGAACTTGGTTCTGTAAATCAATATGTCTCATAAATAAATCAAAGCTATGTTAAAAATAATTTTTCAAATGTGATAAGATAATATAGTTTTGATTCTACCAATAAGTCAATAAATACTATTCTGTATTCTGAGATCAGCTTAATAGAACATGTTACTCATACTAATTTGGCCATATTTCATGAACGAAATAACTATTTGATAATCTGCATATAACTTATTCAAAAATTATAATTTGTCAAATATATTTAGTATGTATTTAGTAGTATGTTTACAATTTGTTTATTGTTTCAGATAATTCTGAATTTTTGGAGGTTTCAGAAGAAAAAATATCTAAAGTTCTTAATGATGTTACAGAATCTATATTTATATCAATTAAAAACGACATCAAGAATTTGTACTTATGATATAAATATATAAAATTATATAAATTATGATATATTTCGTTAAAATAAAATACATCCAAAATTATTATAGTATTTGTACAATTGTGATTAGTTAAGTAAAGAGATACCTTTTAACACGTACCTATACATATAATAGTATATAGTTTGTACTATGTTTACTGTTTTATGCCCATAGCAACCATTTAATGTGGTTATTTAATCAGTAATATGCATTATCAGACATAAGTCATGTTCATGTAAAATGTTTTAATGTTATATTTAAATAGCTTAAATATTATATACTGATTAAATATAAAATATGGAGCTCTTTAGAGTAGATTACACTTTGTTAGGCATGGTTTCTCCTAACTGTATGAAAGTTCTGCCTATTTCTCAAAATGATGAAGCTGAAAAAAAAGTACACAAGGTAACATATTTCAATTCAAGTAAAAATTGTGAAATCATTAATTTGTAATTGTAGATTATTGTTGGTGATCATGATGGTATTGTACAAATGTTTCAAATACGAAAAGGAAAAATTAACATGTTATTTAAAACATTACCTTTAGAAAAAATAACTAAAGTCTGTTTAGGTGGAGCTATTGGTAACAATCTATCTATTAATTATATTATTTCCATTAAGATTAACATTTCTTAATTTATATTTTCTTAGGTACAGTTCAAGATAAAATATTTTTGTCGATGGGTACATATGTCCGTGGTTATACCAAAAAGGGTAGAATGTTCCTTAGTTTTGATACTGGTTTATCAGAACCTATTAAATGCATGTAAGTTTTGTAAAAATAATAAATATACATTAAAATGTTAAATTAATTTTAATTCAATTGTATTGAACATACAATAGTCAGTATTTTATGAATAGAAGTTAATATTACCATAAATTATTTTAATAGTAATTTACATTGAAAATTTGTATATTTAATATTCTATTAGGTATGTGACTGGAAATGAACTTTTGATATCAGGCAAACATATATTTAATCATTTTAATGATTGTAAAGACAGTAGCACTTATTTATGTCCAGAATTAATTAATAGTATTATAACATTAGATGTAGTAAAGGTTTGTACAACCAATATTGAAATAATTAATTTTTTCTTGAAATATTGATTTTGAAATATATTTCTTAGATGCAAGGTGTAATGCCTATTTTGGCATGTGCTGATTTATGCATAAGAATTCTGAAAGGTTCCACTGTAAAACAAACATTTTATTTCTCATCAGAGCCGATGTGTTTGCATTTAATGAAAAACAATGGTGGTATATATGGAAATGAAGTTTTAGTTGGGCTTCAAAACGGTCATATTGTACTTCTAAAAATAGAAAAGTATATTTTGAGTTTATTATTCATAATAGGTACATGTATGTTTTATTAATATTACCAATTGACTTATTTAGAAATACTTCTATTAGCATTCTCTGGGAACTAGAAACTCAATCAAGACATGGAGTCATAACTTGTATTGACTGTTATGAGTTTAATGGAGAAGATCATCTTTTAATTGGTCGTCAAAGTGGTTCAGTTGAAGTTTATTCATTAGAATCCAATTCTGTCCCAATTGAAAAATATAAATATGTAATACCTAATTTTAGTATGTTATATATTATATATAATAATTTTCCAGGAGTTAGCTAATTAATAACAATTTTATTTATTAGTTATTAATATTATGTTTAAATTATATTTTAGAGTTGTTCAGAAAGTATAACTTCTATTCAAGGAGGAGCTATAAGGAATGTTGGTGTACCAGAAATTGTTGTAACAACCTTTACAGGTAAATTTGTATTGTTTATCTAACGACTCATATCATTGATTAATTATACAATGTATAATTAATCAATGTTTATATTAAGGCAGGTGTAGATTTTAATTTTTTTGGTTTGGAGAGATGGTAAGGAGCATCAGTAAATCCTGAGATTATTGATCGTTTGCAAATACCCAAACTACAAAAATCGTTCAAGGTTTGAATGATCAATTTTGTACAACTTTGGATTACCATTTACTACCATAACATGTAATATTAGTTATATACATATCTATAATAAGTTAATCGTTATCATATACTTATTATATCGATCCACTCCCATTTGTAATTTATAGATTTGTTTCTAGCTCCTCTATTCGGTACCTTATTCATGACATATTATTTATTTATTTAAAAAACAGTGTGTGTTAATAAATATTAAATATAATTCACTTGTAATTGAATTTATTTAAAATATAAAAAATTTTAGGTTGGCTATTTGGTTTAACTTTTATTGATCAATATATTGATAAAGAAATTGTTTTGGAATCTTCAAACATAATTTTAAACGATGAAAGACAAAAAGTATTAGATATCAAGTAAGCATATTTATATTTTAATCTACATGGATGTACTTTTTGAAACAATCATAAAACTAATTCATAAAACATCAATATCTAGTTATATCTAAATCCAAAAACTTAAATAATAGATTTAAATACATATTATTATTCATTATCAGTATTCATGGTAGTAATTTTTGATCTCCATTATTGTCTGGCAGAATTTTTAAATGATTTATATTTTATAATAATAATTATTAATTACAATTATTGTAGGACTGAAGTGAGCGATTTGGAAAGACAAGTTGTTATAGAAAGAAATAAATACTTAGAATTTACTCAAAAAAGTTCTAGACCTTCTGTACTACCTTATTTGGATATTAAAACCACAGTAAGTAACCAACATAATTCAAATATAAATATAATATATTAATTATATTATACATAAGACACAATTGATTATATATTGTTATATTATATTGAATATATTATAGATGTTTTTAGACGCAACACATTTAATTCATCATTTAATAATTGAATTAGAAGCAACTATTGACAATGTTCTCTTACAATGCAATTGTTCAATTAATTTCATTGATATTGAAAACAACAATACCGCTGTAGTGAGCATGAGTAAATGTAGAGAAGAAGTACAGTAATTTTTGTATCTGAAAAATAAAACAAAACAAAAATAATATAATTTAATTAATTACCTACATTTTTTTTTTTTAGGACAATAATAAATTATTAATTACCTACAGATGTCAATTAAATACTACTAAATTAGAATTGAAAATGTGGTCGCATGAAGGAGATCATGGAATTTTAACAGCTTACATTACCCCTCTATTACAACCTAAAAGTTGTCAAGTATGTACATTTCCAATAAAACCACTTTTGTATCATCAGAGAACTAACAAATGTATAACGTAAGTTTTGGTTTATGTTTTTTTTATACAATTTAATACAAAATTTTGTTATAAATACAATATTAACATTACATTTTTCTTGAAATGTTGGTTATTTGTAGGAGTCCACAATGGTATTGATGTTTTTGATATTGATTAATCCTATAACATTGTTTACTATTATTATGTTATGTTCCTATTTATAACACATGTGTTCTTTTAAATAAAATGCTAATAATAAATTGCAAATATAATAAAAAAATATGGTAATTTTACTTTCAGTTATCAACCTCAGAGTTTTTTGACAATGTCTGGAGGGTTTAGTCTTTTGGAAGCTCATTTATGGCTCTCTAACTGTTTACCAGGGATTCCTGAAAAACCCGCTTCTCAAGAAAGTATTGAGTATTCATTTGAATCAATTATATTGGACACAATTTTATTATGCACATATTGGTAGTTAATTTAATCATGTTTATATAAAATTATCTTATATTAATTAATATTTTATAATATTACTATTAGTCGAGGATCAATAAATATTAAGACTGATAATATTATGGCAATTGCAATACTCAAGAAAAATTTCAGTAGGGATGTAACAAAGAAGAATATTAAATTGGACATGTCCTATGGTTGATATTAAATTATTTGACATAATCAGGTTTGTTATATCTAACCCACATATATTTGTTTACAGAAATATCAGAAGCTAGTTTAATATTAATGATTGATGTAATAGTTTCTAAATTAAAAATTGACATCATAAATGACAAAAAATTAAAGTTAATTAGTGCAATTAAACAGTTGTCTGTTAATCCAAATAAAAACGGAGAATCACTTACAACAAAGTATTTAACAATGATTTCAAATGAAGATGAATTGAAACAAGAAGTATCTATGCAACAATCACGCATGCAACGTTTACAAGGTACAAAATACAATCACACATGATACATTTACAAAATATAATTAAAAAAGTATTTTTAATTTTATATGGTATTACTTATCTTTCTTTTTACTTACTATCAGCTATTATGTTGACTTTGTTTGATGATTGGCACACATTAAAAGGGTTAAATATGAAGCCTAACTCTCGAGAAGATTTACAAGAAGCTATACAGACAATTAATTCATTAGATTCATTAATCAGCATGTTTGAACTTTGAACTCTCTTAATCAATTTAATAAAATGAGAAAATAGACAAGAATTCATAAATTACAAAGACACAGAATAGAAATTATAATATGAAATTTATATGCAGTTAAATTATAATAATTTTAAACATATTTCTAAATACATTGGATATGTATTAGAAATTTAAAAATAAGTACCTTCTTGATTTGTATAATATATTTACTATTGCTATTAATTATATTATATTTATATGTATAAAAGCTGATATTATGTATAATTTAATTATTTGTTTTTTTTTAAATCATGTATAGAAATTTGAGTAAGTATCTGATAAAAATGAAACAATATATCATTAATTATTATTTTACTCAATAAACTCAATAGTTAACTCTCGTATTATTGTCTATAGAAAAAAATTAAAAGAAACTGCTTAAATCTCTCCTCTGACTTTTGACTTGGGTTAAATTTTTTGTCCAGTGGTAAATTTTTAAACTTTTCCAAATATTTCTAATAATGCTTCTTTACTAAAACTTGATAATTTAAATAAATTTAAATACTCTAAAAATAATTCATACAGCATACATATAATTGATAAAGAAATTATCTGTAATTTTGTAAATATTGTTATTAACTATGTAATATACTAAGTATATCCTGGGTTTTTAAATGTATTTTAAACAATAAACTACAATTCCATATTATAGGTACCTAATTACCTATTTTAATAGTAGTTATTTTAACTAATTAATATTAGATTTAAAATTACAATAACAATATTATAAAACTATAAAATAAATATCTAAAATCTATGTAGATTTATTTCTAGTAACCAAATCAACAATGTCCTGTTGGTGTGTGACTGCTTATAGCAATAACTAATTACTAATTGCGGACATAACCATGATGTAAACTGTTTAACTAATGTTTAGAAAGCTAATAATGAAGAAAATGACAGTAAAAAAATGTGATTAAACATTGAGGACATAATTTGTTTGAAAGATTTATAAGATTATGACCAAACACGGAAAGAGTGTGGCAATTAAATAATGTCTTATTAAATCTCAAAATACAGTAGGTCTTAAACCACTAAACATAAAATGTAATAATTATCAAAAACTACTAATAAGGAATTTTAATATTTTTTTTATTATAATGCTTCAAAATCAGTATTTAAACATACTATAATGATTCAAATGCCATGAGATCGCGAACATGTATACCTAATCATCTATACATAATAATATATACAGTATAATTATGGTTTTAGGTAATATTAAATATGTCAAGAAATACAATTTGGAGACCTACTAGTCTACTAATATACATTTTGTTAATTTTTTTAACACTTTCAGTGCGGGCATGTGCAACAAAATTTGTATTTTTTTTAAATAGCAACATCCAACACTAGTTTTAGATTTACTAATTTTTTAAAGTTTTTTGACCTTTTACTACTTTGTCTTGAAATCCAAAACTGACTAAATAACAATATAATTTTAAATTTAAAACAAAATAATAATGTACCTGTAATTTTTTTGTGTTATTAAGTAATTTTATTTTTCCTTGTAAAATTTATAACATGTTGATGCAGAACCCTTGATTACCTTTAGAGCAACTAAGTTTTTCATATTTAAATTATTATACTAATCATGACAATAATATTGTAATAATAAGTGTTTCTATACTAATAGTAAAATACTAGTATTTTATAATACAGAAATTCATTAAAAAAAATTATCAGTTTTACATCTTTTTTATCCCTTGTAACGTTCTAACAACTAAGCTATGTTACCTAGCTGCTCACAACAATATCACATATAAACGGATAGAAGATGGTCCTTGACTAACAAAAACATAATTGTTTTAGTAAGAGACGTATTTATGGGTAGTCGATCAAGTTTAAACTACCCACTGTGAAAATAAAAAAAAATGTGATTATTTTTTTATATTATAAAATTGGGAGGGTGGGAGAATCTTCGTGAAAATTTCAAAAACATCTGAAACTCCTTTATAAATTCTTAAATACGCCTTTGGTTTAAGTTAAACAAATGATTGAGTTTTTTGGGTAATAATTGTGGCCGGCTTGATACAGAATCCATACACTACCTTACACAAAAAAAACCTGAGTATCTCAAAAAAGTGGCTTCGAACCTGAACACTTATGCACCAAAACATGTGTTTAAAATTTTAGATCATTGTTTTCAACATTTTTATTATCACGTTCTCCAAAATGGATAAAAAAATCTAGACACCTACGACCCCTTTAAGTACAAATTTGAGCCTTATTATCGGTTTTACCTGTTACAAATATTATATAATTAACCATTCACGAAAAAAATAACTAGCATACAAAAAACACAATACCATTTCGAATGTATATAAATTATATTATAAATTCCATGTCCTCAGTACTGCAACTACTGAGTGTGCACCGCACACAGGTTTTCAAGTTTCAAAGGTCTCTTAATAGTTTATATTTTTAGTTTGATTAAATAATTATTCGTTAGTTTGATATCAATCTAATTATTTAGTTAAATATACGTTTTTTAATTGATTTCATATTTTAAATAATTATACTTACCTAAGATATTTGTCGGATGATATTTTACAAAAAATACCTACGTATAGAACCTTAAAAATTGTTCACTCTTTAAATTTGATAAGTGTAATCTGTAAGTTGAACGCAAATCCAATAACTTAAGTTTTAATAGTGACTTTGATTTTGTTATATTTCCTGTTGGATAGACGGACATTACAACCAGTGATTAATTTTTGTTCATTTAAGATAAAATAGATAAATTATACATAATATATTGATTTCTAAGATAAATAAATTTGTTTTTTATGCGCTGTTTAGTTGTCATGTCAATTAATCTATGTAATGTTTTTTATATAATTATTATTTTTTGATTTCTTTATAATTTCTACATATATTTTACACCCCTATAGTAATTTATTATGATAACTTGTCGAAAATAATATAAAATTACAAGAAAAACCAAAAATATATAAGATAATTCACTATCTATTAGAGGAATATGGGGAATATAGTAATATCTTTCATTTTCCCCATCTAACATCTTTCGAATTTTATATTATAACTACAACCACTTAAAATGAATTTTCTAACCGTGTGTTGGAATCATCTTGCAAAATGTTTGGTATATGTGTAGCAATTTGAACTTGCGTAGTTGCGTCACATAAGTGTAAAATTTAAATAAAAAGTTATTTTCGTACAAAAGATTTTAATTTTTTTTTTTTTGTGAACTCTTGTATTGACTACCCTCTCAGTCGTTTTCTCTAGTCGATACCCCAACATTTTAATTTCAATACAAAATCATCCGGACTGAAATATTCAGTACCTTAAACCTAACTGAAACCGTGTTCGCACTGTAGTATAGCTAGATAGTATATCTAACTCGTAGTTGATATCACAATATATACTATACTTTTATACTTATAGCGTATAGACAATTCGGAAAGAACAAAAAGGAACTAAAAGAGTTCTTTCTGCTCGAGTGATTCGTCAATGCCAAAATTCCGGACGACGAGCGTTCAGTGTCAGGGCCCAGCAGGGGTCATACCGCGGATGGCGGTCTTCACTCGTACAGATTGCACCGTCTCGCTTCGTCAGTGAACAATAATGTAATATCTCTTTGCCTACCGTCTTTGACAGGCCAACCGTGTAAGGCTCTTTTACTTTTCTGAGTAAAATACATATATAAACGTTTTCAGTAGATACCAACAAGCAACGAGGAAACAAGGCATGATTATTATTGCAGTTTTGGTTAAGACCAAACGATTATTTCTTCACTTTTTTAATCTTCTGAAACAATTAATGTATTTTATTATTTTAAAAACATTGACGCAATTAGTGTAAATCTATAGCTATTATAGCACGTGGTGTATCGTGCACCTAATTAAGGGGCTTCAATGCGTACTTTTTCCATTTTTATGAATTTTGAGTTATAGGTACATTCATTCTGACACTAAAATGTATAGAAAATAGAATGGTCATGCAATAATCTTAACATAGTTATTTAATGCATAATGTATTACTTTCAAAATTACAATATTTTTCAGTGCTCTATTTCTAATATTCTGCAAAACGCGTCTTATTTGATTTCACCACTAATGACTAATTTTTCATCAATTAATTAGAAAAATGGAAAAGGTACGTTTTGCATAGAAGCCCCTCAATTAAGAGATTGATGAGGGGGATAGATCTTCCCAATTCTCCTTTTGATTTATTATATACAATACAATTCTGTATTATCTGCAGATATATAGGTAACCGTATCTACGTCTATATAAAATACAAATATTATAAAGATAATAAAATAAGACTTATTTATTAGGTACCTTTAATATTAAATTAAATTTATTGTTACTATACATAATTTAATAATAATAATAATAAAAAATACTCCTATCGTGTTCGATCATCCATAGTGCATTAGTGCCACACTGCCATAGTATAGGTATCAATAATATTATCATTGTCTAGTACAAAAAAAATATATAATGAACCGTACTATAATCGTGTAGTAATATAATACAAGATTGTGTTGTTATTTTATAATAATAACTAGACGAGTAAAAAAGAGAGTGCTCATTAATGTACATATATCTCATATAATAATATTATGTTAGATAATATACTGATATACATATACTATATGTATAATATAATATATCTTTATATATATACCTATATATAAATTATATAAGGAATCCACAACGGACAATATTGAATATTTTATTACCAATATAATAAACAATATGTTATTATTAAGCAATAATTATTACTAGAACATTAGCGTGTTTTTGTTTGTGTCATGTGTTCATAGCCAGGTGAAATAATTTATAATTTACCTTCTACCATTGATTATAGAATAGTCTATATTCTATTATTAATATTATTCTATATTTAAGATCTATTCCAGGGGTCACTAACTGGCGGACCGCGGTCCGAATACGGATTGCGAACACTTTTTTTATGGATCCTTATCCAAGGAGTAATTTTTAAATTTGTATAATATAAATATTGAAACTATAAATACAAATTTAAAAATATATATACCTACTTATTAACGTGTGTAAAATACAATTTGAATAAATAACTAAGTAAGAATACAAATTTATAAAATATATATACCTATTTATTAACGTGTGTAAAAGTCATTGAAACTGTTTGGACCGCGGAAAGTTTCAAAATGGACCCCCATAGAAATTAGTTGGTGATCCCTGATCTATTCTATAATCAATACTACTACTAATGATAATTTTTTGTAGAATAATAAAATCTATTCTTTGTCTAATTATAGATCATAGATTTTATAATATTATAATTTAATGATATTTTGTACTAGTGAAATCATTCCTATTAAAATAATTTATTTGCATTAGAATTCGACCTGTAAAAAATCAAATCAATCATAAAATCTGGGTTAGATTAGCTTAGTGAAGTTAAAGTTTATGGATAATGAAGTGGAGAGAGGCGTCGGACGTTATATCTATATGTGACAAGAGTATGCCGATAAGATTGAAAGGTATATTTATAATAAGGTAATAATGTTATTGATCCGAGTGTTAGGCAGTGAACAAAAAAATAGAACAATGGTTGAGTGAAACGGAGATAAGAATGCTAAAACGGATGTGTAGAGCAGTGGCGGATCTAGGGGAGGGGGGCAAACAAGGATTTGTCCCCGGGCGTAAAATTTTTAAGGCGTAATTTTAAAAGCCAACGAACTTTATTATTTTATAATACTTTTGGATTCCGAGAATTAAATAAGACACGTGTAGCGTAATGTATACTGGTTATAGTATTGTACATATTGATAGGTTATATTATTCACCAATTAGCTAATAGTTATTACTCGTAAAAAAACTACATTTCTGTCTACTTAATAGGAACTATATACAACTATTGAACCTTTTGAACATATTTTACAATATTATTAAATAGCAATATACTTAGAAAAGATAAAAACATCTTAAAAATAATTAGCAATATATATTTTTAATTCATTATTTTGATTCGATCTATTACTCTTTTGTCGTCACTCGACATATACCTACTGATGCAGCGGTCAGCGATTACCTGCGAATTTATTTAGGTACTTCAAAAAGGTAAATATAAAAATTCTTTATTCTTTAATAAACAAAATGATAAATTTATTTTATTTATATTAAAAGTATACTATATTAATAAATATTAATATTAATATTAATTATTTGTATATAAAAGTTAGAAATACCTATACATGTTACGTAATCTTTTAATGTTCATTATCATTTTTAATACAATTAATTATATAAAACTGAAATTGAAATATGACATTTAATTGTGTAAGACCTTAAACAACATTACTATGTCATAAATAGATATACCATATACCTACAGAGTTTCACAGATCTATTTACTAATTAGTAACATCTCCATGAAAAGTGAAGATTTTTAAATGCAGTTTAAATCATTGAATGCATTAAAATTATCATACAAATAACAAATATACTCTTTAAAAATGGTTTTCTTCAAATTTCACATAACTTTTATTAAAAGGTTTTACTGTCACTTATGGATTTTATTTTATGAATTTTAAGGACAAAAATGTCGAAACATCAGTCAGGTTTCTTTAGAAAAAAAAAAGGTAGAAGCTGAAAAAAAATTGTTAGCGACACAATGTGAAAAAGTTAAAGAAAACTGGGTAAACGCAAGAAATAGTAATGTAAATAAAAATATTTTATGACAGTATTAAATAATAAGGGAAATTATGAGATTAGAAAGAATAAGAATTTTGTGAAAAACAGTGAACAAAATATAGAAAATTTGGATAAGGTAAACAGTAGTCATATAAAAAAAAGCAGGAAGGTCGATTTTGAACGTTCCTCCACAATACCTTCGGTCCTCGGAGAAATTAGTGGTTTTTATAATTAAGATTTGAATGCAAAGATATTGTATTCGAAAATACGATTCATAGCGAAACTCAATATACTTATAAAAATAATACATTATACAATATATTATACTGATAAGCCGTTCCAAAAGTTATCACATGTGTAAATTACCTATGAGAATACTCAAATATTTCAAAGAATACCTACGTTATAATACCTATATTTTTTAAAACACTTTTGAGGAAGAATTTAATGTATAAAATAAGATTTTAAATTTTGAAACTTACAATAATCCACCCGAAGTTCAATTTAATAATCATCATTCTTGGCCTGCGATTGGTGATCAATTTCGATGCATACTTATTTTAAACAGACCTATTCAAGGAGAAACAGGTTTTTCAAACAAAGGCATAACGGAGGAAAATATGGAAGATCTTATATGATGTATTCTGAACCGCGCTTATAAAACGCAATATTGTTATTATTTTTTTTAATTATAGTGTGAGGTGTATATAATAAGACGTAATTGTAATATTTTCGTCTGACGTCAAAATTCTTAGCTCCACCTCTGGTGTGAAGTGACTAGAGAAGATAGAATTAGAAATTAATATAAAAGGCTAAGTATATGAGTTACATCATTTATGGGCAAAATGAGAGGAAATGGGCTAAGATAGTTTGGACATGTTATGAAGAAAGATGATTTAGTGGGATGTGGAAGAAAGAGAGTTCTTATGAAAATGAATATAGAAAGTAATAGGTAAGGGTACGTGGAAGACCGAAGAAGAATTGAAGGTGGAATAAGTAATTATATTAATATAACTGGTGTGAAAATGAATGGACGCGAGGAAGAAAATCGATATCTATGGATTTTGTAGAGAATTGCTCATATCCTTTAGGCGTAACTTGTCTTCTTATTACCAAAACCACAAAAATCCGTCCATATGTCAATTTAATCTTACCCATTCACATAACATATTAAGGCTGTAATAACTTCTACTCCTTTATTTTTACCCTTTTTCTCTATACAATGTTAGGCATTATCTAGTAAAATTTAACTGGATACATTATACGAGTTACGAGTAGTTTAATAACTATAATATAAAATATAAATCTTATCTGGATAAAAACAAATTTAATGTCCTTAAAATGCAATATAAATAATAATGAATCATTAATTTTTAATTGATTCATCAATTTAAAAACAAAAATAATAAACAAATTACTTTTATTTATAATTATTAAATAAATTTGTATTGAACAAAATAAATAAAATACTAATAATGATAAAAAAACCTAAATAGTTACTTTTATGAAATTTTTAATGTTTTTAAGTCACAAAGCTAAGAAACCCAAGTTATTACTACCTATATATAATAAAGGTTCCGGAGTATTATGGGTTTGCATTTTTTTCTAATGAATTTATGTAAATACATATTTATGTAAATATGTATTATACGTACTACGTACATGGTACATATAAACCTATTTGTTTTTAATCTTTAGCCTTTATCGAAATAATATCTAGTCATAAAACGCCGTATTTCTGCTTTGATTTCTATTCTTTTTATTTATGCCTAATAAATATAAAATTATAAAAATAATATAGTAGGTATATTCTATAATAAATGGTATATATTGGCATACAATAGTTTCTAAATAATGCTTTGGCATAGCCGTATAGGTACCCATAAATATCGACACACCATCAACCGCCTGGTACCAACTATAGTACCTATGCAATATATTTTAGTTACAAAAATATGGTTTGATAATAAATATTAAGTTATAATATACATACAAATTAAAATCCCTGGTTTAAAATCTAACCATTTTGCTCTCAATACTTAGGTATAAATACGAATAATTGGAATAATATATTAATTTGAAACCTTTAAAATACTACAAGTATCGACATTTTTCAGAGCGTAATTTTTATATTTAGTAAATTGACATTCATCGCGTAACTATATAATGTGAATTTTAACGATTTTCGTTTAATCTAACTACAAATCCACATAATATTATTATTGTGTATTAAGTATTTACATGTTATCGATTAGATTTACAGAAATTCGTCATGCTCGATTGTTGTGTAGCGAGCAATATAATAAATAACTAATTATTTACAAATTAACCGTAATTATATATTATTTTAATCGTTCGGTTGCGATTAACGCGTATATACAAGAAACCAATTGATTGCGTGGTCTTGCGTTTTTAAATGTGGCACACAACTCATCTGTTGAATCAGTCACATACGTGTTTTCTATAGTAACCTAACCGACATCGGGTCATTGTGTGTTGTGACAATGATCCGTGTTTGCGTTTTGGACTATAACTCCTACACTAACACATAACGAACACACGGCGCCGAGAGAAACGAATTCAACCATTTCTAATACATATTTATATTATGGACGTTTGATGGTAAATATTTACATTTGAATACAAAATCATGTTATTTTTTGTTTATTTCACAATATTGTTACACGTAGTGAATAAACGGTATATCCGTTTAGGTTAAACCTAATAAAATTAAAAAGGTAAAAGTGTAGAATAAATACAGCTGGAGGACGCAAAAAAGAAATTTAAATGGTTAAATGCATTGAAATTCTTCGATTTAGAAAAGGTACGTTGAAATATTAAAGGGTTCGCTTCGCTCAGAATCTAAAAGAGGTACACTAAAAATCAAGCACTGCCTATGTATAATATTAACTACCTACTAACTATAATGAATCCAACCGTTATCCCTTCCAGAAATTCCAGACCATTATTTTTTGATAATACGTAAATTTACTTGGTGCAGTGATGGGACTTGGCAAAGTCTCTTTTTAAAAAGATCTTGTTCCGTTCAACTTTAAGTTTTTTTGTTAATTAAAAATTAGATAACACGTTTTTGTTTTAAAATAACACCTTTTCATTTATAATGTTAGGTAAAGAACTGAAATTAAACAGAAAATGAACGTTATAAATATTATTAATATTAGGTATATATTTATATATTAAACATTATAAAAAATTAATATGTACCTTTATAAAGAGTTAAAAATATATAAAAATATAAAATAAATTTGTAAAAATGTAATTATTTTCTCAATAATATTCAATATAAATATATAATATGTAATTTTCGGTTTTACGGTTTGAACATTTAATAGAAGCATAATCATATATTATATTACATAACCCAGTTTAAAAAAAAAGTCCTATATCGACAGTTCAATTCTTTTTAATAATCATATAAATTTGGAATCTTAAATAAAATCTAAGAAATATATTTTTATATAGATTTATGTATATTAGGTACATAGTATAAGCCATAAATCATAATCCATTGTCTTTGATTTTAAATACACTAAGCTGAAAATTTGATATGTTTTATCTTTTATGACCTACTCCTGAATATGCATACAAACAATTTTGAAAATCGAAAGGTCCAAATCTATATCTTAAATTTTATTATTTTATGATAACTAATTTTTCTGTAGCACTTTATTTGATAAATAAAGGAAATTTATAAAAATAACATTAATTTTATATTATATATCTGACTGAGTTTCGCTCAAAATCGTTTTTTCAAATGAAATATTATTATAAGAAACGAAGGAGGAACGCCCAGAATTGATTATCCTGTTTTTTAAAATGCATTTTATTTATTTTTCCATAAATATATTTTATTTTTAAATTTCAACATTAAACTAAACATGAAATGTAATAATAAATGTAAAATGAATAAGGAATTGTATTTAATAGTCGTATTATTTTTTATTCGATTTCGATTTCAATATCGATATCAATTATTGCTATATATCATTATCGGGACAACAAAAACGATGATATCGATATTTAAAAATATACCACTGCCAGACACTGATACTATATATACAACGTACGTTATACAAATCTATATAGCTTTACATAATATGGTATAGTTGTTATAGGTAGTAACACAATAAATTTTTAAATACAATTAAATCATTATTAACACTAGAAACTATTATTATTATTAATTATTGATTGAATTATATACGAATATGTAATTTAGCAATTTATTTTGTTTCTAAAATGTTTCTAAAATTATAAAAGAACGATTAGCTGAGATTACGTCATTACTTTAATCAGACATATTATTATTTTGAAAGAACCTTATAGAATAGAGGGCACAGGGGGTTCTCACAACGTGACACCTATGGCTTCTTACTGCGGGGTCATAGGGAGGTCTCTATAGACTATTCAAGTGATATTTCCACTTTCTGCAAACTTTTGTAATACAATCATACTAACACTGTATTACTAACACTATATACTGACACATACAAACATTAAATATCGTTCCATGTATATGTTATTAATTATATTCGTTATATTATTATTGAAGGGAACTAAAAAAAATTGGGAACCACAGAACATATAGGTACTATTTTAAGCATTTTTATTCATAGGCTACTTGCTTTATTATATAAGAATGAGTGATATTTTTCTAAATATTATTAAGATGACTTATAAATATTTTCTGTAGTACAGTATAAATGTATAGTAATTAGTATACTATATATATTATATATTATATGGTATATTATGTGCAAATTTGAATGAAAAATGTAAAGTTTGATGAGTGCGTGTTGGAGAATTTGAGGACGTTGACACGTTTTCAAATGTTAAGCTAGGGTTATACACGATGTATGAATGTCGAATGATTTAATAGGTTCGATATGTATACATATTATATGAAATATGAGACCTATACGGCTATAAATATTTTTCAGCGACAGTAGCATAGTTGAGGAGAAAATCGAAGGGCTAAAAAACAAATACTGCTAATTAACAGCATTTAAGCATTAACCCTTTCATACATAAATTAAGAAATCGATCGATTTATAATAATAACCAAAAAGTATAGTTAAAAATAATTTTTGTTTGCAAAAAAAACAAAACAAACAAACAACAAATTCATCATAAAATATGAACAGTATTTTACATAAAAACACGGATGTTGACGACTGACAATGCCATTTTAATTCTATTTTTAACAGCATACAAATATTTATCTTAAATGAAAAAAATCTCAGAAGATTAATGGGTTTTTAGATATTGAATTATGCTAAGGAGACAAAATTATACATTTACCTCATTAAAGTAAAATTCTAGGAGGGACAAGTGTAATTTACCCTACTGGCTACTACCCTTAAATTACACTAATGCTTATCACGATAATTTGTGTTCATAATTTTATATTTACAAGGTGTGTTTAAATAGGGTTTTGGTTTTGGGTATTTAACCTTCCCCCCACCAAGACATTTTAATGACTACAATAAAGAAATAAATAAGAACTATTTAATAATTGTTTATTTAATCTGTTGCGTTTATATATATATATTTATGTCAGAATTCAGAATTATATAAATAGTTTATAATATTTTAAATAATATACATCAATATAAGATATAACAATTAACAATATATACCCCTAAAAAAAATTCTAATCAAACCGCTGTATAATTACCATAAATGTATATTAATATATTATATACAGGATGATTATTTTATTTTGGTACAATAATATTCTTGACTGGTCAATAATTATAAAAATGTATATTATAATTTCACTATTACAATTACTCCTGACCTTAGTGACTATTCTTATTAAAATACTTAGGCATATTACTAGGTGCCTATACATTGTATTCTATTAATAATTGATTAAATAAATATATTACTAATTAAATTATTCTAATTTCCAAAGTTTAAAATAAAAATTGATAAGTTGACATCATAAGTAATACAACTTACATAATACTATAGTAAATTATGTTTTATGAAATGTAATATTACACTTAAACCTTATCTAAGGATTTAAATTGATTATCAAAATCAAATTATAAATTACATAAAATATTAATAACTGCGTAGTCTGTAAATATCAGTAATTGAAACGTTAATTGTCCATTTAAAATGATAAATGTAAGAATTACCCTTATAAATATTTTTATTAGTATTATATCTTAACCTATAGAGGTATAAGTATAAGCTATAGTATTCTATCGTATACAAATCAAAATAATATTTTAAGAAATTACACAATTTTTTCATACTGAATTTTATAAAAGCTTAAGATGAATTAAAATTTTCATATCGCTAAATTAAATCATCTGAATATAGATATAATTCAATGTCCTACTACCCTTCCATCTATAATTTTGAACGCTTCTTCTCAGGATAATATATTATATCCAATGGATTTTTAAAAAAACACGTATTCACTTCCATAAAAAATATTTCTTAAGATTATATTATTAAAATAAATATATAATTATTAGATACTATTTAAAAATAAAATGTTGATATTTCTGTATTATATAAGAATTGTGACTTAGCAATACATATTTTGAAATAATTATGAAAAATATACAATAATATAGAATATAAAATGTGTGATAAAGTTTTCAAAAAAGTTTAACATAAAATGGACAAATATTTTCAGATATACCTGGTCATGATAACAAAAATTAATTAATAGTATAACTAAATATGTAAAACCAATACAAGTTCATTACTTTGTTTATAATCTATAAATATTTTTAAGACATTTTAATATAAAATATATTATAATTTAAAACATGAAACTATAGACTTTTCCAAAATAATCTATTTATATATTTGACAAGTGACAACTTATTTATCGAGTTACCTATATTATATTACGGTATGAGTATTTTAATACATTTATATCTTGATAATATACCTACAATAATAAAATATATTAATGAAATAATAATAATGTATGTAAACTCAATACCAAAAAGCAAATTTTTGATACGGAACAAATATTTAAAAAAATATATTAATGATATTTATATTAATAATATGATTTATTTTATAGGTACTATTATAATTTTAATTTATCTTAATCGTTGGTGAAAAATTAATCTCCTAAAACTTTTCAGCATATATTATATATAATATATATTAAACTATAAGTAAAAAAAAACTTTAAAATCTTAAAGGATCGCATAAATTAATATTTTTTATAGAAGTGAGTTATATTAATTATATAAACACTATTATATGAGTTTGCAGGTAATCTCTGTTGGTCTATTTTTACGATTATTACGACTTTGACCCAGGTGCCGGACTACTATACTTTTTCGACTATAATTGTGTGTGAAAAAAATAACATATTCCGGCAAGGGCAATATAAAAGCTTTTATACCTAGGTACATTAATTTATTAAGTATATAATATATATATATATATATATATATATATATATATATATATATACATTTAATATTATATTATATTATCTACAAACTACAACGATATAAGATGATGAAAAATAATCATTTCTTGTAGGTATAGAGTTATGCAGAAAAAAATATTCTTATTTCCTTGTCATCGTGTTTTGTAAATTGATTTTCGATTTCAATAATCATATTATAATGATACAAGGTCGCGTTATCCCAAATAACCAATGAACCAGTAACGAATAACGATAGAGCTATAGATTATAATAGTTTAGTGGATGCCTGTAGTTTATACACCTTGAATCCTATCACAAGGCCGTATTATTATTTCTTTTTTTCATGGGTGGGGATCCAAAAAGCAAAATGTAGTTTATAATTATTGTAACTTTAAGTGTTACTCAGTTTGTTAAAAAAAATTCCACATACCTACGTATAGCTCGAAAAGATTTCGAGAATGGGGTAGGAATTTTTAATTTTTTATCCTAAATTACATGCCTATATTTTAATTATTTTTCATTTTAACTATATAAATATTTAAAAGTTTCTAGGTGAACATAATAAAAATTGTGAAAAGTCAGATTAATAATTTTTAAAAAGTACCTACAATGGATGTATATGGGTTAGATATATTTGGTAACTATAGTCAGGGCCGGCGTAAGGGGTAGGTGGGGTAGGTAATAGCCTAGGGTGGCACTCTGGTGGGGGCGGCATTATGAATATAAAATGTTTACAAAAATACTTAATGATGTTAAATTTAAATGTATGTAATTTCTAAATTAAAAACTTATATTTTAATATTACATTATGCAATACCATAATGTGTATTGTGTGAAAAATTAATTATCATAGATCAATAAAAATTTAAAAATTGAGTATAGAGAAGGCGGCAAACTTCCTCCTTGCCTACTCTCAAATTTTGTTTTGCGCCGGCCCTGACCATAATAGTTATCAATAAAATAAAATGTCTTCATGCAATACTTTTTTTATTTTATAGAGACAATAAAACTACAGAGAAGTTAATATATTTACAGACATATTTTAATGCAACCCACCCATAAAAAAACAAATAGGATTGTTGAATATTTTTTACTTTTTATTTGCCCATTACTAAATAATATTTCCAATTTGACAAACAATATGTAATATCATAAGATGTAGATGTTGTAGACGAATGACTTTACACAAAAATCTATGCAGGTACTTATTAGAAAGCATTATACCCAGGCATGGACTGGATTAAGAAGGGGTCTAGCTGGAGCGGAATCCCCGGGGTCCTCTCAAATACAAATGTGATTAGGGGCCCATACAATTTTAGGCCGATACACATTTTTCTATGATTTTAAATTATAGTTTACTTATATTTTTAAAATAACAATTTTTTTATCGACAAAAACAACTAAATACATATTAAAGTAGGTACTTACTTTAGTTGTAAAGACGCATTTCACTGTTATTTTTATTTATATTAACAATGATTATTAATGTTATTTATACACTGTGAAACTGTCATTTTTTATTTATAATTCATTAACAGAAAAATCTAATGATAAAATTAATTTTAGTGTCATAAACTATATGTCAAAGTATAAAAATGATGTAGATTCTATTTTGTTAAACGAACTTGTATAATTTAAAGAATATTGGAGGTTTTGTCAATCGTCTTTTGATCCAACTGACATTATCAAATTATTTGACTGGTTTGGAAATCAATCACTCGAAAAAGTATTTCCTTATATATTTACATATTTAAAAATATATTTAATAATTCCTGTGGCTAATTATTCTGCTGAGAGAGCTTTTTAAAATTAACTTGAATATTAAATAAGTATAAAATCATTCAAACCTAAGAAAACATAGACATACAAATGATTTTACATCCTGAGGCATTATATTCTGAAAATTAATAGACTTGAATAATGTACTAAAAGAGTTGGCTTTAAGTAAAGCAAGAAAAAAAATTATTTGATAAAACAGTTTTTATTTATATACAAGTATTAACTTTTTTTTTAACCCTTATTGTACAATTTTACTGTAATTTATATTTGTGAAATAGTTTGAAAAAATATAATTTTTAGCAATCAACCTTATAAATAATGTTTTATCAAAAGGGCCCATATGAAATTTTAGCCCCAGGGTACAATAGATCCTTAATCCGACCTTGTATCCAGATACACTTACATTTTACTCCAAAATATACATAATTAAGGTTAAAATCATTTTGAAACTCACCTTATAAATGATTATTTATTAAAAATAACCATAATAAAAGATAATATGTATTTTCTAGTTATAATTTTCTAATTATAGTTAATATATCATTATAGATAATAAGCATAATTTATTGATAAAAAATAGAAAAAAACAAATTAATTATTTAGCCCCATAGTCCTCTGCAAGGCTGCACAACGTGTCAACGTCACATTTTACATATAATAATAATTATACAATATTAAGTATTGTAGCTTAGGTATAACACTATAACACTTATATGCATATCTTGTCAATCTTGTAAAGTAAATTTGAATAAAAAATATTTGAATGCTTTTGAAATATGCATTTGTACATGTCTGAAATTAAATATTAGTATTTTTTATTATCACAATATCATCGAATAATCGCATGCACTTTCCTATTTGAAACTTGTATTTTATATGGATATACCTAGATACTATACATACTTTAGATTTCATATTATAGAATACTATATTAAATAATACCTTTTTAATCGTTTATACATTTTAAACATAAAACGTGATTGATTAAAAAAATCTGGATTTTATATAGTACTTATATTTGCATAATACTTTTACAGTCAATTTTAAATTTAAAGATTGTAGTAATAATTCAAATTTAATTGGCAAAGATATTTTGTTATATTAAAATGTTTTTAAATTAATTTAATAGGTACTTATAACTGAAACTAAATATTATATGGTATTATCACATATAACATATGCAACTGGAGTTTAAAGTTGAAATAACTTTAAAAATGATTATTTTAACCAATTTTTTATTCACTATAATTTAAGTTTTGGATTATATTTTATTAAAAATATAATAATACTCATATTTATATTTTAAATAGATTTTAATGCTATTTTTTTATCTTATTTACGGGGTTGCAGCAGCCCAAATTTTTTAGTGAACCCCAACAAAAATTGAGTAGTCCTAAATAGTAGGTAAGTTCGTGCAATAGGTACGTATTTAATTAATGTGTACTTGCAAATAAATATATAGTAACAAACATTTAAATTCAATTATTAATATATGTTCAAAAAAAGAAAAACACAAATAATAGATATTATTTAATAAGAAAAACAAAAAAAAATGCAAGGTATTACCTACCGCTTGATTATAGTTTACAAAAAAATTTTAGACAATCCATTCCTGCAATTATAACAATACGGAATAAGTGTATACTTTATTTAAAGAACCGTCCAAGTTTTTTTTATTTTTATATATAGGTAATTCTAATGTAGGTACCTACTTAATACAAATGTGTAATACACGAATTTAATATAAAACACATGATCTGGACTGCGGTATACATACACGCAAGGGTTTTGAGAATTTCAATTAATTTTTCAGAAATTTTATCGTAGTATAACTGTGATATTAAAATATTATAGTTCACACGTTAAAATAGGGTAAAAATGAAATTCTGAAAACGTTCTTTTTCAAGGATGAAAAGTATTCCCTATTTTGTTTTTTTTGCCACTTCAAGCACTAGGTATACTTGTTATTATATATTATGTACGAGATATATTTTTATAGTATCGAGACTATAACGATGTACGAGCGTAAGAAATGCATTTTTAAAAAAACAACAAAAAATACGAGCTATTTTCGAACGTAGCACCTATATATATTATATTACTGGCAAGTGGCAACGGATGGCGGCGGTGGCTGCGGCATAGCCTCGACTTAATATAAGATCGCAATATTCCGTACGCTTATACATTGTGCATAGGTAGTAGTAGCGTTTCGGAAGTCTCGCGCGGACGACGACGTCTCGCGACATTTTATACGCGCGTGCCACGGTCTTCGGCCGATATTCGTCACGATCGATAAATGTATAAAAATATCGATCGATTACAATAATAATAATAATATTATATTTTATTACTGTATAACACGCGACCCTCGTAAGTCGCAATCGCAGTATATAAATAATAATATAATTAATAACAGATACGTGTAAAAGTTTACCGCGCGTGCGAGTATAATAATATAAAGAAAAAAATACAGTCTACCGTGCAGCTATTATTGTATTATATACATAATATTATTATTACCGCAATAATAATTATTGGTATTTTATATGATTGATACTTACATGTAGACGTGTTTGCTTTTATTTATTCTCGCAGGTCCTCGTCGCCGTTTATTCCAATACGGCCTACGACAATTATACAACAATAATATTATATCCGATTAAAATAAACAAATCGTTTTTATATTTTTTTCCGTAATATTTATTATATATATTTATATCTGGAAACCAATATGCATACGTCCGCGGCGTTATTGTGTACCCTGTTAACGGTGGTCGCCTGGTGTACTGGTAACCCGGTCATGGTAGTCGGAGGAGACGGTGACGGCAACGTCGCAAAGTTCGAATATTCCGTCGTCGAAGTCGCGCCCGGCGATACGGCAATACTCCAATGTCCCAGTAACGACGAACACCACAGGTTCCAGTTTTGGTGGATGAAACCCGATCAGATTATCGGACCCGGCACTGCGCTCAACAGCGACAAGTTCAAATACGAAGTACTCACCGGCACGCTTTACATTAAGGTTTGATTATATAATATTATTCATAAAAATACCTAATATTATAATGTAAGTGTAACCAATATTATTGTAGAGACTAGGTATTTTCTATCGGTATACGAGTAGATAGATAAACTTTAAACAGTGGATAAAAAAAGGCGAGGGGGTTAATGCCTTTCTCACAAATAATTTACTTTTTCGTTATTTAATAATATCAATAAATTGCACTATCAAATGACATGTAAACATTTAAATCAAACGAATATTACATATACCTAACCAAACCCCTAGGCTCTGATACTTATTTTTAATTAATCTTCTTCTTCTTCTTCTTCTTCTTCTTCTTCTTCTTCTTCTTCTTC
>CM023360.1:8044031-8065250 GCA_013282895.1 Eriosoma lanigerum
CTTCTTCTTCTTCTTCTTCTTCTTCTTCTTCTTCTTCTTCTTCTTCTCCTTACCATCCAACTATATGAGGTCGGCCACCCTAGTCCTACACCTTCATCGATTTCGATCTCTTACATCTCGTCATTCACATCAATTAATTTATATCACTCGCAATTCCATCTATCCACCTCTTCATTGGTCTTCATCTCACCCTCCTACCTGGTCCCACTACTGCTCATAATACCTACCTTTCAAATTTTAATTTTATCAGAATACTTCTTGTTACACAAAACACGCGACGCTTCCCTTTACTTTATTCATCCACACTTTATCCTATTTTTTATGTCCTCCTCAAAACTACTATTCTTTTTCACTACCGATCCTAAAGTATTTGAACCTATCGGCCTCATTACATCATCACTGATTGATAAGTTGATCTTCATTATATACCCTAACCTAACCTAACTTTTCTCTATCAATATCTTGATCACTTCCTTCAAAATCATATTATTTAATTAATAATAAATAATAATAATAGGTATTTTAAGACTTTACTATACACAAATTGTACTATAGATATAATATAAAGAATATAAACATAAATTATATAAATAAAACAGAAGCGTTTTTTTCCGGTAGCAGGAGTGCATTTTCCCACCCTTAGCTTTTTAAAGTAATTTTGAGCTAGATAAATATACTATACGGGCCGTGATAAAAATCATGACCAAACTATTCCAGTCTAGTGGAGTAGTCAAGTTTCTAGTGTCAACCATAGGAAATAATGAAATGACACCCCTGAAATTAAATTAAATTCTCTTGCCCCTATTTTTAGGTACTTCATAATACATATATAATTTTCATGGTTAATAATAATTCAAATTAAAAAACCTGTGGTGAATATAAATTTTAATAAAGAGCACAAGTATTATTCAGATAAATATTGGTAGAAAACCGGTTAAAGTTTTAAGAGAGACTACACACATTTTTTAAGGGTTCTATTATCCTATTCTGAATTTTGATAATGAAGATAAGTTAAGGGAAAAGAAGGATGTGTAAGAATATAAAATAATATTGAATTATTGACAAATTCAACATGGAAACTTTCCCTGTCCCCCTTTTATCATGGTTTACCATATTGTATATACTTATATAATATTGGTGTCATCAGGGCCCTATAAAATTGAGGATCGGGGCAAAGAAAAATATAGTAGTCTAAAAATTAAAATCATAGATAAAGTGTGTATCTACAAGGTTCGTTCAGCGTGTTTCATATTGTCACATTTGACAGAGAGGGATATCGGATATAATAGAGTTAATTCCTAAATTTTCTAATTTGTTTAAATAATATTTAAAAGACAGGTTAATTGAGTCATTTAATCAGGTATTTTAGGTTAATTTCACCTTCAGTATATTATAATCTCTCTATAATTTATGAAAATTTATAAATTAAAGACCCACTTACCTATAATAAATTAGTTGAATTAAAAAATTGATTTATTTAATTTAAATATTATCTTATAATTATTATTTAATAAAAGTATACCTATACACATATGTAGGTACGCACATATTTTAATATCCCCTTGGTGAGAAAATTCTAAACCCGCCATTACATAGACTAGTCCCCAGGTGGTCTTTGGTTCTGTTTTCATTTTTATCGATAGTTTAATTTAAAGCAATGTTTAATTTAATGATTTATTGGGGTAAATTAGGTAATGGTCCACAGGTGGTTGAAAAGTTACAAAAATGGTTCGTAACTTGAGTTGAGTTGTATGGGGGAACCACTAAATAATTATTAAAGCACAAATTTAATACTATGTTGTCTAGGATTCTTATAAAAGTTATAAGGAGTTATAAGATGATATCACCTGTCAAAAATAATATCTATAATCAGTGGCTGAGTGGCGTATTTAGGTGATGTATTTGACAATATTTTATAATCCGCAATTTTTCTGTTGTACCTAATCCTTTTCATCTTATCTCCTTTACTTCTATAATACATTATAGATTCAGGATCGTAAAAACTAGCTTATATAATTATGCGTTTTGAGTTTGACACCAAACGCCACTGACTGACTACGCCCCTAAATTGACCGTGTTTTCTTCATACGAGTATTTGTTTACAGAAAGTAACAGCTGAAGAGAGTGGAATCTACACGTGTGTCTGTAAACACGTCGGAGACATTTCTCTATCAGCGAGGTCAGTGCAATTAGAAATAAAAAGAGAATGGGAAGATCTCTGGGCAAACGACTACACGGTAATTATATAATATTATCCACAACTAAATAGTATAATTGTTTTTCCCTAATTTATTATCTTAAATATTTATATTATTATCATCGTCATTCGTCAATACACAAACATAATATTATAATAATTGAAATTATGATGTGCTTGAGTTTCGTAACCGACCTTTATAAGAGTAGGTACGTATAATTTATGATATATCATACTCTGATAAGTTGCGCAGAATTATTATAATTATGAATAAGTCATTAAAAACAATTTTGATTAGGTACATTTTTGTAGTTATTAAGCAATTATTACCATAAAATGATTATTGATTCATATAAATACATAATGATATATTGTATGTATTATATTATTATTATGGATATATCTACCTACACTCCTACAGTATATTTTAGTATGTGTATCTACAATCTACATACAAATGACAAACAAAATCGCAACTTGTTTACTTGTGATTAAACATCCATTGTTCTATGTAGGGTATCCATACGATTTTCTGGACAATGTATTACGATATTATGCTAAATATCTATTATCATTTATCTATAATACATTTTATTATTTTATACTTGATGTTATAAAATCCATGGCACTAGCTTTAGATTTTAGTTTTCCTTAGATTTTTTCCCAGATATATTAAAAAAGGTAAATGGCTTAATTTTTTAGCAATAAGCTCTTTCCATCAAAGTACCTAAACCTAATTGATTGAATTTAAATATAGATACTTGCAAAAATTTAAATAATTTTGTTCTTACTTTTTGACCACAAAAATCATGATGTCTAATAATATAATTATATAAGTCGCTAATTAAGTAAAAATAATATTTAATAAAACACAGATATGACTTAAGAATAATGAAAATAAAAACTAGTTAACTACTTATAGGAATTAGTATACCAATATTATCCTATATAATAATATATAAATATAACTATACAAAATAAATATAGTTTATTATACTAAATGAAATGAAATTGTTTTTATTTTCTTGTCTTCAGGTCAATAGCATACGAGTTGCAGCTGTATTTAGTGTATTAGTGTTGGTTTTGTTGTTATTATATTTGTTTTACCTGACTGCCTACAAAAATGGCAACAGAACGTTACACTTTAGTGGTAATAATAAATAATATTGTTATTTGTTAGTATATAAACTTTTAAACTATTGTTTCCAGAAGATTATTCAGACGAAGATGTCTCAACAGACAGACAAATGTATAGGAAAACAAACATAATGAAAGAGAACATGTTCCAACACGGGATCGATAATCCGACAATGGAAAATGAAATAATACCTAATGTATTTACGAAAACGAACGGTGAATCCAAAGCGTAGTTACAAAACGACTAATGACCATTGTATATAAATATATATATAAGTATAATATACATCATTTAATGAGAGAAAATGAGAGCTGTTGATCTTACTGTTGAAAATGAATTATAACAAAATTAACATATAATATAATTAATATATTATATACTATTAGTCAATGTTGTATTTTCAGAGTGATTGTAAACAATTACAAATAATTAAATTATTGTAAAAAATAAATAAAATAAAAATTTATAAAACTATAATTTTAACAAAATTATTTATACATGTTTAAACAAATATTTTACTCGATTCAATAAATTAAAACCTCACAGGTGTACAATAATATTTTCCAATAATGCATTATTTGTTTTGTACATTATGTTGATATAATTATAAAACAATGACAAGACTTTGGTAAAAAATTTCATCAATTTATTCTCTTTAATAAAGTCTTTATAATAGTATATAAAGTATTGAAAATTGTATAGTAAAAAAATACATTATCTCAGTCGCTTAATATATTCCTCGGTATAATGTTATTTGTAATTTGACCACCTAATCTGCAAAACTCGAATCTCGTGTCACATCCATTGCACTATCTTCTTCGTCCTCATCCTCGTCGTCTACTTCCATTTCGAAGAGTCTGACTTTGTGTTTGCTGTGTGACAACAGAACAGCCACCTTCCTGGTGCCACTGACCGCAAAACTTGTCGCAGACATGTTCTCCACTATGCGACATGCATAATCTGTCATTGATTCACTAACATTGCTGTTCCTTTCTTCTCCATCATTATTACTTTCTTTCCCGACACCTACTTTGAATACTCCTAAACCGTCATTAGAACAATGAATACGGGCGGCGCTCGTAGAAACTTGCAGAAACAGCGAGTTCCGGTTAGATGATGCATCCACGGTTTCTGTCAGCACAGACAACTGTTCCTGAGAGTAGAATTGCACATCATAGATGGTTTGTTTGATTTTCTCACTCATATAGAACACGTTAGCACTGCGACATGTAACCTCTCGTTCACTGTCATACATTGTCAGTTCGTAAAATCCAAAATCATAGGCGTTCCGGTCTACGCAAGATACTAACAAACGATGATTGGGCATATCAATCATAGTTACTTTGTGTATGTGATCGGTAGCACTATGGTTGTCCAACAGTATATTGTTAAATATCACAAATGTTCGGTCAAAAAACGATTTTTTCTGTGCAAAAATATCTATTAAGTCATCCTTAACTGAATTAAACTGTTGCATTAGTGATGTCTTTTTTATTGGTGACACTATGAGAACGTTTTCTTTCAGACACGGATTTTCTTGTAACAGGCTCCACCACTGGTTGTGCGTCTCGTATGGAAACTCCAGATCAGCATCCAAAAAATATTGACCAACCCGATCTAGTTTGTAATTGTTTGCTTTGGCATTCTCTCCCAGATTATAAATATATTCAGCCAACAGATTCAATTCTTGTTGAGAAGTGTCTATTAGTAACGGGTCCACAGTTGTATTCTCATGGTTCAGTTTTATCATCATACCGTACAGCCATTTAAAAAACAACTTGTATCTTGTCAATGATTCTTCTATAACTATTTGAACTTCTTTGCATTTCATTAACAATCTGTTCACCGATTTTAATGCCTTTTCAACACTATTTTCCGTTAATCCCAGACACTCATATTTTTTTAATGACATTCCAGAAATTTCAACAAGCTGAAATAAAATTTGATTTGTCACCTCAGATAATTGTTTTACAACTAGTTTTTGAACGTTGGTATAACTAGATTCAATAGACAAGCCTATTTTTTTTATACCTTTATCGGTTAAATCTTTTTTAAGAAACTGATCCATACGGTCAGATAAAAATCCATAAATTATAAGTTCCAATAAATCAGTTGATACAATTTCTGGATCTTCTGGACAATAAGAACTCAATTTAAGTTCCATTTCCATTAAGGAAACATTCTCCCATGTTTCCGATATATTTTTCATTGTTTGGTCTAAATAATCTAATGATGATAATAGTTGATCGTGTTTAAATGCCAAATCATAAACATCATTCCAAGTTGTATCACATTCTTGTATTTTAATGGTCACTATTTCTACTTTCCCATAAAAATATTGAATAGCCACATACAGATAACTAAAATCCACTGGCATGTGTATATTTAACACAGTGCATTCTTTTTTGAGATATGTAGCTAAATTAATGGATCCACATAAAAATATACCCAAAGCCAATATTTGTACCTCACTATTATCCATGCCAACTAATAATAAATTCAATGCATCTTGAACTTTAATTATCTTAATTTCTTCCTCAGGAGCATCTTGTATCACTAAGCTCTGGAGTTTTGGTAGAAAATCTATTCCACTCGTCTAAATAAAAATTTTATATTATAAACAATAAATATTTAAAATATAAAATTTGGCGATTGATACAGAATTTTAATAACCTTAATTAGTATGGAATCAATAGTTTCTTTTTTTTGTGGGTTTTCCTGTTGCACCCACACCAAGGAGGTAACTTTACTCGTTGTTTTTTTGCTAAATGTGACATCTTTATTTTCTACATCAACCAACAATAAATCACCTGAAATCATAAGACACATGAAGAAGTCAGTTATGTATAATTCATAACTCTACTTACATGAATCGTATGCCACAGCTAATTGTTTACCATCGGGTCTCCAAGCTAATGCAGTGACTAATGTTTTATCTTTTGGCGCAGCTAAGGACCAGACTCGTTGCCACGTAAGACGATGCAAAGAAACCTCGCCTAGAAAAAACACACTCAAACAATAAACACTCACAATTTTTTAATTATTTACTATTCTTTACCATGTTCCTTAGCTATTGCCAACAGATCCATTTTGTTTGACCATTCCATTTTCAGAACGGTAGTAGGCACATGCCGTTCTTCTAATTGTTTCATACCATAGACGGCCATTTTAATGAATTGGAAGAGTACTTTTAAACTGTGCACTTATAATATCCTTAAACTTACATCATAACTTATTTACATACTTCTATCGGTATGTTGGACTGTACGTGAAAGAAAAAAATGTGAAAAACTAATATTAATTGTTAAAAGTACCTAAATTGTTTTTATATTTAATTTTTAAATGTCAGTTATCAATTTGTTATTTTATACATTTATTCTTTGATAATACTACGGTTTAAGATAGTGGGATAATACATTTATTCAAAATCATATTATCGGTAATCGTCATATTATCTAATAAACATGATTAATTGATAACGGAGCAAGAAGCAGACATTAAGCGTGTTTTCGCGACAGGTACGGAAAGCAAAATGTTTACAGACTATTTACTGATACGCACGAGTTAGACAAGATCAGACAAGATACCTATTATAATCAAAAGATCTACTCTTCTACGAATTTTTGAAGAACTTCGTTTATTCTTGTTTATGATTTACTAACTATTTCCAATACTGTGATAACGATTACATATTATCTACATAATTAAATACAAAAATATTAATATATTTTATTGTCAAACATTTTACGTGAAAAAAATTATTTATTTCTTATTTTCGTATGGTTATTATATTTTACTACTATTGCCTATTGGTTTAAAATGTACTTCAATAGATGAATGAATGAATGAATGAATGAATGAATAATCCTTTGACGACTTTTGAATTGATAACTTAAGTAAGTACACGACAATAACAACAATCATTTGTGTTAAACTTTGTAATCAAAGACATATTGATTGACAGTACTTGGAGGCTTAGATTATTTAATTTAGAAAAGTAAATCAACTAAGATTCTAAAGTATTTATAATACATTTAAACAACTTGAAAAACTTGTTAAACAGCTTGAAATAATAGAAACGTATTAAGTAGGTTGAAGTCAATAAGATGCCGGAGACAGAAATTCAGGACGGGAGTCAGACCCAACGACTGACCAATGCTGATTTTAGACGATTACTCATGACCCCTAGGTCATCCCAGCCATCGTCCACTCCATCGGTCACCAATTCCACTGATGCTTCATCGTCTAAAACACCATCTGCTTCTAAATTTGAATCTGGAGGTTTAAATGACAAGGCTGAACTTCGACGTAAAAAAAAAATATTCTATGCCAAACTCAAGAAACAGGAAGAAAATAAAATGGCTGAACTTGCTGAGAAATATCGTGACAGAGCTAAGGAACGTCGGGTGGGTGTTAACCCTGATTATCAATCACAGGATCCCGTAGCTGTTGCCAGTGGTTATAGAGCTGTAGCACCAGATATGAAATCTGGTATGGATGCAGCGGAACGCAGGCGTCAAATGATTCAAGAGTCCAAATTCTTAGGAGGAGATATGGAACATACTCACTTGGTGAAAGGTTTGGATTATGCTCTTTTACAAAAAGTAAAAAGTGAAATTACTGCAAAAGAAACTGAACAAGAAACTGAAATGGAGCAGCTGGCAACTACTAAGCCAGTTAAAGAAAAAGCTAAGGAAGAAGATGATATGCAGTTTAAAACAAGACTGGGAAGAAATGTTTATAGGTAAAAATTAATGTTTTTTATTTAAGAAATTGTTACTATAATTATTATTATTATTTTTAGAGTTGCATTGTGTGACAATGAAATGATTCGAAATCCATCATTTGCTCCTGGTCGAATGGCTTATATAATTGATTTAACTGAAGATATTACAGATACTGATATTCCAACTACATTAATTCGCAGTAAATCTGACGTGCCCAGTATGGATGATAGACCAACATTAACCACAAATGATATTGTTATTAATAAATTGGCACAGATTTTATCTTATTTACGAACTGGACCAAAACATTTGAAGAAACTAAAAAAACGCGATAAACAAATTTTTGATGATAACATATATCCTGAATTACCAGATTATGAACCATCTTCTCATAAACGTAGTGAAGAGACTATTAAAAAACAATCTAATTACTTTAAACATTCAAAAGACGATTTACAAAAAGAAGTTGAAAAAGAACCTTATAAAAGGAATGAAATGGGATGGGTAAATATATTTTATATTATTATTTTAAAAGTAATGTTGTAGTTGTAAGTAGTAGGATTGTGTATTTTCCAAAAACCACTTTTAAGAAAATTATATCATTTATGCATGCAACAAATAAGCTCTGATAAAACACTGATCATTTCTGAATATGGTTTTGTAATTAGTCACTAATAATCAATAAAAATTGCTACATATTGTTCATATTGTGATGTCTGTAGTGTGATAGTAGCAAGAAGTAATAGTGCCCCTGGAAATCTATTATAAAAGATTATGAATTATAATTAAAACTCATTGATTTTATAGCCATGTGATATACTGTTATTAAAGCGATGCTTTCGTATCTTAAACTTTCTATGTACGATAGTAAAGTAACGAAAAATTTTATTTATTTTTATATCTAAATATCATTAAATTTGTACCTTTCGCAATACTGCACCCTCTTGTCAATTCCTAGCTACAGCCCTGATGGTAGGACAGATTAATAAATAGTCTATTAGGTTGGCAGGTATGCAGGATTGGAGTTGTCCATAGTAGGAAACTATGCACATTACTTGGACTGATTTATGTTTTAAAATACTTTTTTAGTAATTAGCGTGTAGAATATATATTATTTAACATTAAGAAAAATACACCATAAATATTTAATTTTTATTTAATAAATAAATAAATTTGACGATTGTCTAGTTTTACAAAAGATATAAATTAACTACCAAAAATTGTAACTGTCTATTTTCAAATAATTATTTATATTTATATTTGTTTATAATCAAAGTATGTGGATTATCTAAAATTACTTATTAGTGAAATTGTTTAATGGATTTTATTAGTTATTCTTTTTAATAATTATAAATTATGATATATCTATAGGAGGCATTGAGTAAAACAAAATTTCAACGCAAAAATCAAATGGGTTTACTATCACGACTGGCAGCTGAACCAACTGGCTATGCAGAGTGTTACCCAGGTCTGGATGAGATGCACGATGCTATTGAGGATTCAGATGATGAAGCAGATTATACAAAAATGGATTTGGGTAACAAGAAAGGCCCAGTTGGTCGTTGGGACTTTGACACACCTGAAGAGTATGGCACATATATGAGTAACAAAGAGGCATTGCCAAAAGCAGCTTTTCAGTATGGTGTTAAAATGACTGATGGTCGTCGTACACGTAAACACAATAAAGAAAAGAATGAAAAAGCTGAACTTGATCGTGAATGGAACAAGATTCAAAACATTATACAAAAACGTAAAGCACCATCTGGCAAAGATGAAGGATCATCGTTTAAAGTACCTAAGTATTAATTGGTTAATAAATTATTAGTTCATTTTCATAATATTAAAGAGACATAAATTATTACTATATTAACTAATAAAATACATTTAAAAAATATAACACAAATATAAATGAATAAAATAAATCAAATTTTATATTTAAATTGAATCCATTTTTTCACTCCTTTTAATGACATTAGTACAGGAATCATAACGGGTAAGAACAAAGGAATATAAACTGCATACTTTTGGTCATCCGGAAAATAGAGTAATGCCAATAGTGATGGATGAGTAAATGCAAATTCTGAAGTCTCAAATGCTATTTTACTATATTCTAGTGCTTGTTCTAACTGTCCTTTTTCAAGATATTGAAGTACTTTACTAGCTGCATCTACTGATTCAGTTACTGCTCTCCCAACTTCTTCAATTATCACAATATTACTTATTTCACCCAAAAGTCTGGATAATGAAATTAATGTAATACGTGCGTTTGTGTATTGTTCAATAATTTTTAGTCGATACATTGAATCTAATTGCCAGGTTCGCAGAGTAGAAGATTTTAACGGCATCAATGAAACATATTTAGACATATTAGGTACACCAATTAATGAATGAAACTGTGTGACTATTGGAGACATTATACTTAAATCATCAGGTATGAAGCTTACAGATTTATTACATGATATTTTATCGGCATTTAAGAATTGAACACCGCCCCATCGAGCTGACATCATAGCAATAGTAAGATGATTATTTTCATGAAAATATAAAGGTATATAAGAACAGGGTGTTATATACACAACAAAATGTATACATGGATTTCGAGACACTCCTGATCCTAAAACAAAGTTTAAATTGTATAAATATAAATTTTCAACAATATTATAAAATAGATACACAATTATATAAACTAATTACCTAGTTTTTTTTCTAGTGGAGTAATAATGTATTGAGCTTGATTTTTGTCTAATATAAATGTACCATTTAAATTTACTGGTTTCTGTACTAAATCGATTAAATACAACCATTGTGATTGTACAGAAAAATTTGCAATCAATTTCAATTGGTATAGTAATGGTTGTAGATAACCTAAAGATAAATTTAAAATGTATTAACATAAAATCAAATAATTAAATATATTGTTTTAATTAAACTAACGATTTAAAGGTATTTCTGGCTTCCAAGAGACATGTAATTTATCAGGTTCTGGATTTACTACTGTAAGAAGTATATTATAATCTGATGATGGTCTAACTCGACGTTGTCGTTCAACTACTACTTGCACGTCATCAGAATGTTTACCAGGGTTTAACATAGATACCATTGAATCTGACAATGCATCAGTTAGTAACAGTCTTTGTAATAAGTCCATTAACAATTGAATATCTGGAAATCATAATATAGTTTATAGTGCAAAATATAGTTTATAATATTATGTTTAAGAAATATAATGAGTTTACTTATATCAGGAGGAAAATACACATTTCGACCAAGACCAGCTATTATTTTATCAACACTGTCAGTTTCAATTAGCTGTATTGATCCTAAAGGTGTTATAATATTCTCTAATTTATCCAAAGTATCATCCATGTTAATGAGGGTAGAAGGCTGAGCATTAATATTAAACATGGCTACGACAATTTAATCAATTAAATTTAATATAGGTACAAAATATGTAATTAATATATTTTTTTTATTACTTGAATTAAATGTAGTATGAATGTGTTCGATAATATTTTTAGTTTCAGTCTTATTTTTTGTAAACACAAATATATCTGTAGCAATAATTACATCCATATCACCTAATTGTGAAATCTGTGTGTATGGAAGTGGGTGACGTTGTACTTCTGTCATTCGCCACCACAGTGGTATGCCAATAATTAATAATATAAATGCATAAATCGCAGCAGACAAATTTCTTAAGTCTTCTATAAAATATAATTTTTTTTTTAAGTAACGAGAAGTGAGATTTAAAAAAAATAAATTACCATCGTCTTCTTTGTCAATTATTTCCCAAATTTCATCACTACTACTATCATTTGTAGATGTTTGAACAGTATCGTTTTTGTCTTGTTTAGTATCAATGTCTTCTAATTTTGACATTCTAATTGAAAAAAAAAACAATGTTCATTTAAAAATATATACAATAGAACCTTAATTATCTGAATCAACTGATCTGGATACTGTACATTTTTTTTTTATGTGTACGTTATATTATAATTATGAAAATTAGACAAAATTATCTATTTTTAATTTACGGATAGTTGCTAAGCGCTTTTGTTCGTATTTGTATTTGGATAACCATAGAATGAATTTACTATATTTTGTAGTTATAAGTAGTGTACTTAATACAATAAAACTAATTAAATATTTAGGTTATCATCATCATCAACAGCCTAACAGTCCATTGAGTACCTGCACTGATACTAATAAGTCTCTTTTTTCCATCCAAAGTCAAATCTATTGTTGCATATCCATTTATCAATCTCATATCCTTTTTTACAGGTTCTTTCTAACGGGTTCTTGGTTTACGAAGTGGTCTTACCATGTTTATATTTCCTATTTGAACATTTTTTTAATAAATCTTAAACTGCTCTACATACATATTCTCAGCCATTCCAGTCATTTAAATATTTAGGTATAGAATATAATTTTCAAATTGAAATCGTAAAAATGTATATTATATTTATTATGTTCTTAGAATTTAGAGGTTTTTTTAACATAATATTGTAAGTAACTCACTTGTATTAAATGCTAATAACAGAATAGGTCTTTGATTTATCACAGACTAAATAATTTAATCTGTAGACTTATTTCAAAATTGTAGCGACAACACACGAACCATTAGAAAGATTCATTTTTTATTGGTGGATTAAACAGAACATTAGTATATTTTTCCTTTTATATAACTATGGGTCTATGCACAGAGTTATACATATAAATTATATTTTAGTAAAATGAGTAATTTCAAGTAAAAAATACAATTTCAATTGAATTATGAAAATACTAAATAGCATTACTATAAATATTAAGTAAATAATAAATATACTAAATCCGTTATCTAATCGTATTATACATATTTCATATTATGTCTATTGATTTTATTGCATAGAATATTATGCACGAAGATTAGGATTATTGATAAGATAAGGAAATTCGACTATGTTTGTATACCATGTTCGCGGTTATGAATGTATTGGGATTTTTGTTCAGGACCGAATTTAGGGAAAGCTTAGTTGGTTTCGAAAATCTAGGGTTCCTACAATTTCATAATTATTTTATTGAAGTACTAAAAAATCTACAATAGTATATAGAACATTAAAATTATATTTTAGATTCTGAGCAAAGCGAGGAATGGATTAGTTTAACAATAATGTTTTTTTTTTCTATATGTCTGAAGACACTTTTTCGGGTAGAAGTAATGTAAGGTTTGATCACCACAAATAGGGTATGCTATCGATAGCAAGTTGGTACTTTATTTAGCTTATTTTTTTAATTTCTCAAGTTTTTCCTTGGGAGACTTAAAGGTATCAAAAAATGGATGAAAATCGATAAAATTACAGTTTCCGTTAAGCTCTCAAAGTTTTTCCAAAAATGTTTAACATTACCTGCAATTTTGGGTTTAACGATTTAACTTCTTGACTTTTGATCAGAGGAACTTGAAATTTATTTCAAATATTTACATTGGTAACTTACACACGTAGGTAAAATTTTGAATTGGATTATCAGTATAGTATATTGTAATATATTGAGTTTCACTCAGAATCGTATTTTCTAGTGCAATGTCATAATATTGTATAATGAACCACTAATTTCTCGAAGGGACGAATCATTGACCTTTCCTTCAACACGAATATTCAATTGGTCATGATTTAACAAACATTTCCATACAATCATTCAGACAACTTGATGCTAACCAAAATTGTATTTATTCCATCATGAATAACTACTCTCGATGATTTGATTCTGTTCAATCTTATTCTACTATATCTTACTCTTTCTTTTTTGTTCCTTCTCACAGTACGTCCTTTGTACATAATCATCCCTACATAGGATGCTTAATTATTTGGCCTCTTAGTACTGTAAAATTTTTAATTTTTAAATCAGTTTTATTTTAATATTAGTTGCATTCACTATTCACATTGTAAATATTACCTAAGAGTATTTATTTTATATGATACTTATAATGCACGTCTATAGTTATACAGGACTAGAAAGGAACATCGACTCCATACTCCAAAGATTTAATATCATAAAATAGGTGTAACCAGAATAGAAATTTACAATTTAAACAAAAACATCTGCCATCTTTACCTTCATAACCCATGTTAAATCATAAATGTTCAATTCTGATTTAACATATTCTATGATCGAATCACACGAACCACAATTAAAGATTTTGTGACACAAATTAAAATGTTCTGTAAAAAGTACACATTGATGTTTTGCGTTAGCTATGTTTCAATATTTAAAATTCTTCTTTTCATAAATTATTATTTAATTATTTTGACAACTGCCACTACTATACTCTGCATGTTCCACAAGAAAAGTGTACATTTTTACGCAAAATATCGTTTCTACCTTTCACGTTTCTATGTTTTCTACATAAATACATTTTAAATTCTTTAACAATATTATTAACTATTTAATTACAATGTATACTTTTTACGAAATATTTTGATTGGGATGATTTGAGTTTTCAGTTGACCAGTTCTATAAACAAATTGAAGAACTACCAAATCAAATTTGTACACCAATAAAGTTACATTTATACTTGTATTATTAAATAATTAATAAATACATTTATATACAAACAAGAAGTATACATATTATTCATTAAAATTAAAATATTATCCTATTATAATTAACATTTAGTATGAAACCTAAAATATTTAATTTCAAGAAGTAAAATTTAATCATCTCTTAAGACTAACAACTCTTCTTGTGTGATGTGTATACGTAGTTCTTTCTCAACTAGTATATCACAGATATTAGTCAATTCTTCCGGCAAATAAAATGCTGCTTCCATGTATAAATACTGTAAAAAAATTTGGAATTTAACAAAATTGGGTTTTCAATCAAAATAATATAACATACTTTATGCCATGGACAGTTTTCAACAGCTTCATAATAACACTTTTTATAATCGGACGGTGAGCTTTGTGATATATATTGCAAATAAAGTCGCCAAAACATAGGACATTTTTTCATTTCTTTAATATCGCTAAGACTCCTTATAAAATAGTCAAATAAATGGCGCATGTTTTTGAATAAATCTAAAGTATTTCCACCTCCTTAAAAAAAAAAAAAAATATATAGCATATAATTTATAATTTAATTTTTATATTCTACACACTATATCTTTCATAGAAATTAGTTTTAGTTTGATAACAATAAGAACTACAATTCTGAGTGAATCAATATAGCACTTAATACTTAAACAAGCTGACTAAAATAGTTTTAATATTATTACATTCTACTTCAGAATGACAATGTGTTATATAATTTGGCTGCAACATTTCTATATAATATTATATAACTTGAATAAAATGAAAAAATTACATTTTTAGAAATAACATTACATAACTTGCATAACACAGGATTAGTGTAATTAATAACTGAATTAACCAATCAACTATAAATACTGAACCTATTATTAATACAGTTTAACTAAACTCTAATAAATAGATGTTAGAAATACATAAAGATTAAATAATCTATTTTTAATACTTATGAAAACTAACTTACCATATACACTCATAGACATTTCATTATCAATTAAATGCTTTCTTGCTACATCACCAGCAACTCTCAATCTTTCACTACCTACTAATATCAACATTAATCTAACAGTTTCCATATTTTCAGCAAGATTATTATCAACGTAAACATTTTCTATTTGCCACAGTGGTGTTCCAAAACCTCCATATTTAATCTATGACAAAAAAAAAAAAAAAAAAACAATTAATATATTTAAAAGAATATAAATTATGCTTAGGAATATCATTGTAATTCTATAAAAATATTTATAAGCACGATACAAAGAAAGAAAAGTTGATTTTATTTTTAGATCATATCTAAGATTTCTTATTTTATATTTAGGTTTTACCTCGTTCCAAACCATTGAAAACAAAAATTGCATATTATGAGAATACTTTGATATAGCATTCCGTACATGTATTTTAAATTCTTTATGATAAGTTTTAGATTTATTACAGTGATAATTTAAAATGATAATCATGGTTTCAGTCAAAATCTCTTCAGCTGCACTGAAATTTATATATAAACAATTAGATTTTTACACATTTTATCATAATAAAATTATAAATCAAATTTCTTACTGGTTTACTTCATAATTGTTTATTTTAATGGTATTTTGAATTTTTCCAATTACATCTTTAAGCATGAATACAGAAGTTTGTACATTTTGAGTCAAATATAAAAACCAAGCACGACAAGAAACCCATTCAATAAGAAATTGTGGTAAATAATTATATTTCATATCACAATAAATAAATTGTTCTTGATCAGCTAAAATACTTTCAGTGACATTATCAAATACTATCATTGCTTCTTCTATTAATTTTAAACTTGCATGTTTTGGCATTACTCCAATTGCTAGAGATATTAGAAAGTTTAATGCCTTTTCTCTAAATAATGAATACAAAATAATTATTGTCACTAATCATAATACAAATTATATAGATTTATGATAAATAAAACATGATAGTTTTAGTATTCTACATACTAGCTAATAGCTATACATACTTGCAATCAGACTGAATCAATATATCTACTATGTTCTTGTAAATAGCAGTGAATGATGCTCGATAAGAAACATTTAAATAAATAGGTTTATCATCCAATAAAACTGATTGACCATCGATTAATTTCTGCAAAATATTCAAAGCATCATCTTTTTTGCCAACTTGATATTTTAACAATGCAAATTCAATGAATAGAGGAATGTTATTTCTACAATGTAAAAACACATTAATTCTTACTATGATGATTATATTATTTTAATTCCATAATACCTATATTCAGGTTTTCCAAGTAATAATTTTACTTCCAAAACCAAACGACTGTTATCAAAACTGGATTTTACAATCATTCGATATCTTTCAAATCTTAACCACCACACCAAAAACATATTTGCTTCATCAATATAATTCATAGCATATAAACAATCAGTTACATGTCTCAAAATAGTAGTTAAAAAATTAGAATATGTTTGACTGGAAATAGATTCTTCATAATAGTTAGGTGACATTGCTGTCTTAAGCATCTTCAACAACACATTGCTTCCAATTTTATCACCGAAATTTGCTAGGGATAAAAATTAATGGATATTACTACTATTACTAATTATTACAATGCTAAAATTAATATAAATATAAATTTATACACTTTACTTATAAGTAATCGTTTATTTAATATTTACTTACAATCTTCAAAATGATGAGCCATAAAAAGACTGCTGAGAACAGTCTCAAGACTATCTAAATAATAATTGCATTTATGAATGCCCAACTGCCGCGCAACAAAATGACGGAATGGTAAAATTGGCATTTTAAATAGAACAAAACAAGCTGTAACTAGATTAGCAACAACAGATTTATGAACGACTAAAGGTTGAACCAATTCTGCCATTTCTTCTGGTAAAACTATTCTTTGTGGATCTTCTGCATCATCCACCTTGTGTTTAGGAAGAGGTAGCCAACGATCACGTGTTCTTAGTGATTCCACTTGATACCATGCTTTATTCAAAGGCATTGTTTTCAGTTCATTATCAAAGACTGTGGAAGTTTATTCATTAATATAAATGTAATGCATAGAGAAAATATAATTTTATTTACTTATATCATCAGATGAATCAATAAAAAACTTTTCAATGAGACTGTTATCAAAGTGATTAATACTAATTGAAAAATACATGTTTATTAATGTTAATAACTGTTCGTAATGTCCAGCCTGTCTCAAAAATAAACCACATTTCACAAACAGTTCTAAAACATTCATATATAATTATATAATAATTAATAAATATTAAATGATAAGAAATATATATATAATAAAGAAATATTTTGTCATTTAAATTTCAAATAATAATTTATACTATATTATACAAACCAATAATTTTTTGTTGTATATCTAATTGTTCATTCAATGGTAGACCATGTTTTACTTTACCTAGAGCAAACATAGCATCTGAATACCTTTTAAGTACATTTGAAGTTGTACATTCTGATAAAGAGTTTTGATTTGCATAAATATAATAATTCCACAATAATGGTTTAGCTGAATTGTATTTTTGTAATTCTTTTAACAACTCTTTATTTAACTAATTGACAAATATTAAAATAACAATTTCAATTATTATAATTATTTTTAAAAACATTTACTTCTTCTGGAGTGTAAAAATCTTCAGCAAGAGTCCATTTAATATCTAGAAGTTTGTCGTTATCAAAGTTAAGTAATAATGCTTTATCTAAAATAGCAATTTGCTTTTCTAATATATTTCTTTTATTTAATTTTCCTTTATAACCGTAATCACTGTTTAATGAATATAATGCTTCCTGTTAAATAATAATATGAAAAAACATTCAGATATTAATTTTTTAGTATGATAATTAAAATAAATAAAATACAATTTTTTTATGTAAACCCTTACTTGATGGTTCACAAATTTAATCCATAAATCAACATCAGATGGATTTTCTGATAATTGTTTATTATATTCAGCAGTCAATAGAGTTAAATTATTTTCACATTTTATTGAATTTAATTTTACTTTTTCAACATCTTCATCATATATTTTTTTAGGGGTTTTTAATAATATTTTATTTTGAGTTAAACAACCTTCTTCTACACATAATTCAATATTTTCATCGCCATAATCTTTTTCTTTATAAGCATAATAACGTTTTACAGATTTTTGTTTAAAAGAATTGTAAACCCACCCATGATGTTCTAGAACACGATACTTATTACTAACACGAAATCTAGAAAAACAACACATATTAAATATTATGTTTAACAAAAGTATAATAAATATATTTTTATAATTAACTTACTCTGGTGCTGCAGGTCTATATAATTTATCGACTTTTAAATTTCCTATTTCTTTTTTCCGATCGATTTTAATATAGTCATAATCTTCTAAAATATGTTCTATATTTATTCTAAAAATATTAAAATTAAAATATAACGAACAATTTTGGATAATCAACAAAAGTCATATTAATTGAATATCAATAAAATATATACTAATGATTAATGTTGACTATTACTAACTTTGGTTGTTTAATTTTTTTTAACCGTTTTTTTTCCTTTTTTTTTTTCATTTTTCCGTGCAATTTTTTATACAATTTATAAGAATTTCTAACATCTTTTTCATGGTCTTTATTTTTATTATCTTCAGTAACAATGTTTATTAATTTTGTGGCCTCGGGTTCAAAACTAGAATTTTGAAGCCATTCTGACGGCACATTTTGTTCTTCAGTTGCTATGAAAATACATTTTTAATTAGAAACAAGTAATATAAACTATCCATATTGTATTATTCATTATTGTTTTTGCATACTAGTGAACAGAAATGATAAAATACCAATCAATTCCACATCTATTCAATTAAAATGTTAATTATTTATCATTTCAGACTTTTATTCTTCATTTCGATTCAATAATGTAAAATTAATAGTTGTTAAATGTAAATAGTCTTACTTTCTATGTCTACAGTTGAACTAGATTTTTCATTTAAATACGCTGGAAATAATGACATGGTGATGAAAATGATTGAGAAATGATAAATTTTAGTGTATTATTATTTATATACAGGTAAAACAAATTATGAACACAATAATTATTATGTTCACAATTTACTATTAATCTATTATCTACATAACGTCATTGACAAAAATATTTTTCGGATGAGTAAAGATTTGTTTTTAATTTTTCACCGAATGTTATTTGAGAACGTTAACGTCTTTATCCAAATAATTTTAGAATTTGGATTCGAATCTGATTACACATTTTATCTCTTATCATTCTCTTATAATCATTTTGACTATATACTACGACCACGGTTCAAGATATTCAGTTTCCTGGTCACAGTAGATTGTATTCAAGGCCTTCTGACAATCACTGAAGAAAAAATGATTAGTAATACAAGCGTTTTCGCGAGGGTACTGAATGGAAACAGTTTACTAAAGATCGTTTTGGCCATTGTTTTCGATTAAAACATTTAACTGTTTACTAAAATGTTTGCTCTTATCACTAAACACCTTCACCAACAGTTTTGTATTTCTGTTACCTCTTATTATAAAAATGATAATACGAAATACTCTGTATTGTACTGTACTGTACTTCTATTGTATTCGTACTGTCGTAATGTCCTGAAATAAAATATATATTTTAATAAGTGATTAGGATTTAATTATTGTATTATCAGTTTTCCCTCGTTTAGGCGATGCATAAATTTGTTATCTTAACTAATGCCTATCAGTAAACATTTTGTTTTCCGTACCACAGATTATATGAAACATTTCATATAATCTATGTCCGAACCTCTAGCGAAATCACGCTTATTCACATAATATATTTGTAGAAAATTTTTAAATCTTACATTTATTGAATTGATAAAATTTTATCATAATGATACAAATATTATATTGAAAAAAAAATTGTATACTATTAGCATTGATTATAGAATTCGACTATTCCATAATGATAATATACATAAATCATCATATTATTACTTATATTTTAAAATATTTTATTACAACACATTTATAGTCTAATAAGTTTAATTTATACGTATATCATATAACATATTATTTATAATACAATACATACAGTGTATAAACGATAATTGAAAACCCATAATATTTTTAAGTAGAACAATAATAAATACATTTTGTTTTTTTTTTGGTTAGTTTTTAAATTTAATAATACACATTTAAATGGTCTCTAATTATTTTAACGTTAGTTAAAAACGTAAATTTTAAAAAGTTACACGCATGAGTAATAATTTTTTTAAATGACAAAATTTTAAAGTTTTGACTATTAATTTTTTTTTATATTTTTTTTCATGAATTTTGGTAGTTAAATCAACTTTCTAAGTGCAAAAATAGCTGAATTATAGAAATGTAAAATTATTCATAATTTTTCGTGAAAATGTATTACATGATGAATATAAAAATAATGATGATTATGACATATTATCATCTGAATATGATTTACATGACGTATTTAATATATTATGGTTGTCAATTTTAACTATGTCATCAATTTCATTAAACTGATTTTGTTCACAATTTGTACCTTTAGAAATAAAAATTGCAGTACTTCTAAATAATATTCTTAAAACTCGTGTTGTT
>CM023360.1:8110250-8123633 GCA_013282895.1 Eriosoma lanigerum
AAACATATAGACAGTATTTTGTCACAAATACCCAAAAATATTTTTAATAAAAACTAAAAAAATGACTGGAAGAACCAAATTTTTAAAAAAATTCAAAATAGATTTTCTATAATGTTTATTCAAAAGTACACGAAACAAATTTGTGACAATACAAATATCGCACAGCACGCTTTAGAAAAGAATGCAAAATAGTGCAACAAAATTTCAGCCCTACTTATAACATCGATATGTATACCTAAAAATACTATTGATTACGAACACTTTTTCTGAGTTTGATTTTCAGGTATTAATACCGAAACAGCATTAACGATATTATAGAATTAAAATATTTTATAAATTTAATATGTTAATAATATTTGTTATTATATGTTAAAATATGTTTTAATACTTAATTCTCATTTAAATTTTTATTCTAGATTGTTTTTGTAAGTTTACACTTTATAATATATCATTCTTATCATGTGATACACTACTGTAGCTATCAATTTGCATCGAAGTGAGGAATATACCTACCGGTTAAAGTCATTGTACAATGTGTTTTAAAAATTATGTATGTTAAAAATACATAATTTTACTATGGGTGAAAAGTTAGGTTAAATATAATTTTGCTAAGTAATAGCTTTTTTTATCTCATTTTTTAAATATTTTTTTATAAAATTACGATGTTCGTTTTTGACGAAATTAATTTATGTTGTTTATTTTTTAAAAGCAGTATGGGTTCTGTTTAAAAAAAAAAACATCGTCCACAAATCAATATTTTAATTAAAACGTTATTGATATTTTTTTATTTTCATTATTGTTAATCATTATATTAAATTTAATTAATACATTAATATTTAATAAATTGTTGTTGTATATTTTAATAGGCCAATTATCTGGAATTGCATGTAATGGACTTTTCTGTGGTAACGATTATTTTTAATACCAGTAGTACTTAATAAAAAATATTACTGTTTTTTTACCAATTTATTTATTTAAACATATGTTCTTCTTCGCTTAAATAAAATCAAATATTAGTTGATACTGGATATCGTATAAAATATTATAGATTAAATTACCTATTGATTTATATTAGGTAATAAAACGTGTTTTGTAATGCCGTTCAGTTTTTGAGTCAACAACGTTATTTGTTATAGCTGATACCAGGGTTGGACTTGACTCTAAATATGTACCGGGAAATTTAACTTTTTAGCGGTCCCTTCCTCTCCGGTTCTAACCTCTCCGGCGGACTTGTCTCATAAATGTGTGGTGGGAATTGTTGGGAGAAGAGGGTAAAGTTCTATCATAATTATTTAGTACATAAATTAAAAAATTTCATTGGCTGGCTTATGTATATGTCTAGCCTTTGCCATAAATTTTAATTTTTTGAAATAAAAATATAAAAAAGATTTTTCGGGTTTTGGCAACGTCATAATTTTGTATTTGGATAGATTAAGTGATAAACCCAAATCACTAAACCAATCTGAAAATCTAGTTCAATAACTTTGTATTTTTAGACAATCATCATTAAAAAGCAAGAAGGTCGATTCTAGACGTTTCTCCTTTGTTCCTTCGGTCATCAGAGAAATGAATGATTTATTAAATTAAGATTTGAATGCACTGATATTGCATTTAAAATACTATTTTGAGCGAAACTCGGTCAGATATACAATGTATTATACTGATAATCCATATCAAAATGGTATATGGTAATGAGATTATTCAAACAAATTTTGAAGTCCCTTCTATCAAAACATAATAAGTTATTACAAAATTTTAGAATCATTTTAACGGAAAACGTAATTTGCCGATATTCTGTTATTTTCGGAAGTAGGAAAACATTTTATGTAATTCCAAAATGAAGTACCAAGAAGATGAATATTTTATCGATAGTATACCCTATGTTTATGGTAATCGGACTATTATTTATATTCGAAAAAAAGTTTTCAGAATATTAAAACAATAAAAAATATCATAAATATAAATATCATGATAATCAAATCTACTAAATATTATATAATTAAAAACTTACAAAAAAAGTTTTGATTTACCATTTTCAAAATATTTTGTAAATAAATTAAATAGTGTATGAGTAGGCTTTTATAAAATTTGTAAACCGTTAAATCTAAAATTGCAGGTAAGAATTAACGTTTTTGGAAAAAATTTAAAAGTCTATATTTAGTAAAAAAAAAGTCCTTTCGTCAAAATTACTATTTCCGTGAATTTTGACGCTATTCCGTTATTATTTGGAAGTTTTTCCTCACCCATGGAACACATTTGAAAAATAGGTATATTATTATATCATAATCGATTACTCTAAAACTATCAATAATAATTTTGCATACATATTATTATATTATCTTCTTTTATTACCATAAGAGTAAAATATATTTTTACAAAAAACAAAAAGGGGCCTCAATTTTATTTGTGCACATCGGACTCGCAGTCCAATATGTCAACGACCCCTTTATTGCTGCGGTCCATCGTGAAAATTCCCGGTATCCCAGTGGGCTAGTACAAACCATGGCTAAATATATAGGTATGTCAGAAACTTTGTGATACGCAGGTGTCATGGCGGCCTCTAGTAGTGAATTCATTATCAATTATAATCATTAACAAAACACAGTAATAATATTTGTCACACGTATATTATAAATCTATTGTCACACGTGAATATCGAGTGAGATGTTTCACGAAACTTAAGCAGATAATAATAATCTACTCTATGGATCACTGCCAGCTGAGATTTTCTTTCATGAAATATCAAGGAATAATACATGCGCAAACTATGACAACATTTTACGAAGTTGCTGATATACCTATATATTTAGCAATGGTCCAACCCTGGATAATACCATTGATTATAGAATATAGTCTATTCTATAATCAATGCTAATATTTTAATAGTATACGTAAAGTTAGGTTAGGCTATATTTATTGTGGTATTTAAATTAATAGTATTAAATTATGGTGTAATCATATTAATGATATAATAATGAAGTGTCAGTTGGCAGTATTATGCAAATATTTTCCACCGGGTTTTATGATATTAGTAATATTTTTTTTTTTTTATAGAGACTAGGTTATGTTAGATTTTTTTATTCTTGGGTAACGAATAATATAGGTGCTCTCCACATAAGATATAAGAATATCTTCAATTGCAGTGCTACCGAGTAACATTGTAGATTTAAATCAAAACACAACCCATATTAGTTTTAAACGGAATATAGGAAATCTCCGTACCGTATGTTATATTTAAACGTTATTTTTAGATGATGTTCTAACAAATTTGAGAACAGCACATACACCTTGTAAGTGAAGTACATACTTATTATCAATTATATTGGCTTGGATATTTTGCAATCATGGTTTAATTAATTACCTTTTTGATAATTGAGAAATCGAGAGTCACATGGTAATTTATTCCTTATATTATCACGAATACTTAGTAGGTATAATTAGCATTTTTAATATTATAGTAATAAATAGACAATTAGTACAATACGAGGGTAAGTTATTGTATAACATTTTTGGAAAACTGAAACACTATTGTATATTTCCTTTTTGTAGAAGACATATAAATTTATATAATTATATAAAAGAACTAACATTATTGAAATCATTTAATAAATATTTTCCATATAAAAAAAAAAAAAAAAAATGAAGAGACAATAATAATAAAAAATTAATAAATTAAAAAGTCATATACGATTGCTTCTGTGGCTCTATTTTAATCATTTCCATTCAAACGTTGCTCACTGTACAAACCTCATCGTTTCTTCAAATTATTTTTAACTGACACTACATTATTTGCAAATATCATGCACAATAGTGCTTCACACTATTTATCTTTTGTTATTTCGTTAATTAATAAAGAGACAATAAATAAATAAATAAATAATAAATAAAAAAATATTTAATAAATCGATTAATTATCATTTTTAAATTCGAAGACTTTATGACGGATTGGGGAGGGGTGGGATGATAACCCGTTACACCTCCTTCCAATCTGTCTACACTACTGACTCCCTTGCTATGTATACCGTGGCCACTTCTTGCAAATACCATATGTCCATATGTCTCACAATTTCATTTTTCAGCGCCGAAGTTGTGGATTAAGAAACTATTTAACATATTGATGCTGTGAAAACACATTCAAGCTAATGCATATGAAATACAATTAATGAATTAACTGTTTTTTTTCTTCTATTACTCCAATCATAGATATTTAATAGGTTTATGTCTAAAATGTATTCGTATTTTAATTTTATAGAATTTTATAATAATAATGAACTAATAAACTTATGGGGTATGTTATTGCATAACTTATTTTGCCAAACTGAAACACTATTGTATTGCCTTTTTGTCGAAGGCAGATTATTTATATAATTATATAAAAAGAACTAACTTTATTGTAATCTACAAATAAATATTTTGCACATAAAAAAAAATGTATGAGATAATAATAATAAAAAGTCATATAAGATTGCCTTTGTGGCTCTATTTTAATCCTTTCCATTCAAGCGTTGCTGCCAACTGTAAAATCCTCTCATCGATTTTTTCAAATTATCTTTAACTGACACTACATTATTTGCAAGAATTATGCACAATAGTGCTTTACCCTATTTATCTTATTTTATTTCGTTAATTCATAAAGAGAACATAAATAAAAAAATAAATAATAAATATTAAATAAATCGATTAATTATCATTTTTAAATTCGAAGACTTTATGATGGATAAGGGAGGGATGGGATGATAACCCGTTACACCTCCTTCCCATCTGTCTACGCTACTGACTCGCTTGTCAAGTATACAATGGCCTCATCTTGCAAATACCATATGTCCATATGTCTCACAATTTAATTGTTCAGCGCCGAAGTTGTGGATTAAAAAACTATTTAACATATCGATGCTGTGAAAACACGTTTTTCAATTAAATTCAAGCAAACGCATACGAAATACAATTAATCAATTACTGTTTTTTTTCTTCTATTACTCCATTCATAGATATTTAATAGGTTTATTTCTAAAATGTATTCATATTTTAATTTTATAGAATTTAAGGAACCATTAAATTTATCAGGTAAGCTATTGCATAACTTTTTTTTAGCAAACTGAAACACTATTGTATATTTTCTTTTTGTCGAAGACAGATTATTTATATAATTATATAAAAAGAACTAACTTTATTGCAATCTACAAATAAATATTTTACACATAAAAAAAAAATTATGAGATAATAATAATAAAAAGTCATATACGATTGCCTTTGTGGCTCTATTTTAACCTTTTCATTCAAACGTTGCTGCCAACTGTACAATCCTCTCATCGATTTCTTCAAATTATCATAAACTTTTACTACATTATTTGCAAATATCATGCACAATAGTGCTTTACCCTATTTATCTTTTGTTATTTCGTTAATTATTAAAAAGAACATGTAAGATCTAAATGTTCTAATTATATTCTACAACTAATTATGGAAACTCCTCATCTTCTAACACGTTGAATGATATGTTGTATGTACTAGATAAAGAATGTTAACGTGATCTATTATTAGATCACTCCAAAAGATATGCATGTATTATTACAATTTAACGTTAAAATAATCGATGTAGACCATATAAAATTAAATTTTATACATGTTATCGAGAGGAAAAATAAAAGTTAAAAAATCTTTAGTATACTTTGATTGTAATGGATATATCCGTAATGACTTGTTAATTTGTTAATTCACTTAATAATACAATTTTATAAATTTCTTGTAACATATTTATTTAACAGACATAAAGTTACTCTATGCAATAGATCTCCGAAATTTCGTTGGTATGTATATATTTAATAATTATCTATATTAATTGTTTACTAACTATACTTTGTAATTCGTATTAATAAGGAACGCTGAATGAACCGTACTAAATTAGTATAAACTTGACTAAGAGTCTATAGGGTACTCTTATAAGGTATTAATTTGTTATTATTCGAAACTTAAAACATGTTATAATGGTTGGGAGATGTTAGATTTTGATCCATCCCAATATTCGTTCCTTAAATTCAACCGATTGATTATTATTGTTTGTTTCCGTATTAATATTATAGAGTTCGTTACTTGTTGGTGTTATACAAATGATTTTATATATCCTTAAAAAAACAACAACAATCCGTCAGGTAAGAATTGTGGATTGGCTAGTGAATGTCACCAAATTTAAATATATTAGACGACCTGGAAACTGCTGCCAAAGTGTCACTATCGAATCTCTCAGTAAAATAAAATTTTAAAATTTTAACACTTTTTTTGGAGGGAAATTTAAATTTGAATCTCTCCTATATAACTTTTTTAATTTAAATAAATCGAATAATTATCATTTTTAAATTCGAAGACATTATGATGAATGGGGGGAGGGGTGGGATGATAACCCGTTACTCCTCCTCCCAACTGTCTACGCTACTGACTCCCTTGTCATGTATACTGTGACCTCATCTTGCAAATATCATTTGTCCATATGTCTCACAATTTTATTTTTCAGCGTCGAAGTTGTGAATTAAGAAACTATTTAACATATCGATGTTGTGAAAACACGTTTTTCAATTACATTCAAGCAAATGCATACGAAATACAATTAATCATTTAATTGTTTTTTTTTTCTATTACTCCTATCATAGATATTTAATAGGTTTATTTCTAAAATGTATTCGTATTTTAATTTTATAGAATTAAATAATGATAATGAAACCTTAGATTTAATGGGTAAGTTATTGCATAACTTATTTTGCCAAACTGAAACACTATTGTATATTTCCTTTTTGTCGAAGGCAGATTATTTATATAATTATATAAAAGGAACTAACTTTATTGTAATCTACAAATAAATATTTTGCGCATTAAAAAAATGTATGAGATAATAATAATAAAAAGTCATATACGATTGCCTTTGTGGCTCTATATTAATCCTTTCCATTCAAGCGTTGCTGCCAACTGTACAAACCTCTCATCGATTTTTACAAATTATCTTTAACTGACACTACATTATTTGCAAGAATCATGCACAATAGTGCTTTAACCTATTTATCTTATTTTATTTCGTTAATTAATAAAGAGAACATATAAGATCTAAATGATCTAATTATATTCTATAAGTAATTATGGAAACTCCTCATCTTCCTAACACGTTGAATAATATGTTGTATGTACTAGATAAGGTTAGGTTCACGTGATCTATTATTAGATTACTCCAAAAGACACGCATGCATTTTTACAATTTAACGTAAAAACAATCGATATAGAATATATAAAATTAGATTTTATACATGTTATCGAGAGGAAATGTAAAAGTAAAAAAATCTATAGTATACTTTGATTGTAATGGATATATCCGTAGTGTCTTGTTAATTTGTTAATTCATTTAACAATACAATTTTATAAATTTCTTGTAACATAATTATTTAACAGGCATAAGATCAACCTATGATAATAATAATAATCGACAAAACCTTTGTATGTATATATTTAATAATTATCTATATTAATTGTTTACTAACTATACTTTGTAATTCGTATTAATAAGGAACGCTGAATGAAACATGCTATAAATTAGTATATACTTGACTAAGAGTCTAGGAGTCTATAGAGTATTATTCGAATATAAAACATGTTATAGTGGTTAGGAGAAGTTAGATTTTGATCCATCTCATCCGTATTTATGTTGTATAGTTCGTTACTTGTTAGCGTTATACAAATTATTTTATACATCCTTAAAAAAAAAAAAACAACTTACCGTCAGATAAGAATTGTGGGCGGCTAGTAAATATCACTAAATTTAAATATATTTGACGACCTGGAAACTGCTGCCGAAGTGTCACTATCGATTCTCTCAGTAAATTAAAATTTTTTTGGAGGGAAATTTAAATTAGGAATCTCTCCTACATAACTTATTTTATTTAAATAAATCGATTAAATATCATTTTTAAATTCGAAATTATTAGGTGGTGAAGGGGGGGGGGGTGATAACCCTTTTCAACACCATCCTATCTGTTTACGCTACTGACTGCCTTGTCATGTATACCGTGGCCTCATCTTGCAAATATCATATGTCCATATGTCTCACAATTTAATCCTTCAGCGTCGAAGTTGTGGATTAAAAAACTATTTAACACATCGATGCTGTGACAACACGTTTTTCAATTACATTCAAGCAAATGCATACGAATTACAATTAATCAACTAACTGTTTTTTTTCTTCTATTACTCCAATCATAGATATTTAATAGGTTTATTTCTGAAATGTATTCGTATTTTAATTTTATAGATTTCATTATTGATGATAAATATTTAGATGTAACGAGTAAGTTATTGCATAATTTTATTTGGTAAATGGGTACACTTCTATAAATTTCCTTTGAAGAAGGACCATTATTATTTCTATTAGAAACAATGCTTAAAGACATAAAAAAGCACATACACTTCGCTAAAATTAATAAATTACTAAAAATCTAAATTTGTACACTGGTGTGAGTTATTATTAATGTACATAATAATATATTATAAAAAACAACAGCAAATATTTTTATAAGTATTTTATAAAATATATTACAACCAATAAAAATATATTTTACAATATATAATGTTTTTATTTTTAGATTATTATCCTCGTTTCTGGTGTGAAACTAGATATTTAGAAATAAGGCAACGCAATGAAAATATACTATTTAGACGTACTGAAGCATCCATACAATTTGATACTCATACCAACACTTAATAGAAATAAAGTTGCTGAATTTTTTTTGTTTATAATAACTATTCTTTTGTGTATTAAGTGCACCTATATCTGAAAAATTTATATATTTTTACAAAATTTATATTTCATAATAAAATTATTTAATGATGGTAATTATATGTAATTTTTTATTGACCTTTATATTGTACTCTCTTTATCTAATAGTAGTAACTTATGGACCTATTAAATGTTATCTTAATCTCTGCATGATTGACTTCTACTGCGTATTAATCAAAATCAATAAAGTTACGGTTTCCTAGGTGCGGATGATCTCCGTGATGATGGATCTCAACGACTGATCTGGTTTCCTAGGCGCGACTGGCCGCGGCTGGTTTCCAAAAAATTATACATTGATACGTTTATAATGCGTAAAAACTAAACAGTTTAATTTGAAATGTTGGGACGTTTACAAGTCATGGCGGAATTTCATGTTATAAATAATAATAATATAATTTTAATGACAAATTAATGACATAATATTGTATCACTAATAAATAAAAATCATAACTGTTAACTTTTCGGTCAATAGATAATTTTATTTTTATTGGCAACTCCATATATTACAGATAATAGTGTGAAATATTTATAGAAAAATATAATAATATAATTCTTAAATTTAGAATTTTTATAAAATGTAAATGGTTCGTACAAAACAATTGATTAAACCAATAGATTATTTTATTTACTGTACAGTTTGTAGAATTGTATCTACTATGTTGCTAAAAAAAATATCAATCCCTCTAATTATCATCTAGTCTAAAATTTGGATTACAGTAAGTAGCAAAATGTATCTAATAATATGTAAGAAATTAATTAATCCAAGTATTTTGACTCCTTCAATAAAATTCAATAGTATACAAATTTGATGATTTACAATAGTATAATAACGAGTCGCGTCGCAACTGTGGCGATACACTGCTCTCAAAGCAGTATAGATTTCAGCCACAGTGACTAATGTTGAGTCGCGTAGCGACAGCTGCGTGTAAGAAACCGTACCTTAACTGATACTCGGAGACTATTTTGGAATAATGTTGAATTGTAATTCGTACCAATCCAATCTCAATATGAAAAAAAAAAAACAAACTAATAGTGAGAAAAGGCCACGTTATAAAAAATATTGCGTAATAAAAAAAGGTAACATTAATTATAACATACAAAATACATATTATTTTCGACTACAAAACTAAAAAATATGTATTTTATCGATAGAACAATAACTAAAATATTGGAGTGATATAAATTTAATAAAAACATACACAAATTAATGGAACTTCATCAAAGGTTATATTCTTATATACTTATATAGTATTCAATATAAAACAAAAATAACTTACGACATAATAACACTAACCGTGATTATGTTGAATATAAACCCAGAATACGGAAATCCGATTAACTATAAAGACGCGTCCAGTGTGATAGTATAATACGTACATATATAAGTTTAGCCATGGGTATAGTTATATGGCCGTATTCAGTAGGAGTGACGATTTCCATATTCATCACCCCCTGAAAATTTAAGACATATTAAATGATATATACTTTAAGAAACAACAAGATTTTCATTTTAATATTAAGTAGTATATTATTAGGCTTCTGCAAAATTTTCTAATCCATAAACCCAAAATTGCAGGTAATATTAATTTTTTTTGTAAAAAAATTTAAAGCTCTATATTTGGCCAAAAAATCAACCAATTCCTTCCAAAATTTTACCACACTTGTATATTACCAATGTTAGTACCTACAAAATCGACGATAATCGTAATTTTGCCAATTTTATGGTAGTTTTTCTTCTCCTAGGGAAAAACATTGGAGAAATTCGAAATATGAGCTTAATAAAGTACTAAGAGGACACAATTTGCTACCGAAAGCATATCCCACTTATGATAATTTTCTATCCAAAAAATTGTTTTCATACATAAAGAAAGTAAAAACCTCTTTGTAGAAATAATACATTCCTGCTCCTTTTAGAATTTAAAATATATATAAAATTAACCTATCTTTGTCATTTTCAATTTTGTCACCTTTTCGAAGAAATACAAAAAGAAGAAATTAAATAAGTGATTTAAATTAAGTGCTAAAATGAGTTTTTAGTAAATAATAAAACTGCTTCTTGAGAGACGCTAATTTTGTTCATTATTATTTACAAACTCAGTAAAAATATTTTATCATTAATCTATAATATACCACAGTCATACATGGATAGAATGTTGTTTTTTCTATTAACTATCAATATCTTATAGCATAATTTATGTCTAGGATTATCGGAAAATTAACACTGATTTAAGACGTATATTGTAATCTAAACTCATATTTGCTATTTGTACATGTGTCAAACGAATATTTAGATGAAAATATTATGTTATTAAATAGGAAATAGTTTTTCATTATCCTAGACTATTAAATTATAATACAATTTTTAATAATAATTAGTAACTAGTTTACTGTAATGGGATAAATATGAGTTAATAAAAAACAATATAAAACTATTAATAATAACAAATAATAAACTAACAATAATAAAACAATATATTTTATATAAAAACTAAACAGACTGTTTATGTTATTTGTTATTTGATACAAGTTACCTATACATAATATATACAAATGTACAATGTTTGTGTGGTTAATGAAAATTTCGGAAACTTGTAGTAAATGTAAATTTGCAAATAATAAAACTTGTTTCTATAATTTTATATGACAATTGTACATTAATATTGATAGATAAGTTAAAAAAAAACATTTATATTAATAATTATTAAATTAATGCTCTGTACATAGTTTCTAAAATCCTAATCACCTCTTTTAATATTTAATTTTATGCAATTGATCATATTTTGTTTAGAATAATAAAATATGTTTATAAATTATACTTGTAAATTGTAATATTAAATTATTTTTGTATCTACTAAAGTGAAATATGTATCTATTTATTTATAATATACCTAATGCTAATGAATATGATAATGTTCTTAAATATAATTGTAATAGATTATCATACAAATTAATTTTGTATTATTAATAATTACCAGGGTTCGAGACTTCTAGCATTTGCATATTTATTTATAGCATGTGAAATAATAGCAGAGTAAGCTACAAATTCGTTTCATATTAAAATGAGTACAGCTTTAAAAGTTGTTAGTGCCTATTTTTACATATTTTAGGGTTTTTTCATTTTTTCTGCTATTTGTATAATTATCATCCTATTTTTTGCATATAATTAGTTAATCCGACAAAAAATAAGTAGTTTTATGGTTTGAGCAGTAAGTGTTGTTTAAAATTTATATTTAAATTTAATAAAAGTAAAATGTAAAAACGTATAAAGCTACGTTTAAAACAGGACTGTTCTGTGTTTAAAAACTATTACAAATATCTCAATAAAAACGGAATAGACGTAGATCTTATTTTCATCAAATCAAACTTTTTGTCTCGTACTACATCCTTAAAAAAATTACAAACACAGGGGTTGTTATTATTTGACTATATTGAAATTATTAACGATATAGAAAAACGATTTGAAACTCTACAAGGTCAAATTGGATTGAGAATACAGTTAAAATTCAAATAAGTTTTAGAAAAAAATGTCTTACATTTTATTGGGTATAGGAGGCATCGAAAAATTTGATGGTTTTTCAGATGATATTTCTAATAGTGATGTTCCATACTTTAGGTTCGTTACTATCACATCGGTCGATATACAACGTTCATTCTCAACATACAAAACATTTCTGACCAATAATAGGAGATCGTTCAAATTTGAAAATGTTCATAAACACAAAATAATACATTGCAATTTTCAAGGTTAGGTGTATAATACATATTATATTTTTAATTAATTTTTTTTTCATAAGAATATTACAATTTCTATAATTAAAATTTTTTGTTTTTTAATTTTTGTTTATTTAAAATTTATAATTTTTAGTTTATAAATTATAATATTTACCTACTTACAAATTTATTAAATTTTTTTATTGAGCATATTATAGTGCATATATTACCATATTTTAAGGCATAATATAGCGCATATACCTAACCTCAGTGGTGTAATGTGTTGTGATATATTTTTCCTTATTAGCTTATAGCATTATGTGCATTAGAAGATGGTCATCATTTTTAGTACATAAAAGTACATCAAAAGTCAAAAATAAGTATAGATGTTATAATAAATAAACTTATTTGTTATTGGATGATACATTATTCATATTTCCTAAAATTCCTTCAATTTACAATCTTATTATTATTATACTTTTACATTCAGACATCATTTGTAATGCAGTCAATGTATAATATACAATAATTAACAATTTAATTTATACAAGAAATGTAGACACTAAACAGTGATTATAAATTTATAACAGATTTTAGAATTTAGAAGTTATTATCAGTTATTCTGTTTTACTATTGTTACGTACCCGGATATATATATTGTATTATATTATATTATGTGATTTAAAGACTCCAGTTATCGTTCGTTAAGCTGTCACTATAAATCAATCATTATCAATGTCCGCGATACCGATAACTGGAAGTCCATCGAAGATTTAGTTGTATATTAGTTTTAGTACTTGCTGTTGTACCATCGCGAGATGTACTCATATGACACACGACGTTGTCACTCGAATAACCGA
>CM023360.1:8146594-8169116 GCA_013282895.1 Eriosoma lanigerum
AAATATATTAGACGACCTGGAAACTGCTGCCAAAGTGTCACTATCGATTCTCTCAGTTACATAAAAAGAAAAAAATTTTTTGGAGAAAAGTTTAAATTTGGAATCTCTCCTACATAACTTTTTTAATTTAAATAAATCGATTAATTATCATTTTTAAATTCGAAGACATTATGGTGGATGGGGAGGGGGTGAAAAACTGTTACACTCCCATCTCATCTGTCTACGCTACTGATTTCCTTGTCATGTATACCGTGGCCTCATCTTGAAAACACCATATGTCTCACAATTTAATCCTTATGCGCCGAAGTTATGGATTAAAAAACGATTTGACACATCGATGCTGTGACAACACGTTTTTCAATCACATTCATGCAAATGCATACGAATTATAATTAATCGATTAACTGTTGTTGAATAATTATTACATTAAATCGGTCTAATATGCGAGAAATCGATGGTCACTTAATCATTTTTTTCTTCTATAACTCCAATCAAAGATATTTAATAGGTTTATTTCTAAAATGTATTCATATTTTACTTTTATAGAAATGAATAATAATAATAATGAACCATTAGATTTAACGAGTAAGTTATTGCATAACTTTTTTTGGTAAAGGGATCCACTTCTATATATTTCCTTCGAAGAAGGACCATTATTATTTCTGTTAGAAAATGCTTTAAGACATAAAAAATGTATACACACCTCGGTAAAATTAATAAATTACTAAAAATCTAAATTTCTACACTCGTGTGAGTTATTATTAATGTACATATTAATATATTATAATACAAACAACAGTAAATATTTTTATGGTTATTTTATAAAATATATTACAACTAATAAAAACATATTTTACAATATATAATGCTTTTATTTTTAGCATTTGCTCTTCGTATTTGGTGTGAAACTAGATATTTAAATATCATAGGGCAAATGTAATGAAGAAGTACTATCAAGAAGTACTGAAGAACTTATATAATAGGATATTCATACCTACATTGAATAGAAAAAAACTTGTTGAATTTTTTTTGTTTATAATAATTATTCTTTTGTGTATTAAGTGCACCTATATCTGAAAAACTTATATCATTTTCCAAATTTTTAATTTCATATTAAAATTATTTTATGACGTTAATTATAAGTGATTTTTTATTGACCTCTATATTGTGCTCTCTTTATCTTTATAGTAGTAGTAACTTATGTATCTATTTAATGTTACCTTAATCTCTACATGATTGACTCCTACTGAGTATTATTTAAAATCAATAACTGATTCTCGGAGACTATTTTGGAATTATGTTAAATCGTACGATTCTCAATATGGAAAACAAACTAATAATAAGAAAAATGCTACGTTATATAAAATATTTCATAATAATAATAGGTAACATAAATTATAACATACAAAATATATATTATTTTCGTCCACAAAACTAAAAGATATGTATTTAATCGATATAACAATAACTAAAATATTAGAGTGATATAAATTTAATAAAAACATACAAAAATTAATGGAACTTCATTTAAGATAATATACTAATATAGTATTCAATTTATAACAAAAATAACTCTTACCGTGATTATGTTGTTGTATATAAACCCAGAATGCGGAAATCCGATTAACAATAAAGTCGCGTCCAGTGTAATGCGGAAATTATAATACGTAAATAGGTATAGCCGAATGGCCGTATTCAGGGGGTCCATTAAGTTGGCCCCCCCACATACGAAATTTGAAAAAAAATTTTATCTCAATCGTTTGTGCTACGTTAGTGCTGGATTGTGCCGTTGTTTTTGACGTTAGTGCTACTCCCAATCCAAAGTCATTTAATTTTCAAATTTTGAAGTCTATAATAATTTTTCCACCTGTTGATACAATATGGCATCAGCATATTATTTTATATAGGCATAACATTTTATGAGTTTTTAGAATTAAAATTCTTACAGTTTTTTGTAATATGGTAGACTTATTAAATTCAATAACTCAATTATGTACATTCTACCTAATTGTAAAATATCAGATTCTTACATGTCCTTATGTCGAGTATACAGCGACTAACTTTGTGGTGCTTTTTATAATATTATTCTACGTGTAATATTCCTATTATAGGATTTAAGCTGAAATTTTTTTTATCTCAATCGTTTGTGCTACGTTAGTGCTGGATTGTGCTGTTGTTTTTGACGTTAGTGCTACTCCCAATCCAAAGTTATTCAATTTTAAAAGTGGTGGGGTGGGGGCAATTTAATGACAGCCCCCCACATACGAAATTTGAAATTTTTTTATCTCAATCGTTTGTGCTACGATAGTGCTGGATTGAACCGTTTTTTTGACGTTAGTACTACTCCCAATCCAAACATATTCAATTTTCAAATTTTTAAGTCTATTATTTATCATTTGTTTTTTGAAACTCAGCGTGCAAATTGATTTCTTATTTAATTTTTTAAATTTTAATTTGTGAGAAAATCGTGTTACGAGAAAAATGATTTAATTTTTGAAATTGTATAATTGTATCTTTAATTTCTTATTTTTCAATATTTCTATATTCATAATATTTGCTCAATTATAATAAATAAGTATTTATATAAGAGAATTTCATCTTTTTTCTAAAATATTTTAATTATGATTTTTTGTCAGACAATCTTAATTGTTTCAAAATTCTATGTAGTATATTTTATACATAAGCATATGCAAAGTCATTCATTTTTTAATATCAATTATAGAATTTAAGCTGATAACTGTTGTTAAATAAATATTTAAATTACATGTACCTATTTAAAATTTAGTTCGAGTATACTAAAAACGAATAAATAAAACTTTTAATGTAATTTTTTATTTAGGTTTCGTGAAATATTTTGTTTTTGTTGTATTATTTCTACATAACTTAATATTTTTTTTATAAATTTTTATATTATTGATTACTAAAAATATTCACATTTAAATAAAATAACAATGGTGGAAAATAAATTATCTTTATATAATAAAATTTATTTGTATTTCTTTATAATTATAAACACATATGAGTGTACATACATAACTTTTTTACAGTTAAATAATTTAAAAAAGTAAACATGAAATAATTGAAATATTATTTTTGTTTCTATTTCTTATCATTTAGAGCACACTAATAAATGTACATTTATCTTTATCCTGAAGTTACATACCATTGGTTTTAATTTTAGATCATCATAAATCTCCCATATATTATCAATTCTTCTTCACATAGTCACATAATGTCCTATGATTGACATCTGTGGATTTTCACCAACCATGAATACTACACAACCTCATAAATAATAGTATAGTAATAGTCATTCTTTTTTTATACAAGTATATAATATAATCCATGAATTCCAAGGATTAGATAGAATTTGAGAAATTTCTCAATAAATAACTAAAAATATTATATTTTACGGAATTTTGTTTGGCGAACGACGGTGATTATAACTTATCGTCTGTTTCTATTATTCGTCTTTTAATTATAATTTTAAAATATTTATTAAGTTCTAGGAAATAACATCGGTCGCGACGGGATGTTATTTTATGTAAAAATTATGTCTGAGACAATAAAAATAAAAATGAAACATTTTCGAAAAAACTTAACTAATTTTCACAAAAAAATTTATCTTATGAATTTATCTAGCAAAGTGAAATTTTTTGTTAAAATAAATACTTAAATAACTTATATTTATTTATCTAAATAAGATAAAAGATAGAAAAATAATTGATATCTTGATAAGTCCCAATCAGTTATTGATTATCGTTTCATAGTATATTTAAAGGTAAATTAAATGTAGTTTTGCGTCTAATCGTAAAACAACATTAGTTAATTATAGTTATATATATTTTATTGCTTCAAGCTACATTTTATAATTAATCAAATAAATTTAAAGTTGTTTACAGTTTTGTACAAATATACAATAATATATTAATTTATGACTGAATTCCATGATCTATTAAAATAAAATAAAATTAAAATAATTATTTATTAAAATAAACCATAATGAATTATTTATTTGTATAATAGGTAGTATGATGATATTTTCATTAAAATAAACTGATTATCTTTATTAAATCTGAATAAATATCTAATTTAAGATATCAAAATAATTTTTTCAACAATTAATTTTATATTTATGACGTTGTTTTTAACTCCATTTGCACAAAACTATTTCGATAATTATAATATAATTAAATTAAATTTATATTAAAACGATGTAGCAAATATAATAATTAGATGTTTTATTTTAAAAACTAGATTTGTGCAACTAATTAACTTACTGAACTTTATATTATCAATTATTTTTTATTTTGAAAATGTCTGTTTAAACATGCTGTGAGGAAAGATGGTTCAAAGGCAGTAAAAGTTGTAATGAAAAATAATGCAGAATAAAAGAGGTAGATAGGAAAACCAAAAATAGGATAATGGACGGAATGTTGATGTAAGTTGACGAGAGGTAGGAGATCGAGATATATGGAAATATTAGAGGACAGGCCGATCCCTTCTCATTTGAAGTATATATATATATATATATATATATGTGATATTTATAAAATAAAATAATATTATAATCATACATAATTATAAGCGTTTATAATAGAATTCTGTTAAATATTATTTTACAATTTAAAAGTTAAACTATAATAATAATTATATTTTATGATACCTAAAAAAGAAATATTACTTGGTTAATCCTCATTAGAATGCTTAAATGGGTGATTATAGGTCATATCACCCCCATGATTTTTTAGTTTTGTAAATTATTTCAGATTCTGATGTATTTTTCGAACTTTATCATCAAATATAATATAATATAATTATATAACATACAAACTAGACTTTATCGACTACTGAATACTCGAATACTGAAATATTGGTTTTGACTTTTGGGTGAAAAATATTAATAAAATTTGTGATTTTTAGGAATTCTTTTTCATTTATTGAAAAATCATATTTCTGATGTCATGAGTGAAATGAAAAATGTATAGGTTTTAAAATTTTTATTATTTTCATGTTTGATGATACTTCTTTATGTAGACATAATGGTCTGATTACCATAAATAAGGTTATATGTTGGATTGAAAATTGTATCTACTTAGTACTTTAATTAGCTTATTTTACGAATTTCTCAAAAGCATTTCCTTGGGAGAAGAAAAATTACCAAAAAATAATGAAAAACGGACAAAATTCACGGAAATCGTAATTTTGAATTGATTTTAAATTTTCATGATTACTAATGCAACTATGAACCTATAGAGACTTGTAAATTTTTAGGTAGTTTACACTTGAGGTAAAATTTGGAACGTTTATTATCAGTATAATATATTGTATTAGAATAAGTTTCACTCAGAATCGTATTTTCGAATACAATATCATTGGCAATTGCATTCAAATATTAATTATAATAAATTAATAATTTCTCCAAGGACTGAAGGGACGAAGACGGAATATCCGGAATCGACCTTTTCGCTTTATTGTTATTATTTATTATTGTTTAATATTGGTAATAAGTAAGTGACGAGTAACAAAATTTGCATAATAATTCAAAGTAATGACGTCAAAAATATATTTTCTCCAACTAATGAAAACATATTCATAAAATCGAAATCTTTATTAAGTTAAGAGATCAACACATCAAAATTGTCATACAATTTATATAATTTTTAAAATGGTTTTTTCCAAACTATGGTTGCTTAACTTGCTAATAATTACTTTCAAATATCCAGACACAAAATTATTATCACACTTAAATATTAAAATGAAAAATAATCCTATATTCTGAATTCGGACATTAGGCTATAAATTAGTAACTTCTAAGTGCCTACCTATAGTTTTAATTTCAATTTTAACAATATCGTCAATAAATTGTCCCTTTTAAAAATACAATTGCTAACTATTATTTTAACAATTAATTTTATACTTAAATAAATATCAAATGCCATATCTACTAAATTTGAAAAAAAAAATTGACTAATTAATAACGTATAATTTTATCTCAGTTATGTTTGTAATTAAATTTTTACTTTATTAATTAAACTTGTAAATTTAATATTTATGTTTTAGATTCGATTATAGCACAATTCAGGGATAAATTATTAAAATCAGCACTAACGCGTGAAGATAGTAAATATATAAACATTATAATATAAATAATAATAATAATAATTTCCGCGCACTTTGAGAACGGTGTTGGTGTACGAGAGGTCTCATCCTATTTTTACCAGTCCCGCGATTGGTTTGCGGGTGATATTATTTACTGTGATGCCTTGAGCCTTGAAACGTCTTTGGTTTGGATTGCTTTTCCCTGTTAACCACGGTAAAGAGAAACAGGTCGAATTCTAACCGATCGTCGGTTGTTTTTGGTTCGGTGGTGGCAGGGCTAGCGAGAGGGTGGGGCAGGGGGACCCAGAGCCCCGGACCTCCGAAAGGGCCCGTTATCAGAGGCAAATTTTACTAATCTTTTGTGCAGAAAAATTATTCATTTTAATACTAATTATAGTATATTATATAGAATTAATTGTTAAACCGTATACATTCGCGTCTGTTTTTTCAAAATTAAACAGCTACCTACATGTACTTAATATATTATACACATACGCATAGTTGCAGATTACATTATTTTCTTCAATATCAATAAAAAAAATTTTACGCCAAATTTTGTGTTTTTTTGATTTTTTATTCACAATTCATTAAATATTAAGTATAACTACTGTATTAAAATGCTACGTATATCTTAGTCAAATAAGTATAAATAAAGTGGCCCGGAATTTATCAGTCCCAGGACCCACAAAATTCTCGCCGGCCATGGGTGGTGGTTATTGTGTCGTGTGTACCGACGCGATTGTCTGGTGTGGTAAAATATGATAAAACAAATGTTTCGTTTCTATCTTTTAAGACCATCGAAACGATGGTACATAGTATATACTGATAATTTAATGGTTGTGGTTTAATAATGATCGATTGTTGATCTAATAACAATACGGAGATTGAATAAAAAATATTGAAAGTATTTATAAGTCACGTGATCGACAATAAATGTATACAAAGAAAAATTAATTTTAGCGGTCTGTTAACAATATATATATATATATATATATTACGATATAAGTATGATGGTTAAGATAATCACAAGTTACGATTTCGTGTTCATAGCACATATTATAGATATAGATAATAATTAGGTAGATAACTTTCTATAATAATACAATCCAATTGAAAAAATATAAAAAAGTGGGAACGTCAATTTAGGATGTTCCTCCTTCGTCCCTTCAGTCCTCGAAGACATTAGTGGTTTATTATAATTATTAAGATTTTAATGCAATTATATTGCATTAGAAAATGAGATTCTGAGTGAATCTAAATGTATTAAAATATATTTTATTGATAATCCATCCCAAGATTTTACTGCGAGTGTAAATTACACATGTATATATTCAAAATAAATTTCAAATTCCTACGATCAAAATTCAAGGAATTATCATTTCACGATAAACATTTTCAGTAACGATTTTTAAAATATTTTATAAATAGAATAAATAATATATGATTAGGTTTCTACAACAATTTTAAACCGTTAAATCAAAAATTGCAGGTAATACTAAACATTTTTAGAAAATATTCAAGGCTCTATATTTAGCCAAAAAATGAACCAATCCGTTTCAAAATTTTACTAAACGTAAATATTACCTATGTGTGTACTTATAATACTCATCATTTTGAGTAAAATTTTCAAGTCCCTACGATCAAAACTCAATTAGTAATCAAGAAATAAAACATTTAATATAACGGAAACCGCAATTTTGCCAATTTTCCGTTTCTTAAGGAAAAACTTTTTTTTGAAATTCAAAAATACGTTACATAAAGTACCAACTAGATAAAATTTAGTACAAAAAGGGTACCCTATTTGTGGTAATCGGATCATTATTTCTATCCGAAAAAATGTTTTCATACATCAAATAAAAAAAATAATAAAAAGTTTGTAAAAAAAATTGTTATTCACGATTTTCAAAATATTTTATAAGTTTAAGTAGTATATTATTAGGTTTCTATAAAATTTTCAAACCGATAAACCAAAAATTGTAGGAAAAATTAAACTATTTTGTAAAAAAGTTCTAAGTTCTATATTTAGCCAAAAAATCAACCAATCCGTTTAAGCATTTTAGTACTAGTAAATATTACCTATGTCAGTACTCAAAAAAATTTTCAAGTCCCTACGATTAAAATTTAATTATTTATCACGAAATAAAAGAATAAAAAATTACGAAAATCGTAATTTTGACCATTTTTTGATAGTTTTTCTTCTTCTAGAGAAAAACTTTTAAGAAATTTGAAAAATGATCTTTATAAAGTACCAAGATGATACGATTAGCAACCGAAAGTATATCCTACTTGTGGTAATTGGACAAATATTTCTACCCAAAAAAATGTTTTCATACATAAAAAAAAAACATCTTTGTAGAAACAATACATTCTTCGCTCCGCTCAGAATCTAAAATTGAAGCCAATATCCATTACAGGTTGGGCTTAGTAGGTTGGGATAGTAGAATATCGATATTTATTATATCGATAATAATATTATCAATCTATTTAACGATAGTGATGTTTAGCACACGCACATGGCCACAGATATAGATAATAAACTAGATTGCTAAGTTCTCTATACCATAGACAATGTTGTGCATTATCTAGATAAAATACAGTTAACTTTTTATCTTATCTAGCTAAATAAATAATTTTTCTGAAAATAATCATCCAGGTAATTAATAAATCAATGATTTAAAAAATGTTAACATAAAATTATTTTAAACCGCGCTCTGTAAACACTATTTATAGTTTTATATTTACATTTATTTTTCATCTGCCTCTTTCTAAAATTTATCTATCCATAACAATCCAATATACCCAGATGTTTGATGGGTAATTTGCCAAAAAGTAGCCCTGTGATGCCACTGAATGAATATATAATGTTCATGGTTATTTTATTAAATTCTATTTTGATTCTATTGATCATATATTTGTAATATATTAACAATTAATATAGATGATTTATCAGTATAAGTCAGTATAGGAAACCTAGAAATCTAGTTTATTATCTATTTCTGTGGTTTACATCTAAAAATTAGTGATTGTAATCTGTTAACTGTAAGGTAATTATAGTTAAGAAAAAGTGAAAGAATTAAGGTGGTTGTGGTTTGCGGAAGGTATAGTGTAGAATGGTGTGGTTGTAGACATAGAATACACTAAATCATATTACATTGACAATATAATAATTGTAATAAAATTAGCGATTAGACGAAAATAATAAATATTATTCGGTCAATATTTGTACTGTAAAAGTTATCAATTTTTTTTTTTTTTTTTGTTTCAGTTGGATTATTAAAAAAAGTTGATTAATGGTGTTTTTATCACTATGTCGGAAAGCTAATGTCTGCTGATAACGCCAGTAGCAGTAATTCTACACAATATGTATGACAAAAAATATATAAGATTCATCTGTACCACAACATATTTTAAAACTATAGAGTAATGCATATTACTCTTATGTGTACCAAATAACAACTCTATCAATACTCAATCGATATCAACGACATAACCGATATTTTTTATTTGATTATTATTTTGCATTTAAATTAACAAGAAATCATGATTATAACAATTAGTTACATTATTCATAATTATTAAAATATATTAAACATATTATTCTAAATATTTAGATTTTTAAATTAATTTTTTCTACATTTCATCCTCCGTTATTCTCCAAATCGACTCATTTATTTTGAACGTTGGTTTTTTATTTTTAATATTTTTAACTGTTTTTTAGTTTGTTTGTTAGGTATTTTAAAAAAATGTCATCAGCATAATTAGCACTATTCTTGTAATTTAATTAATTTAAATTTTAATTGTCGATACAATTGTTTTCAATCTCCTAAATAAAATAAAATTTCTTCTGGCGTCCTTGCGGTGGAATTGATGAAATTATTTTGTAGATTATATAAATTTATATTTTATATTTAGTCCGGATTCACACTAAAGTGAATGTTGTATTCACTATGGTCCATCCTCTCTCGGGTGACGATCTCGTTAAATATCGTTTAGTTATTTTTAAATGAAAGTGTCGGTAAAGTTACCATCACTATACCTACATTGAAGATCGACTATCGATCATTCCAAACTATATGGTGATTAGACCATTCCTTGATTAGATTTTCAGTGTTAACATGGACAATGATGTACACGTTCTATCTATATCGTAATTGATTTTACTGAATTTGAAATTATAAATAATATAGAGGTAGACTATAATAAGATATTATCCTTGGTTGAAACAAATCCGTCCTTTGTGACAACATTTTGAATCCAAATGAATCCATTGAAGTCTTTTTGACCTTCTTTATTTTAGTCTCTTTTGTAATGTATTCTATAAATTATTTTTCTCCTTATTTATCAATAGTGTTAATCGTATTTTACAGTTTTACACCATTGTCTCATTCTCTGTTTTTCGGATATCTGAAAATGTCATGGATCTTGGCTTCAGGTTTAGTTATAACCTTTCACCCAAATTACGTATAGAGTGTATATACTATAAGGCATTTAAAACACTTAGAATTCTTATGCGTTTGGCTAATCAATTTAGGTTTAATATTTCTATTAATATATATATATATATATATATATATATGAAAATAATAAAAATATAAAAATTTTCATATAGTCTGTGTTCGGTTAGGTTAGATTAGGAGATATTTTGCAATTTCTTAATTGATTTAGGCTATTTAATTGTTTGGCTATTTTATTGCACAATGTGTGTTAATACATTTATTTCACCAACTTACGTATTTATTAAATTTAATTAATTCTATTTCTGAAATTTCAATGTTTAAACACTCAAAAAAAAATTTAGTTAAATATGTGCAGTAAATGTTTACAATATTAGTATACAAAAAATTATTTTCACACAATTGCGACTCTCATGTTCAACAAGAAAAATTAATTATAATATATTGAGTATTTAATTTAATATAACACAAACTTCCAATTAAACTAATTATAATTATTATAATTACCTTGATATAGCAAAAAATATCAATATTTCCAAATACAAAATTAAAAGAATATTATAATTTACTGCATTTAATGTAAATACTATCTCATAGAAATAACTTAAAATTTTAGTTGAGAAAGATATATAAAATACAATATAAGAAAAGATAGAATGTTGATTAACTCAAAATATTTATAACCTTATGCCGGGTTTACACTAGACCGACAAAACAGCAACATTTTGTTTTCCAACAAATCGGCGACAAAAAGGAAACAAAATGAAAACATTTCCGCGACATTATCCAAACTGGTAACACAATGTTCGTGTTTCTGGCGACATTCTTGTGTTCGCTCATGAGGAGGTAAACTTCAAAGGATTTATGTTTTGTCTTTGTTTTCGGCAACTTTTGTCTACTTGGTGTAAACAGAACGTGTTTACGCGACAAATTGTATTTAAGATAATTGATAAATAAATTTGTTACCTGTTAACGTTATCAATGTAAAATAACCGGAGGGAGCACATTATTAATTAATTTTTAGTTATTTACTTTTGTTATTAATTGTATAGTATATTTATGTTAATTTAATATTTTATATTACGAGAATATTGTACATTATGGAAGTGTCAAATAAAATTAAAAAATGGACTTCATCTGTATACATGCAAACTTATTGAACTATATATATCACCTTTGTTATGGGATGCACGTTGCCCAGAATACAAAAACCGTTACAAAGAGGCCGATATGTTAAATGAAATTGCTATAGCCAGGGGTTAAAGTGTGGGGGGACGCAAGGGGACTCAGTCCCCCTACCTCTAATGGTGGTTTAAAAGCGTCCCCTTTAACAAATTACACGTTACAAAACGCTCTGGAGACATAAAATTATATATGGAACGCTTAAAACTATAAGGAGACATTAGTCCCCCCTGGAATTTTTTCCCACTTTAAGCTGGCTATAGCTATGTCGACTACTAGTGAAGATATTGATAGAAAACTGAAAAATCACAATGTTTTGTTTTTGTTTTGTCTGTTTAGTGTAAACACCCCTAAATAAAAAAGAAAACATAAAGTTTGTCTTCTAAATGTTTCTACTTTTGTTTTTTTGGTGTAAACGGATGTTTACAATTTGTTGTTGTTTCATATTTATCGCCAAATTTTAAAAATTTACAATGTTGCTGTTTTGTTTCTGTTTTTTTATTTTGTCTCTCTAGTGTAAACCCGGCATAAAATTTCATTTATGAGCTACAAATTCAAAATTGAAAATACTGATATTTTAACATCAACAATAACATAATTATGTCATATTATGATATTAATAATTAATACGTGAATACTATTATTAATTTGTTTACTTATTATCAATTCAAATTAAAGAAAAAAATATAATTTTCATTACACCTTGAATAGGTTCATATTGTTTATATTTTCAGTTTAAATAGTTGATCAACATGAATCTATTTCAGTTCATAAATAATTTTTGACTTGTTATATAAATTATAATTTTGAATTATAACGTTGAATCGTATCAATATTTAATTGCATAAACTGAAATTAAATTTAAAAACGTAACTTATACAAAAAGTGGAAAGGTCGATTTTGGATGTTTTTCCTTCGTTCCTTCGGTCCTCGGAGAAATTAGTGGTTTATTATAATGAAGATTTGAATACAATGATATTGCATTAGAAAATACGATTTATAACTCAATATAATATACTGATAGGGCGTTCCATAAGTTTACCACGTGGTGTAAACTACCTATGAGAAAACTCAAAAAAATTTTAAGTACCTACGTTCAAAATTGTATTAGTTATAATTATAATTATGTTATATTTATAATTTATCATGAAAAACCTAAGATCAATTTCATCAAAATTACGATTTCCGTAAATTTTGCCGTTTTTCTGTCATTTTTTGGTAGTTTTTCTTTTCTTGTGAAAAAACTTTTGAGAAATTCGAAAAATAAGCTACAAAAAGTACCAACAAGACGCAATTTGTTACCTTAAGCATACCCTATTTGTGGTAATCGGCCCATTATTTCTACCTGAAAAAGTGTCTTCAGACATAAAAAAAAAATATCATAATATTCAATCCTACAAAAATATTCAAATTTTAGAAGCTTATAAAATAAAGTTGCAACATACGATTTTGAAAGTATTATGTAAAAAGATTAAGTTGTATATGATTAGACTCTGATAAAATTTTCAAATCGAAAAAGCAAAAATTACAGGAAATATTAAACATTTTTGGAAAAAAGTTAAAATCTCTATATTTAGTCAGAAAATCAATCAATCGTTTTAAAATTTTTTTCTATAATGTAAAACACTTATGTTGACACTCAAAAAAAGTTTCAAGTCCTTATGATCAATACTCAAAAAGTAATCACGAAATTAAAAGAATTAAAATAATGAAACCATTATTTTTCCGATTTCGAGAATTTTTATTTAAAAGCCTATAAAAAAAAAATTGTCAGTCACGATTTTCAAAATATTTTGTAAAAAGATTAAGTAGTATATGATTATACTTCGACAAAATTTTTAAAGTAATAAACCAAAAATTGCCGAAAATATTAAGAATTTTCAGAAAAAAGTTCAAAGTTCCATACTAGGTCAAATAATCAAATAATCCGTTCCATATGTATATTACCTATGTTAAAACTCAAAAAAAGTTTCAAGTCCCTAAGATGAAAACTCAATTAGTCATCACGAAATTAAAAAATTTAAAATAACAGAAACCGTAATTTTGCCAATTTTCTGCCATTTTTTGGTAGTTTTTCCCCTCCCAAGAAAAAGCTTTTGAGAAATTCGAAAAATGAGCTAAATAAAGTACAAACTAGACTCGATTTGAAACCGAAAGCATACCCTACTTGTGGTAATCGGACCATTATTTCTACCCGGAAAAGTGTTTTCATACATAAAAAAAAGAAACGTCTTTGTAAAACCAATATATATATATATAAGAGTAATTTCTTCACATTCTATTCACATATCGCATATATCTTTATATTTGTAGATTTAATAATTAACTTTGTTAATTTAATATAATTTAATTCATACTTTCATTATGCTAATCGCTACGTCTACATAAAAATAAGAGTTTAGGGTAGACCTTATTTATACCGAGTTAATTCCCCACGCAGCTGATTGGTTTTAAACTTCTAATCAATCAAATCCTAGTTTTCAGTTGACGCAGAATTAAATTTAGAAAAGGAGAACTTTGTGAGTAAAACACACAATATTTTATAAATTTTTAATATGACTAAAATATCACATTTTATCATTAAAAATGATGCCTATTAAAATTGTATGAATACATCAATTATTTCATAATTCATCGTTACATGCGTGCCTGTTTATTTTTTCTGATAATCTATTGATAAATACTGTATACTGTGCTAAAATTAACTTTATTTTTTATTATCGCAGTACGTTCATTAACAGGTAAGTTTTTTTTTTGCTATGATAATGAGTTTACTAAGTATAGTTTTTTATTACAAACTGGATTTCATAATTTAATAATAATTTTAAAAAGCGAATTATAAAAATATAGTATAAGTAAAATTTTAGTAATGTTACGAACTGTTTGATTATCGAACCTACTCGAACCGAACACCTCAAAATCAAAATCAAATTTGTCAATATTCGAACCTAAATAGTTAAATTCGGTTTTATTATTTTTGATTTTTGCAAATGATATAAATCAAAATGTATTATAGATATGTAATAGTGTTATAATACTTATAGTAATTAATGTAAATCGTAAATGTACTGTAATCAATAAATGTTTTTATCAAAAATGTGTTTAAGTTTATTTGTGAACTTTTAATTATTTTACCGTTCTACATGGTCATGTTAAATGCAATTTTTAAATAGTTTAGTTCAATTCGAAAAAAAGTTTTAAAAAAATTCAAAATCGGAAAAGGTTTATTTAGTTTGATTCAGGTTCGGTTTGATCTTTGATCTCAAAAATGAGGGTTTAATGTTTAAATACTATAAAATGTATATTATAGAAAAATATTTAGAGCGTTATCACACGAAACGCTTTGCGTCCGGCCCACAATTTATTTTTATTTTATGATAACTAATTACGTTTTAATCATAGAGACTTGAAACTTATTTTGAGTATCACCATAGGTATTCTACATAAGTGAAAAAAAATTGCATACGATTGGTTGATTTTCTGACTGAGTATTGAGCTTTAAACTTACAAAGATAACAATATTATACCCGACGCGTCATTTTACATCTCCTCAGCAATTTACAAAATATAGGCTAGACACGGGTGAACAGAGTATGATACACAATGAGTCGAGTTTTAACAATCTTAACGAGCGGTTGATTTAGTTATACGTATTTTTGTATTTCATTTAAATTAAATTATCAGTGACGTCAAGCTCGTCTCGTACTCCCCTTCACCTGTGGTCTATAATAAACTACCCTCCAAGAACAGGGTTACTCAGGTGATAGTGTATTTGTTTATTGATAATATTATTTAATATATTGGTTTTATTTTCGTTGCCAAAATTGTTGTTTGTGTCTGTGGAAGCAGGTCATAAGTTTCTAGGACCTGTTAAATATAAATAAGAAACCTTTGTTTTATATCGGTCTAACGACCCGGTTCAAAAGACCGGTTAGTGTAGTAAGAAATAGCCGACCGACTGCTCCTTAACTGGATAGGATTTGATATATGACATTGACGAACACCGTAGAACCTTAGGAAACAAGGGTGAAGCGTTGCAAACTTTTTCTTTAAATACTACTAAATCTATTTCCAAAATAATTTTTTTTATAAGCATCTAAAATTTGAGTATTTTGTAGAAATGAAAATAATGATATTTTTTTTTTATATCTGAAGACACTTTCTAAGTATAAAGAATGGTCCAATTATCCAAATATTTAGCTTATTTATTGAATTTCTCAAAAGTTTTTCCTTGGGAGAAAAATAACTACCAAAAAAATGGCGGAATTTTTGCAAAACTACGGTTTTCGTTATTTAAAATTTAGTTATTTCTTGATAAATAATTAGGTTTTGATCGTAGTAACTTTTTTAATATTCTCATAGGTAGTTAACACACGCGACAAACTTTTGAAACGGCTTATCACTATAATATATTATATTAAATTGAGTTTCGCTCAGAATCGTATTTTTTAATGCAATATTATTGCATTTAAATATTAATTATAATAAATCACTAATTTCTCCAAGGACCGAAGGAACGAAGGAAGAATGTCCGGAAACGACCTACCAACTTTTTATCAATTTTAATTTCTATAATTGTATATCCTCATAGTCTTTTTTTTATCATTTATTGAATATTTACATTTATTTATCACCTATTTCTTATTCAGCCTATTTCTAAAATTCATCCATCCATAACAACCCAATAAACTCACTCCTAAAGTTTAATGGAAAATTATCTCTAAAAATTTATCTCATGACTCCACTGATAATAAGATACCAGTCTGATTGTCAATATCTACAATATTTTACATGATTCAAAATTTGATCTAAATTTTGTATCCAAAAAAACAATTTAATATTTATTATTATTTATTTAATTATTTATTTAATTATTTAATATAATTTGTATTTATTCATTTTACATCATTTGTCATAAATATATTTTTTTTAAATACATTAATATACGCGTATTTTTATATTTCAATTACCTACGTACTTACTATTTTTATTTCGTTATCTTAATAGGCAACGCATTACTTTATATACAAGAACTCAGAAACGGCAATAGTATGTATACAATACATTATACATAAATGTTGATATAATTTTTAAAGGTATTTTAATATTAAACAGAAAGAACAATATCGTTATATTAAAATATATATAAATTTAATTTTAGATTGTAATATTATACGAGGGTTAACTACGTCTATTTATATTTTCTTACCTAACACTACTGCACAAGTCGTTCTATGGAATATATACACAAATTTTAATATTTTAGTTGCATATAGACAATAGTTACAATTTACAAATTAATTAACGTAGGTTATAAATATTTCTGTTGTAGTTACATAATGTTGGGAGGCTAACTTCATATATGTGATGAAATTCTCTCTTAAGAAAACATAATCGTATAAGTTTATATATATTAAATTGGTATCTCATTTGTTGCCTTCAACATGGTTTTGTATATTTTCTTTTTTTTTTCGTATACATTTTATACATGGGTGCAATTAGGGAGCTGGAATAGCTGCAATATTTTTTTCATTTATTATGTAAATATTATTTATAACTTAATAGTTTTAAATAAAAATGTATGAATTCCCGCAAAATGTTGACACTGATTACGCCTATGATTATATTCCAAAATCAAGTTTTGATTCACGACACTTTATTATACATAATATATTCATTTTATTTTAATATTGCATAATAATACTATTTAAAATTATTATAAAATGTATTTTAAAATGACCAAAGACCAATATTAAAATTAATAAATATATTATATTTTTTTTTTATGATTCTTAGTGATGCCTCTCTATAAGTTATGTGAAAAAAAAATTCTTAGTTAAAAATGAAGAAGTCTTACCACCCTCCATATAATGATAATGATATACTTATGAATATAAATAAAGAAGTTTCATTTTTTTTTTAATATTTTTGATAGTATAATGGTATAATTTTAGATCATATAATAATATTTATTGTTACCATATATTTAGGTTTTTACTTTATTTTGTATACTAAGCACTAGCGTATAGTATAAAATATTAAAATTATATTTAATTTAACTAAGTTGTAAAACGAGTACTTTTTTGTTAACCTTTATTCCTCTCCACCTACTCTTGTGACTTAAAAAAAAATGTATTGGAGTACTTGGACTCGGGCTTTGTTTTTGTATATAAGTTACTAAACATATACATGTACGTGTTATTTTTTGTATACTGATAATTAAACATTTAATGCACATCAATTAAAAATCGTTTTATTAAATTATATTCAAGTTTTTATGCAGATATATTAATAAAAAAATTGCATACGTATCAGTAGTTCACTGATTAACACTCTTCTTCTGTGATTTCCCATCCACTCTGGATGTCGGATTTCATACTGGCAATGTTATTCCTGTCAAGTGGTGCCCGAAATAAATCTATTGATGTTTTATTGTACCAGTCGTGGAAATTTTTTAACCAAGATATTCATTATCTTACGACACTTCTTTTTCCTTCTATCGTTCTTTGTAATATAAGTTGTAGACTTGTAGTATATTATATCGTTGATTATTTCTCATAATGTGTCCAATGTATTTAGCTTATATTGTATTTAATAGTTACTTTTGTTTATCCATCCTTACCAGTACCCTTTGGTTAGTGATTCGATCTGTCCATGAAATTTTTAATATACGCCTTTGCAACCACATTTCAAACGCTTCAATTCTTTTGCATATTAACTCTGTTAATGTCCAGGTTTCATCAAAACTCAATTAGTCATCACGAATTATAAAAGTTTAAAATAACAGAAAACATAATTTTGACGATTTTCTGCTATTTTTTGGTAGTTTTTCTTCTCCCAAGGAAAAACTTTTGAAAAATTCGAAAAATGAGATAAATAGAGTACTACCTAGATACTATTTTCTACCGAAAACATACCCTACTTGTAGTAATCAAATTATTATTTCTACCAGAAATTATGATTTTGGACACTGTTATTACTTATTCAGTACTGATATATTTATTTGACCAGATAACTTGAATTTATAAAAGTAATTAGTTTTAAGTTAAAGTATAACAAGCAAGTGTAATAATTTATATAAATAAATTGATTATTTGTATTTTTTCTTATTCTTATTAAAATAAGGTATTGTGCCTTAATTCAATCTTCTTATAATTAGTTGAATTTCACTACATTTTTTTTTCATTTTTGGAAAACGAAATTTCATTTTTGATCTTCTACAATATAATTCAGTTTGTATAAATAATTATGTACTGATTATAAGGCAACAATTTATTGACAAGTCGGTATTTTTTTTAATTGTACATGGTCGCAAAATTATTAGCGCCGTGCCGGGCCTGCTCAGACTTTTAAAAACACAAAATATCATAATATTAAATTCTACTAAATATTATAACTTTAGAAGTTTATAAAAAAAATTGTGAGTTACGATATTCAAAATATTTTGTTAAAATATTTAGTAATATATGATTAAGCTTCTATAAAATTTTCTGATGTAAAAAATCAAAATTGCCATTAATATTTAACATATTTGGCAAAAAGTTCAAAGTTAAATATTTAGTCAGAAAAAAGCCCATCCGTTCTAAAATTTTACCGCACCTGCAGAATACATTTTTTTGAGTCGTTAGAATGTTTGGATAGGTTTAATTACAACTACTCAAAACAGCAGTAACACGTAAAACTTTTAGTTACACCAGCTGCAAATAGATGATTTGTTATAAAAATTTAACGAGTTTACTTTTAGTCTATATGTTTACCTATGAAGTGCCGCCAATTTCAGTCAAAAAGATGGTGCAATTTTAATGCTTGTTAAGTATGTAAATTAGCCTTATTTTCAATATGTAAAGTTTTTGAGTAAAATTATTCAAATACATATTTTAGATACCTTTAAGGAATATATTTGAAAATGTATTTAAAATATTTTTTAAAACTATTTACATTTAAAATCAAATACATTTTTTTAATACTTTTTTATAATATGTTGTGTTTGAAAAATAGCAGCATAATAAATCATTTAATTGATATATAATAATAGGTAATATTTATTGAGTAATATAAATGTACTTGTAATAATGTTAAATATATTACATTATTACTACATTTATGCAAATCGATAACATAGATTAAATTATTTAAAGTTTTATAAATTATGTTGCAAAATTTAAAAAAATGTATTTGAAAGTTTTTGTATTTATATTTAATTACCTTCTTAGTCAAATATTTAAAAACATATTTTAAATACTTTTTGAAAAATTATCAAAATATCTATTTAAAATAAATTTAAAAAGTATCTTTTAGAAAACTGAATATCTAGAGATATAAAGGCAATAAGACTTAAATTATGAAGTTTCTGGAAGATATTGATTTGATGAATTCTATTCTTTAGCATTTCAATAATATATAAATATTTTTTAAATCTAAGGAAATTTTATTGTAGTTCGTAGTTGGCATTCCTGAAAAGTAAAATGTGTTTCGCACATGAAATTTAATGCAGCCACTGTGTCTAGTCACATTGTCACACACATTGTATCATTTAACTGTTATTTATAACATGGCGGGGGAGGGGAGTAAGCAAATACAGAACCATTTTTCTGCCTTAGTCGGGACACAATTTACTTCTTTCCTGAGTTACTGTAAAAAATTATATACGAATTATCTAAGGTATTCTGATGAATATACTAAAAACTATTTAAAGTAAAGTGCTATTTAAATAGAAGTTATCTGTGAAACATCATATTAATTATGGATTTTTTAAGGATTAATTTTATAGTTTTATGTTTTGTATTTTCTATTACAACTATTACTTTTACAAATGCAGGTCAAAAAAATCAAGACGGTAACTATAATTAAATTATACTTTAATACAGTGTTTTTTCAAATACTATTTAATACAAGATTATGTATACCAATTTATAAGTTGTTCATAAATTTATAATTATTATTGTAATATTATATGATTTTAAATCTGTAAGAGGTGCATTTACAACTTTTCTAGCGTCGCATGCACATAATTATCGTACTACAAACATAAAATACTAAAATATAACTACATGGTATTCATACTAACAGATCCCATGACAGAAATTATGTAGATTGCTAGATAATATTATTATATCTTTGATTACATACTATTTTATATATTTTTCTAAAATATAATTGTAACTATAATAATATTACCTACAAGAATTATTGATTAGGGGATATTTTTGTTTTTGTTTGTAATTTTTAAATAGGATCGGACTATGGCTTAGTACTAAATCAAGGTAACTATTATAATTATAATTAGTTTAATTGGAAGTATGTGTTACACTTAATTATTTAATGTTCAATATATTATATTATTTAAAATTTGTCTTTTCGACCGCAAGAATAACATTTATATCATATTCCATTATTTAAGATTTCAGTGACCTTTATCAACAACTAGGTAAATTTATAATGAAAAATATTTTAAGGCATTATATTTTAATAATTTTTTAATTTTATTGATCATCTTGTAATATCAATATTAGTATTATCTCCGCGTGGGGCAGCTTTAGGGGTAACGTGCGTGACAACCTCGCGGATCCCAGTCATTGGCGTATAGGGAAGATAGCGTTCCCACTGCCCAGTATAATAACATTATATTACAACAGCTATTTTCCTGACCTTAAGTGATTGGGAAGATCTGGTGGGGGTTGAACGATGCCACGATGGGCTAACAACCCGTTCTCGAAAAAATCGACTTGTTGTGAATCTTCTAAATAAGCCTCGGGACTGTCATTTAGGAAAACGAAATGGAAAACGGAACAATAACAGCAATGGATTAAAGATCGGTATGTGGAACATAGAACTATATTTAAGCCGAGTGCTTTGAAAACTGTTACAGACCAAATACAAAAGTACAAACAAAATGAAAAATTAAGTAAAAATTTTAACTTTCTTACAAATTTAAATAGTTTAAATACTCAAGAAGTTTGCGAAGGAGCATTTAATTTGAATACTTTTATCCAGGGGATTTTGACAAGAATATAAAAAACGAATGTTCACATTTACAAGCTCATTTGTCGTCCACAGAAGCTACGAGAGAAAAAATATACTATTTATTTTTACAGCCCCGTACAATTACAGTGCGCGTTAAACACATACGTGAAATCATTATTTCATGGAATAATTATTGGGAAAAATAAAATGTCTTGTTGAGTTTATTAGAAAATATAATTTTATTATCATTCTCTCTCTTCTCTATTCAGAACCGCTGACCTTTACACGTGCTGTTGTTGTACATTATGCCAGTGGCGGCTCGTGCATATGTGCGATGGTGCGGTCGCACTCCCTACAGAAATGAATAATTTATAGTAAAAATATATTTACAAAATAAATAGACGAGAATAGAATATTTTAGTATATTATAGTTATATAAATTAACAAATTAACAATTAAATATATTTTTAATTATTAAAATGAAAATTATTTTCATAGTTCATTATAATATCGTTACGAACTCGCGATTTACACTGGTATATCGTACACACGCCGATGCAACGCCGCAGCTTGTGCGACATTGTGAATCGCACATAAAAATACCGGTTTCTCGTATAAACCGTAGGTTTAATAATACCATTGATTATAGAATAGACTATTCTATAATCAATGGTAATACTGTTTAATGTCTATAAGCGTAATCGTATGGAAATTAAATTTAGATTGTGCTACGATTCCTATCGTACCATTCGGGCGGCGTGGTGAAATTTGTTTATTTCTAACAATGTATTGTAATCGCCTAGGTAAAATATAAACGATAT